>OZ018322.1:168041508-168305327 GCA_963969495.1 Ceratothoa steindachneri | reverse complement strand
CCCCTCCGTCTAACCCATATAAAACGTCCGACGCCAGACTTGGACGACAGTAACCGCCTGTGTCCGCGAGTATCCGCTATCTTCCTGCCCCCTTGCAGAACCCGTCAAGCCCGTGTATTCTCCTAGAACTTGCGTGAGTCAACCCCGTACTCATTGGTACCCCATTACCGAACGCGACGCGTCAAATTATTGATTCGGTGTTCTAAATCCGAAGGCCAGATTTGAGTTAATCTCGTTTAATAGTCGTTCGTCAAGGGACTTACTTTAGAATCTGCGCCGTCCCTAATAAGGCAAGATTACCTTCGGACCAAATCTACGAGGTAACCGCAACGCGCAGAAACTCCTGCGCCAGCGCCCCCCTTCTAAGCCTCCATCATTTGGCTTGAGCGTCCCCATCTGTCAATTGTCCGTTTGTGTGTATGGCGGTCGACACCGTCCAAATCGCTCTTTGAAGCCGAGACTCGTGTACATCTGTATATACCTTACTTAAAACCCCCTTTAATTTTTTAAAAAGATGATCTGCAGAGTAGTAAATGATATCTTTGTACTCCGTTTCTATTACCCAGAACTTTCCAAGATAGCTAAGAGTTGGCCAACTTATGTATGATCTGTATTTAATTTTACCCACGCTCATAGCGGAATAATCCGGGCTGAGGAATTCGGAAAAGGTTGGGATCTAACATCTACCTATGACAGTCACCTTAATCCCCCCCCCCCCGGGGGGGAGGAGATTATACAGCCAAATAGTACTGAGACGGGATGTATTAAATTAAATTTAAGGCGAAACCTAACGAGGGCATCCCTCGCTATAAGTTGATAATGAACCTAACCTAAAACTAGATGCCCCCCCCCCAAAAAAAACAAGGAAGGAGACTTCCCCCCGGCGTGGGAGCATGCGACCATCACAATGAAGATTAACAGAGAGAGGCCAGCCCTAACAAGTGAAATAGTCCACAAGTCTGTGTGCACGAACCAGTCCCGAGGTAAATAAAGTAATAATCGAGGGCGTGAACATGGGTGCAATTCCATCTGCTGGCATTGGGGCGGGATGTCACTAAACTCCTGTGTTGAGGCAAGGGGGGCATGCAATCATCAAGATGTTAGGTTGAGCCAATTGCCAATGGTACACCTGCCATCCCCTCCGGGGCTCAGGAAATGCTTGTGACGAGAGATTCCCGACAAGATCAAAAAATCATGGGCAATTAAGACCCCCCGCTAATTTGGTTCCAGTCTTAGCCAGTGATTCGGTCGTTGTGGTAATAAAGGACGGTTAAGAGTTTAAATTGGCATACTCTAGATAAAGAGAATTGAGGGGAAATTGCCACCATAGCGAGAATTGAGGGGCAATTGCCACCATAACGATAATATAGGGGCAATTGGCATCCTAGCGAGAATTGAGGGATAATTGGCATCCCAGTGAGAATTTAGGGGCAATAGACTACCTAGTGACAATGAGGGGCAATGGACATCCTAGCGAGAATTGTGGGGAAATTGGCATCCTAAAAAGAATTGAGTGGCAATATGCTACCTAGTGCAATCATGCAATGAGGGACAATCGATATACTAATGAGAATTAAGGGACAATTGGCACCCCAGCGAAAATTGTGGTGGAAATGGAATCCGATTGATTCTAGAATTGAAGGGCAATTTATATCCAACTCAATTCAGGGCTTCCTTACTATTAAACCACTTGTTGTTGTTTTTCCTTTCAGCTCAAATAACCAACATTCAGTTGAATAGTTTTTATTTTTTTTAATTCTATAGAGCCCATCTGGCAACTGCCCACTTGTGCATAAGTCGCCGGAAAACACGACAGCCTAGAACTAGGCTACTTTAAAATAGAAATATGAAAACATAATGATAAAAATGTGAAAAACAATCAGGAAGCAATCTCCGGCAGCGGGGGGAGGTCCGCCTCACCCCGGTGCAGGAGAGTGCAACCTACAAACAAAACAATAACAAACAAAAAAGAACCTTAAATAAAGGGGAGAAGCCCGGCCTCCCCCCCCAAAAGTCAACAAGTCCACAAGTCAATGTGCACGAATCCGTCCCGAGTACAAGGGACAGGCGGTAGCGACCCCGCCCATCCCGGTACCGGGACAGGTATCGTGCGCGAAGATCACCCAGACTGGGACATTCGACAAGAATGTGCCGAACAGTCTGGGGGACGACGCAGTCGTCGCAATAGGGCGTAGGCGAGCGCTCCATCAAATAGCGATGCGTCACACGAGTGTGTCCGATTCGGAGACGACAGAAAGCAACCTGAAGCCGCCGCGGCATTGGATGATAGGTCCATAGCAACAGTCGCGGCGCAATGGCACGCAACTTTAAGTTCCCTTCGACCGTCTCCCATCTTCTTTGCCAAGCAGTCCGAAGAGCTGCCCGTATTCCTGCCATGTAATCGGTGTGAGGAAGAGCGAAACGATGGTATGGTCGCCGAAAGAATGCAGTCATCTTCCCCCAACCAGAATCATGAGGGAAGGGGGGGGGGAACCCTCCGTCCGGGCACAGATCAGGGATGATTGGACGAAAGCTGGTCGTCGACTAGCTTACGAAAAAAGCCATCGACCAAGAAAATCAGGTGTTGATCGCTAATGATTGCCGTGGGCTGTACCACTCCTCCAGGGTCCAATCGTAAGTTTACACACCCACACCCCTCTTGCGGGCGGCACATTTGAAAATATGAGGAAAATACATATCTTGGGGTAAGCCATAAGAGCAGACTCGTGACGCATGCGAATGGCAACGAGGTGTACGCAACTCTCCTTGACTTCTCTCCACTTTCTCCGAAGTCGGATCTCCTTGTAGGGAAAATCTAAACACTTAAAATGTTACATCCCTCATTAACCTATTAACGAGACGTCTTGCGTATGGAAATGGGCAACTCAGAAATATTGCACGAAAATTAAATGAAAAAGAAAATAAAGAGATAAATGAGAATCATATTTGGAAGCACAATTTCCTAAGCTGGAATGATGCCGGCGAAATCAAAGCAAGTTCCAGTCATTTGGTTACCAATTTAAGGATATATTTCGATCCATATTTCGCAGCCGATTCCTCCATGTCCGGCACAAATTCAATGTCAAACAAATGGAAATGAAATCTCAACTATGGCAACTTGACATAACCGAAACGGAATGTCACCGAAGTGAGCAAAAGACTGCTCGATAGTAAGCCCTCTCTTTTTCAACCAGCCTAGCTTGGTGGTTAGCATAATGCTTGCAAATTAAAGGTTAAAAGTCTTGATAGAGACTCACCCATCTCTCTCTCTCTCTCTCTCGATCGCATGAGTGAATGCGATTCAACGAGGAACATCGCCAAGGTGACTTTCTCGAAAGGACGCTGAGCAACGCTTGAGGATGAGCGAGATGGAGGTGTCAAACTTAGTAATCGAGAAACTTGCGACTTGATGGAAGGAGGGAAAGACGGAGAAAAAATGGGTTTCCTGCCTTGTCAGAGGTTCAAACGCCAAAGTTATTTAATAACGCCGTGGCAAAACTGCTCGCAAAAAGTAAGAGCGAAAACTTCATTAAGCAGACCAAGTTTCGGAACGACAAAAATAAACCCAGTTAACGGACACGCAAGAGTGGAGAAGAAGTTTCGACATCAAGTGGGGGTCATGCCACGCTTTACTTAGACGACTTTTCCTCTTTTGGCTCATATGTCTACTCTGTAGCGAAGACTCCTACAGACTCTGAATCACGTTTCTTGTTATGCCGAAACTTTTTTGGTGGAAAATGGTCGAAAAAAGGACGCAAAATGAAATTGGCCTTTCAAGTTGGAGCAGAAGGAAATCCGCATACTCTATCAACACTTACGAATGGGAGGGGAGCGAAACCTCTATAGTAGTGACCCAATATATTAGAGGGAGGGGATGTTAGACGATGCGCTGCCCCCCCCCCCCCAAACGATGCATCGCAAACATATGAAAGAGCATTAAAAAGATAATAATAGACATTTTGCTTAATTTCTAGTGACGTGGCGAAAAACTTGTCACGAGCGAGTTTAGCTGTTTTTGAAGACCTGAAATTTTTCTTATTCCTTGTGTATGTCTATGAATTTGTTGTGTAGGTTTGCATACATCCAATACATCTGGAAATAAAATAAAAGTACAACGTTTACATAGAACACTTTCTTAATATCTAAAATGGCAAATATATTATATATATATATATATATATATATATATATATATATATATATATATATATATATATATATATATATATACACGAGGGGCGGTCAAAAAGTTTTGCAATTCGGATATAAGGAAACGAGATATGAGGAAAAGTGTTTTATTACTTTTCAATATAACTACCCTCGACTTCAATGCACTTGCGCCACTTGTCCCTGAGGCTTCGAATTCCCGACAACCAGAAATCTCCCGACTGCTGTTCAATCCACTCCTGGACGGCGAGCAGGACATCTACATCGTCCCCAAACCGGCGTCCACGCAGTGCAGCCTTGAGCTGGCGGAATAAAAAGTAGTCGCTAGAGGCCAGATCTGGACTGTAGGGGGGATGGTTGAGCTCCTCGAATCCGCACTCGCGCAGGGCAGGTTGTGCAACTCTGGCATTGTCGTGGAGGAGCAGGACACCACGTGTCAACTTGCCGCGCCGCTTCTGACGGATGCACTTCTTCAACCCAGCCAGTTCCTCGGCGTAATATTGGCCTGTGATGGT
Organism: Ceratothoa steindachneri; assembly: GCA_963969495.1. Lineage (NCBI taxonomy): Eukaryota > Metazoa > Arthropoda > Malacostraca > Isopoda > Cymothoidae > Ceratothoa > Ceratothoa steindachneri. Next base: position 168,300,645 of record OZ018322.1, on the reverse strand, counting down.
CCTTCCACGAGGCGCATAGTCCACCATCAACACTCCCTCAGAATCCCAGAAGATAATGGCCATGATCTTCCCGGCTGAGGGTTGGGTCCGCAACTTGATGGGGGTCGGAGAGCCCCTGTGCCTCCAGGCCATGCTTTCGAGCTTGGTCTCGAGATCCTAGTGATGGACCCACGTTTCATCACCTGTCAATATGCGTGACTGGAATCCCGGCGGGTCTTGGTTGTACAGGAGCAGCAGCTCCTCCGAACTTTGACGAGGTTGAAGTCGATCATGGGGCGTGAGGTTTCTAGGGACCCAACGGGCAGAGACCTTGGTCATGGCCAAATTGTCGTGGATGATGTTGATAACACTTCCATTGAATATTACAAGGTCTCGCTCGATTTCTTCGACCTTCACCCGTCGATTTTCGAGGATCATCCTCTCCACACTGGCCACATTGTCCTCGTTGGTCACGTCTGACGGGAGTCATCTTCAAGGGACTCACGACCATGGCGGAACTCCCTATTCCAGCGAGCAATGGTTGCATATGAAGGGGCGGTGTCGGTGTACACTGCAACCATGAGTTCATGGTTCTCTTTTACATTCTTGCCTTCTTTGGTCAAAAATTTGATCACTGCGCGGTGCTCAACCTTCTCCATTGTTAAAAAAATTGTGACTGACGATCTGCAATCAGCTACTGCTTCTTAAATAGACGAGTCAGGAGCGTGTGGCTGCAGGTCCTGACTTGTCATAACACCCCGACAAGCAGCCATCCCCCTTCCTCTGTTTTGCCCTACCGATTCGCAAAACTTATTGACGGCCCCTCGTGTATATATATATATATATATATATATATATATATATATATATATATATATATATATATATATATATATATATATATATATATATATATATATATATATATATATACACACAAAGAAAGAGCAAATACAGGTTCTGCGGGTGATAATACAACCACCACAGGGCTACGCCATTTTTATTTTCTGCCTTTCAAATAAATTTGAAGCCAGAAAGAAAGATGCAGAAACATTGTATAGCTGACTATAAATACATATAGTACAAGAGAAACAAGAATTGGACGCGAATGAGCAAATGAGACAAGAAATGGGAGTTTTTTAAAGGCAAGAGAAAGTGACATTAGAAGAACCCAGAATCCAAGAGAGCAGAGGGCGGAACAGTGAAGGGCGATCCTTTACCGAGAAGACAGAAATAATGCCAGGGTTCTTGTAATGTCCCTTTCTCTTGCCTTTAAAAAACTCCTGTTTCTTGTCTCATTTGCTCATTCGCGTCCAATTCTTGTTTCTCTTGTACTATATATATATATATATATATATATATATATATATATATATATATATATATATATATATATATATATATATATATATATCTTGTAAAAAAAAAGATAACCTAATATTTTTACAGTTGTCCGTACTCCGCTCCGATGGCAGGTTTCTTTTGAACACTCGGAGAAGGAAAGAGTGCGCGCGGGCGAAGAATCGCTTAGCTGACCCCAACTTTCAGAAATAGCGACCAAAAGCGAGAGACAGAAACATTACCGACTTGTTTCCTTTAACCGTGGCAACCCCATAAGCCTGGACCAACATGGAAATCTCATATCTCGCCAAAACGGCAACCAAAGATTATCCGGACTTCATTTTTTTTTTCTTTTTTTTTACTTCCCCGAACATGGTTTGAACCAAGATAGTTAATTTGAGTGTGTGTGGAAAATTAGGCGTAATGAAATAGAATTATATACTCCAAAAAGATCGGGTGGCTCATCTTATAGGTACTGTGGCGTCAGTGATAACACTTCTCAATCGATACATTACGGGCGTTTGAAGTTGCGAGAGCCGGAAAGACAGATCAGGTCCATAAATAATAACCCTTATCCGCACGAGAACCGGGTATAGACATAGGCAAGACACCAAACCTCAACACATGTTCCTCCACAAACACATCCACGAGACGAGACAGATTCCACCACCAATCACAAAAAGAGCGAGGGCACACACACCTACATGTAAGGTCCTACGACGCATGTGGGCATACAATATGAACAAGAGAAAAGGGAAGGGAGAGCAATCATAAAATACCATTAAGTCGTCAGCTTAACGGGCATCCAACAGGCGTTTATACGACTAACCAGGAATAACCAGAGAGCGACGCTTGTGTCGCAAAACCCAGCTTAGGAAGCGGAACGAGTTATTCGAAGTGTGGCAAAAAAAGTGGGGGGTGTTTGAGGGGGGCGTAGGGGTAACGAGGGCATTAATAATAAATGGTCCCCCAACACCGCAATTTGAAGTTCGAATATCGTCATTAAACGGATGAATTGTAAACACATTTCAAGGAAATCGAGGCGGGGGAGGGCGAGCAAGAAGAAACAAGCATGGCTTTTCGGGTTGGAATCGGGATCCTCGGTGACGCGCGAACCAATTAGCGAACAAAGGATGGCGGGGGGGATACGAAGCAGGACAAGGCACTTGGCGAAATAACCAAACCCACACTCGAGAATTCAAGTGGGACTTAAAATTTGAGTTTAATCATACCGACTGCCTTTCTTAATCTTTAAGTAGACGTGGCTCCACCTTGCCGTATTGGAACGGGAACAAGGGGGGAAAGGGGTGGGGGAGCCTAGCCAGAAGTGGAGAAAGGAAGAGTGGTACTTCACACACACCGAAAAAAGGCATGAATTTAATGGCACCACCCAACTTTTCGCGGGGGAAAAACCTGGTCTATGAGGGGGGGGGGGGGGACCTGTAGCCCCCTGAGGAGGGCAGATGGTGGGTAGGGGTCCCAATGGCTATTCTGGCTATGAAATTTTCATACATTCTTACTTCTCTTATCACTTTCTATTCCAACTTATTTACATTTTTAAGCGTAAAATCGCAGTTTTTTTCAGCTTTTTTGTATGTCTAATATATTGATAATCTAGAGGGTAGAAAGCTTAATGATCAGGAGTTGGCGCGCCCACTAAACAACCTAGCATTTTGACAACCTGTTGCTAATTGTAGACCGCCTTTGATATATCCTCGTATAGACGGTACAACTAAACCCTCCTCCGCCTTGTTCCCAAAAGCTCTCGAATTTATAAATTGTTGCATACTAATAGATCAATATTTGTAACTAAAGTAGTTTAAGGTGGAATTTCATCAACACACTTTAACTACTCATATCTTAAATTTATTCATTTCCATATACCGACTCTTCACCCCTTAGAGAATCTCTAGGGCTTGAAGGCCTTTACTTTCGGCTTCAAGAACTATCTTCCTCATGGGTCTCATTGGCCCCACATGCAATCCTTTGGGCACCTTGCTTTCTTCTTCTCTGTAACAAACGAGGTCTTATAATCACCACTGCCTCTCCGCCCTCGTAGAGACTAATGCCGCTTAATCATTTAAAGAATCAAATACCCCGGAGCATATAACTTAACTTCCGATTACACACTTGGAAAATGATTTTATGCGTCATCGGTCTCTGACCCCAAACAAATAAAAATATATGCATTCTTAATTTAGACGGGAGAGTGCCCATCTGTTGCCCAAATTTAAAGTCAATATAAGCGACGGTCAGGCGCACTTATGATGCTCAAAGAGCAAGCGAGGATTTGTCACTCATTCCTGAGATCACATACACAAAGGGCGTTCAAAGAGTTCCAAAAAATTGATATAGTTATTTTTTTTTTAACATTATGCTCAATCTGACTCAAAGCACTTTTCCTAATTCCCAACCTTTTCGTATAGAATTCAATCTTTTGAATTGAACCTGGGTGATGCTTTTCTTCAAATTAGGAAAGAAGAAAACATCAGAGAGTCCAAATCACGGATGCAATGTGGATGAGACACCAATCCCGTTGAAAGACTCACTTTTATATTACAGCTGACGAATAAGTTGGAGGGTTTTATCAGATGAAAGTACTTTGGCACAAAACTTTTCTGGGCGTTTTTTTTATAATTTCATCGTGCAATTTTTACAAATCTTTTTGACATGTCGCATTAACTCTTCTTTGAGCTTAAAGGAAATCTATCAACAGCACAACTACGTCCCATAAACGGTTGCCATTAATTTTGCTGGACATCGACCTTTCTCACTTTCCTTGCACGAGGCGGGTCCACTTGAACCGTTGATTGTTGTTTTATCTTCAAGATCATATTGCTATACCCACGTTTCATCGCCAGTAACATTTCGTTGCAAAATTGAGTAGGATTACCATTCCATTCGTTTAAAATTTGAATTAAGAGATTGGCTCTGGTTACGAGTTGATTTTCGCGCGGCAGTTTTGTTTTCTTCTTGCAGAACGATGATAGTCATCGTTTAAGATTGTTAGAAAATGATCCCACCGATCCAGTTTTTGTTTCCGTGCTATGGTTTCCACACTGTATTTTTAATCTTCTTCCACAACTGCTCTTACACGATCGATGTTTCCTCTTTGATGAGGTAGTTTGAAAATCTGTCACATTGATTGCCATCACCAAGATTCTCTCAAATGAAAGGTGATCTAGCGTGAATAAAAAAAGTTATCTCTCGGGGAATCTCGCTCGCAATAAAGCTTCCTTACATAAATATCAATAATGTCCTTTTATTTTTAGCAAAGTTGAAATAAAAATATTTCAGGCTGGCTTTAACCTCAGATTTCTGAGGGTCCATTTTGGCTTTGGGGGGCCTACTTTTTTTTAATGACTTTCATTTATATATTACTTGGATTTGCGCATGGTATTACAGGTTCAAGACGATTATTTAGGTTGAAACATTATATACATCATTTCTGAAGAGAGCACGAGAGATTTTCCGTGAATCTTTTCAACATCTGCACGCCAGACAAATGAAGGAGGCAAACGAGGAAAGAGAGAAATATAAACTAAAACCATGATTGGAGATGTCTACGGAACCTCTTACAACAACGAATAAACCAACGGAAGAAAACATGCAAACCGAGACAAATTTAAAGATGACCCAACTGCCCAACAAGGTTAACCGAAGGCTGATGAAGACAACTATATCCATCATCTCTTTCAACTAGATGAAATATGCGAAAATTCTCCCAGGAAAACCGTACACAAACATTCCCAATAACATGAATCTTAAAACCTAAGACGGTGGGTGGACTTGCCCTTACCAGCTAAACACGCGTGTAAAAGACATTATTATATTCTACACACTAATAAGCCATAAAGGGTAACAAACTCATATAGCCGGAGTAGGGAGAATCACGAAATAACACAAGAAACCAACAAACCAACCCTGGAAAAAATCTAAATCCGTGCCCAGAGATGAGTGCATACCGAAACATTTGGAGGGTTTTCTTTACAAGAAAAATCAACCGGTGCATTTTCACTGTGAAGAAATGAGCGGGGAAGACGTACAAAAAAGTGGCTTAAGAGAACAAGAATAAATAAAAAATTGAAAATGACAGGAGTGAAGTAGCATCGTTAATCCTAAATACAAAGCAAATTAGTTTCTTATAAACCGACCGGTACAGGTTTGTAAAAAAAAAAAAAAAAAAAAAAAAAAAAAGCATTCAAAAGTTCGATCAGGCGGCCACTTTTGGGAAATGGAGAATAAACGGACTGAACTTTACGCAGGGAAGGGAGGGGGGGGGGGGGGAGAGGAGGTCGAAGAATTCCACTCATACCTTCGCATCTTGACAACCTGTTGCTAATTGGAGGCCGTCGCGGCCTGTGTACGAATCGGGGCTAAACCAATAGAGTTCGTGTGGCAAATCACACACGAAAACAAACACCCGACCAATCCGTTTGTAAAGGATGGGTAGTGCGGTCGAAGATGGCCGAGCGGAGGGCGGGGGAATGGGGGAGGGGGGGGGGCGCTTGTCAACGAAGGTGCGGTTAATGATGAGCAGCGAGGACTTATTTACCTAAACAATGGCATATATGCCCAGAATGTTTAGAAAAGAAGATTGTGAAGAAAGGTGAAGTGATGCGGGTCTTAATGAGCGTGGGCGCGCAAATCTCCTCAACATGGCAGTGTTATGCAACAGAGAGGCTAGCTTGGAGGGCGGTGTGAGTCGACATAGGCGAACTCAAGAGGCCGTGCATGTTTGTAATGTGAAATAAAAAAGTCTGTGTAATCCAACTGGGGAATGCTCCGTCAGGATAGAATGGAAGAAGAAACTGACGAAAATGGGATAGATTTTTTAATCCGTAGAATAAAAAGCGAAATAGCAAAAAAGGCCGTATCACCCATGGTTTGGAAGGCGAGATGTGTGGAAGATATATACACGCACAAAGATCCTTCTGCAGCCATTGAGGACAGGAGGTATTTGAACCGGGAAGGCACAAAGCTTCCAGATGTAAGCTGCAGCAATGTTGTCCATGCGTCTGCGTAAAAGGGGAGAGAAAAGGACGGGAAGGTAGCCTCACCCCCCACCCACCCAACCGGAGAAAAGAGAAGCGGATGAACCAGCCTTCCCAGCCTCAATCAGGGATGCCCGGACGACGGCCAGTCGGCGACTAGCCTACGACATTACGTGGCGTGTGAAGAAAGTAGCGAAAGACGGGTCAATGGAAATGTCTAAAAGGAATAAAGCCAAGGTAGACCTCAAACTAGTTTGAGGCTCCCGGGGGTACTGGGGTCATGAGGGTTTGGGGCTCTTCGAAGTACCAAGTGTAAGTCTGCAGGGGGTACCCCCTTGTGGGGGTAGCAATCCTCGTTAATCCCTACCCCAAGGAAAAGTTCCTACAAAGAACAAGGACACTCTGCGGCCCCCGAAATTAAACCCCATGTGGGGAGGGGGGAGGGTACATGGAATATTACCTGACCAGGGATGAGATTTCGAAAGAAATACAAATACGTGGGTGAGTGCACAAGGGCCCACGCACACGAACCCCAAGCCCATTTGTTGGGTGGGTGGGGCGCGAGGGAACACGCCCTTCCCTCGCCAATGCCTGTTATGCAAATGGCACGACAAACTGCGTGCATGGCTTGACCCCGTACACGCGCGATACCCGTTCCTATCGCACACGAATAAGTGTCACCTGTGGACGTTTTTTTATCTCTATACATGCGTCAAGGTTATAAATCAAGTGCTCCCTCCGCCCCGGGGCTCGCATGATCACATCAAAGTATTGGCATTAGTTCGGTTATGCAAGTCCAAGTGGCTTGAGATCTACCTCCACTGCCCAATACCACAGAAGCAAATGGACATGTACACCTTTAACTCAAATAGCTGAGTTAAGTTCATCATAGAACGGCTATGCTTTCGGGGGGGGGGGGGGGTCCCTCAATAGCTATTATTAAAAAAAAGAAGTGAAAATAACGAGTTTTTTTCGTATGGCGTCCTTCGAAAGATCGGCCTTCACAAAGCGCCCACCCACCAACTAAGGAAATGGTGCGTCTTTAAGGTACCCAGCGAAGGAAAGGAACATATACCGCATTATCCCTCGAGCAGCACAGAAGAACAGAAATGAAGGGGGCCAAATCCAAAGTGAAGGGTTTTCAAGGGCCAAGAAAGACAATACGAAAGACAGGGAGGAGGGAACCGTGTTGTTTAAGTTCTTATATTTAGAATGGAGGATCTTGAACGCGATTCTGCCCTCGGTTTTTAACAAGTTGAAAGGATTGAACAGTGGCAGTGTGCGACCCAGCGAGAGGCGAGTTAAGAGTAATACCTCGGTCCCGTGTTAAGTTGGAACGGGGAGCGGACGCAGTTAAAATTATGGGGAAAGTACGGGATTTTGAAAAATGGGCTTTAAAGAGATAAATGGACTATTAATGGTGAGCCCCACGATCTAGCCTCATCGAAAAACGGAACCAGGAAGGCACCAAAATTTAGTACCCTCCTTTCCCCATTTTGAGCGGGCCGCATTCGATAGAGAACGTCAGTTTTGCCATGACTAAGTGTTTCAGAAAAGGGACCGAGAGCCATTTAGTAGTAATGTAAGAGTCTCTACATCAACTAAGGAGAGGAGGTGAGATTTGCTTGCAATCAGAGTATTTGTACAAGGCGCGGTAAAAGAATACCAAAGAGAAATACATAAATATGAAACAGGAACGTACGAAGAACAAAACCTTGCGAAAAACCATAACACACCCCTGGCGGCCTAGACATATGGCCCCCGATCTGGATAGGAGTACTAGATGGTAAATACAAATGAAGCTAGGAAATGAAGAACAGTATAAAAAAGTACCAGAATGGAAGGATGACTAATATCAACTAAATGATATATGAAGTCAGTTAGATGGAGAGTTGATTAAATGCTGTGACCTGCCTTGAAGCCAGGCTAGAAGATCTCATCAATGCTAGAGGAGATGTGATCTAGAATCCAGCCTGACATCAGCCTTTCCTCAACTTTAGAGAGGAGGGGGATTCGAGATAGCGGGCAGTAGGTAGTTTACGGAGTCGTTAAGTTTCAGGATGTTTTTTTTTAACGAAGAGGGCGGGGGGAGGGGGGATAACAGCGCGTTTGAAATCAGGTGGTACCACACGTAATGAGGAGGTATTAAAAACAGCAAGCAGGTAAGAGAAGGAAGGAGTCGAAAGTATAGATCTTAATCGAAGATAGGAGGCAGGTCAGGCCAATCGTTCAGGTGACATTGGAGCGAGAAAAACGAGTTCGGAAGGGGTGAGGTTCCTCGGTGTCGAAGGAGAGAGGGAATCCATTAAATGGATATCAACTATCTTCTCAGAGAAGGTCGAAAAAACGATAGGATTTTTTTTTAATGTTGGGCGAAAACCAACGGGAGCATATCCGGGACTTGGGGATGGGAAGCGCGTAATTCTCTAGATGTCAGCTGCGGCAAGAGAGCCGACGCTACATCTGATACACCTTTGTAGGGTACACACAAACACTCAGGGCCCGGATTGCGCGCCATGCCTCGGTGATAGGGGGAGAAAACGAGAGAGAGAGAGAGAGACTATTTTTTTTTTTTATATCTCATCTGGCTAACTGCCTTATAGAACATAAGTCGCCGTACTCAAGCTAGCCTAAATCTAGGCTATATTAAAAGCGAAATTAAAAACAAAAGAGAAAATGCAAACAAAAAGCAAAAGAAAAACAAACAAATTGAAAAATATAGAACGAGCTCCGTCAACGGGGTATGGCCCGCCCTCCCCCGCCGAAGAGACGGGGAAAAGGCCGCCCTCCTCCGCCGACGAAGACCGCGATCCATAGTCGAATATTAAATAATAGGAAGAAGGCCGGCCTAGTCCAAAAAGTATAAAAATGTACACAGCTCAATGTGCACGAACCCATCCCGAATACAAGGAACAGGTGGTAGCGACCACGCCCATCCCGGTACCGGGACAGTTAACGTGCGCGAAGATCACCCAGACTGAGACATTGGACAAGAATGTGCCGAACAGTCCGGGGGACGACGTAGTTACAATAAGGCGCTGGCGAGCGCTCCATCAAATGGCGATGCGTCACACGAGTGTGCCCGATTCGGAGACGACAGAAAGCGACCTAAAGCCGTCGCGGCATTGGGGGATAGGTCCATAGGAACAGTCGCAGAGCAATAGCACGCAACTTTAAGCTCCCATCGACCGTCTCCTATCTTCTAGGCCAAGCAGCACAAAGAGCTGCCCGTATTCCTGCCATTTAGTCGGTGTGAGGAAGAGCGAAACGCTGGTCTGGTCGCAGAGTCCTCGCGGACTCTTTGGCGCCCTCATCGGCGGGCTCACTCCCCGCAAATCCTACATGTCCAGGAGCCCAGCAGAAGATAATCTCGACATCCGCCCGGCTCGCCAAAACCGTGGCGTCACGGATTTTGCGAACCAGGGGATGCGGAGAATCTAATGCCCCGAGACTACTCAGAGCGCGTTGTGAGTCGCTATAGATCACAATCCGGTCACCGAGCCGGGCACGTCGCCTAATCTCAAGTACCGAGTGATGTATTGCCACCAGCTCGGCCGTGAGGACAGAAGCAGGGCCTGGCAGAGCGATGCTGACTTCAAACAGAGGGGATACGGCGTGGATGCCGACCCCCTCTTGGGACTTGGAGCCATCCGTATCCACTGGCACAGTTCCAATGTGAAACGAGGTGTGCTGCAAAAAGGTCGAACGCAATACTCCGTACGCTGTACAACCTTTGGGAGAAGAGGCGTGTCGACAAATAGCCAAATGTGGTACCCTCCAGAGTGGCGTCATGGGCAGAACCAGGGGTGCCACCGGCCCGAGAGCTATACCTAGCTCTCGAAGGAGTTCCCTGACCCTAAACCCAAAGGGCTTAGGGTATGACTGGCGTCTCTCGACGGCATAGGCACCGTCGAAATCAGTTGCGGATGCAGTGAGAGCTGTTGGCGACTGAGAGAGGCGCCGGGCTCGCGCGTACAGACGAATGATGCCCTGTACACGGCGTAGAGCGAGTGGCCACTGCCCAACATGGATTAGTAGGGTCTGAATGGGGGAAAAGCGTAACGCAACGGTCGCCAGGCGAAGGCCGGTGTGGTGGATCGAGTCCACCTTCTGCATACACACTGATCTGCAGATGCATAAAAGTCGCATCCGTAGTCGAGCTTCGAACGAACAAAGGATCGATAAAAAAGTAAGGCAGTAGCCTTATCAGCGCCCCAAGCGCTGAACGTCACAGAACGGAAAATATCCATAGCGCGGGGACAAGAGACCCTAAGGCTGCGAATATGAGCCTTCCAGGTGAGGCGTCGGTCAAATACAAGACCAAGAAAGGGTGCGATTCAACAACATAGCGAGAGACGCGGTTCAATGCCTGTTGGAGTCAACGCTCCAGAGTTGGCATCTGAGCCGCGCCAAAAGAGATCAAAGGTCGTCCACGTAGAGCGTAGCGAGAACATCTTCCGGCAGCACCGAGGTGATGCCGTTGATGCTCAGGGCAACGAGTGTGACACTGAGGACACTTCCCTGCGGGACACCCTCTTCCTGCTCCTTTGGGCCGGAAAGGGCTCCCCCCACCCGTCGCGGAATCGACGATCTCGCAAAAATTCAGATATAAACATTGGGAGGCGTCCCCTCGCCCCCATCGTGTGGAGAGTCTCTATGATACCGTATCGCCATGCGGTATCATAGGCCTTCTTCAAATCGAAAAACACCGTGGCGTAGTGCTGTCTACGAAGGAAAGCCTCGCAGACGGCATTTTCCAGTCGGGGCAAAGCATCCGACGTGGAGTGGAACTTGCGGAAGCAGAACTGTGCGGAAGACAGATGGCCTCCGCTGTCCAGGAAATAGGCTAATCTAACATTTACCAATTTCTCCATCAACTTGCACACGCAAGAGGTTAGAGAGATTGAGCGGAAACCGGTTGGAGTAGAGTGATCTCTCCCCGGCTTGCGAAAGGCGAGCACAGTAGCGATTCGCCAGGAGTCTGGGAGAAGACCTTCCCCCCAGATCCGGTTGGTGTCGAAGCATGGCGTACGGGACATCGTCCGGACCATGGGCGGTGTCCGCGCACGAAGCGAGAACGGGACGCAACTCACTCACAGTAAACTTGTCGTTGAAGGGTTCTCCGCCTCTGGAGGTAAATTCCAGCCGGCGGCCTTCCGCGACATCACGACGTGCATTAAATGCTGGCGGAGCATCACGGCTAGAGAATGCGGAAAAAGCAGTCGCTAAGGATTCCGCCACGGACGCGGGGTCCGATATTGCGGTCCCATTCTCCTGGAGAACGGGAGTGGGGCCTGCGAGAAGATGCCCCGAATCCTTTTGACTCGCTTCCACACCTCTGCTAAAGGGGTCTTCCCATTAAGTGAAGACACGTATGCCCGCCAAGAAGAGCGGCGGGCATGCTTCGAAATATACCGGAACCTAGCCCTAGCCCGAGGAAATTCACCGACAGTGAAATCGTTCGGGCGGCGCTTATAGCGCATGTAGGCATAACGCTTCTGTTTGAGGGCCGTCTCACACTCGGTCGACCACCATGGGAGTGGTCGGCGTGCAAAACGGCCAGACGTCCTAGGAATAGTAGTAAGGCTCACGGCAATGAGGTTGCCGGAGAAGAACTCAACGGCCTCATCTACCGACCTAAACTCCTCGACTGAGATAGAGAATTCAGTCATTTCCTGAAATGCAGGCCACCGCGCCCGCGCCAAGCACCACCGAGGTGGTCTCTCAGGCGGCAGTTGCCCTGAAAATGATATTTAAATGGGAACGTGATCACTACCATGGACTTCATCGATCACCCCCCAATCAAAATCAGGCTGTGCATCCGAAGAGGACAAAGATAGGTCAAGGCAAGAAAATGAAGCGGTTCTCGGACAGTGATGCGTAAACTCATCCACGTTTAGGACGCCCATCTCAAGCTCTTCGATCAGATCAGCAAGGACTTGTCCCCTGGGATTTATGGAGTAATTTCCCCAGAGAGAATGCCTGCCGTTCAGATCTCCAAGCAAGAGATAGGGCCTCGGCAACCGTGCCACGACGCGGCGGAAGTCCCCCGCGTCGAAGTCAGCTGACGGTGGAATGTACGCAATGATAGTATACCTCCTATCCAGGTGCAGCTGAACAGCCCCTGCCTGAAAGGGGGTATCTAAAGAGAAAGGAAGAACGGAGACATCACGCCGGGTGTAAACCGCGCATCCCCCAGCCCGGCCAACCAGCGGAGGTGGGGTTGCAAGACCCTTATACCCTGGGAGGGCAGGCAGGGGGCACGCGCCTAGCATGGTCTCCTGCAAAAAGATAGCTAACGGGGAACGAGACGAGACGAGCCTCCGCAGCTCCTCCCAGTTTGCCCGGAGTCTACGGCAATTCCATTGAAGGAATATGCCCTCCAGGCCTAGCTCGGAGGAAACGCGGGGGCCCTCCTCGAACAGAAGACCCTCACGGGAATGGCCGTACGCTTCCCGGGGGCAGAACCCCGGGCGCTGTTGGCCGGACAAAGCGCTGAAGGCGCTGTCGCCTTCGAGGACTTATTGGGGTAGGTTGGGCTCGCCATGCGAGTCTTTTCCTCCCTCAGCCTCGAAACCTTAGGCGGGCGTTGCGGCTTCGGAGGCGAAGGGCCCTCTTTTCGAGGAACCACTGTCTCCACCTTTATGCGTGGGCGAAGGAGCCGAAGCTCCTTTGTTGCTGTCCTCCTTTCGGGGGACAGCTTTAGGAACCCCCGAAGATGGCCTAGCGACCATCTTCAGGGGTGTTGCCTCCTGTGAGTCTAACGACTCGGTGGAGGCGCGTGGCCGTTTCGCCTTACGGGAAACGGTCACGCTGGGGGAAGAGGGGGGGAGCCCTGGTTTTAGCCGGGGCTGGGTATGAACCCTTTTTGCCACCAGCTTTAACAGGGGAGCGCCCAGGTTGGGTAGAGCCCGCAGAAAGGCTCCGAATAGGTGCGGAAACAACCATGCTCGTTGGCCTGGATGGGCCAGGAGCAGAGGGTGCCTTTCTAACTATTGAGGCATATGACGTCCCAGGCAGAGCTGGGCGCGCCAGGACCAAGTCCTTAGCCTCGCGGAATGAGAGTCGATTCTGGGCCTGAACGGCCAGGATTTCTTTCTCAAGGAGATATGCACCACATTGCTTCGAAGAAGCGGGGTGCGGCTCTCCACAATTGACACACTTTGCCACACACGATTTGCACTTATCGTGTGCGACCTTGGAGCAATTTACACAGACTTCGGGTGACCCCGACTTTGCACGTCTACATGAGCGATTCGTATGGCCGAAGCGGTGACAGTAATAGCACCGCCGCGGCAGTGGCACGAATGCCTTCACGCGGTAGCGGTACCAACCGGCACGCTCCGACTCAGGGAACTTGTCACAGTCGAACGTGACGAAGAGTGCAGGGGTGGGTCTTGAGGCCCCTCCCTGTTTTCTCATCACACGTTCGACCTTGACCGCACCATGGTCGGCCAGCTCTAGGGTGATGTCCTCCATAGAGTAGTCAACGAGTTCCCTCGCATAAACTACTACTTTCACAAAGTTCATGGTAGAGTGCAACGTCACACTCACCGGGGTGCCATGAAGTGTCCGAAGAGCACTTATCTTGGCCGCCTCGGCGGGATTCGCCAGAAGGCTGCCGTCCGAGAAACGGGTTACCTTCGGCTCTCTACCAATTGCACTAGCTAATCCTCTCTTCTGATGGATCATATTGTCCTTGGACAACATGCTGCCATCAGTGAAGCGAATAACGAGGAAGCGTTTCAAGCCAGCGGGCTCGAAAACGCCAGGTAACCTCTGAATGAGGGGCCCCATTGTCATCGAGGCTCCGCCCTGTGCACTTTTGGTCTTAGTCAGGGGCTCCACAACCGGGGGGGCAGAGGGGCCGGATGTGCCGATCTTGGCTTGGTCGCTTGCCAAAGTGGCAGCAGACCCATCCATCCCCGTAGCCCCCGCGGATGGAGAGGAGCCCCGAGTCTTTTTTGTTGTTTTTTTTCTTTTTTGGAAAGGAGGGCGGGGAATGAACCCGCTTCTCACCTTCACCGGAAGGAGCCCCCAGGCCAGTTGGACCGGCCTCAGCCAGGTCATTTTCCGAAATGGAGAAGGTCCTGGTAGTCGTGGGGGCACCGGTCGGAGGAGATCCCTCCCCTCCTTGTACTGCTTCGGAAACCTCAGCCGTTTGAGGAGGACCCTGCATAGGGGCGGATTCGGGTTCGGTGCTTGGCGCCGAGCCTGGATTCCCCCCCCCCCATGGAAGACCCTACCGTCTGAGGCTGGGTTTCCTCAAGGAAGATGTCTATCTCAGGGGGGGGCCTCCAGTTGGCCATCCCCCACCCCCCCAAGACATCGCAGGTCCCCTTGGCAGTATCGTCACTAGTCTTGTGTGTGGAGGCATGGGCCTTGACCCCGGCAAGGTTCAATATTCTTGCCAGCAGGTCTTTTGAGGGAAGCGACCGAAGGGGCCTGGCTTCCCTCTCCCCCCTAAGGGGGTTTGCCCTACCGAGCCGCTTCGATGTGGAGCGGCTGGTTAAGGGCTGCCTGCTGGCTTTCTTGGCAGTCCCCTTGGAAAGAACAGAGGGGACTGCCGCTGGTAAGAGGGAGGTGCGCGAAAGCAACTCCAGAGAAGGGGGTGAGGGGGAGTCCCCTTCACCCGTAGGCGTAGGAGAGGAGTAAGCCTCCTCTCCGGACGAAGAGATATGGAGGGTCCCCTGCGAAAGCACAGGGGGAAGGGACCTCCATTTTTTTGCTGGAGCTGCCCGAGGGCGGCTCCGTCGCTGTTTCAGGGGAAGTTGGGGGTTGGGTTTTTGGGGGGGTTTTCATACATGGGCATGGTGACCCTCTTTTTTTATACGGGACGTAATAGCTCATCACCTCTTGCAGTTGCCCGCACTGTAAGAGGTGCTTACAGGCCTGGCAGAGCCAGGCGCCGCCATTTAAGACCACCCCTCCCGCCTGGAGGCCTGGCAGTCCATCGGCATGGCGGCTCCACCTTAGACACGGCGTAAAAATGGATAGAATGTGAAGAGGAGAGGAAAAGGGATGTGAGGAAGGTATGGGTGGGGATGAAGCAGGTTGTTAAAAAAAACCCATCCCGAACCGGAGCTCAGGGGTTAGGGAATATTGTCCCCTCCCCCCTCAGCCCCGATCCTGGACGGTTGGCTTGAGAAGGTCAGCATCTACCCTGTGAAATTAGAGGCTGACCAGAGAAAGTTGTGGGAGAGGTTGTGTGAAAAGAGAGGAAACGAGTGTTTTGAAGGAAGGAAGAGAGGCTAAGCTGGGGCCGGACGGGGTGCTGAGTCCCGTCAGCACCGCGGCCAGGAAGACAAATCGCCGCGTCCCTTACGGGGGAGAGAGACGAGTAATAAAATTAGGTAAATAGGAAAACAAACTTCAAATAAGTTCAGGAATGAAAAACTAGTGGCGATGCAAAAAAGAAATTTCGAGTTTACCAAATGCAAATGGTGCCCATCAAAATGGAGGGGCTGGGAGCGGGCAAAGGAAAGTAACATCGCTAGAGGACTAATGTAAGACCCCCTCCCACCACGGATTTCCATTGTTATGAGTGATTCCCCCCTCCCCTCGAATTTAAAGGCCGTATCACGCAGGAACTTTGAAGGAGAGATCTGTAACAAAAGCGGTGAAAGTAGACGAAGTGATAATGTGTGGGAGATATACTGTACATTTTTTTTTTTTTAATTAAGGGGCTATCTGGCGACTGCCGACTTAGGCATTAGTAGCCGTAAACAAACAGCCTAGTTCTAGGCTACTTTAAAAATTAAACAGGAAACAATAAAAAGAAATAACAATAACAATAAAGAAGCAATAACAAAAACAATAACAACAACAACAACAACAAACCGGGTTAAATGAGAAGGAGAAGGCCAGCCTCCCCCCAAAAGTCAATAAGTCCACTAGTCATGGTGCACGCACTCGTCCCGAGTACAAGGGACAGGCGGTAGCGACCCCGCCCATCCCGGTACCGGGACCGGTATCGTGCGCGAAGATCACCCAGACTGGGACATTCGACAAGAATGTGCCGAACAGTCTGGGGGACGACGCAGTCGTTGCAATAGGGCGCAGGCGAGCGCTCCATCAAGTAGCGATGCGTCACACGAGTGTGTCCGATTCGAAGACGACAGAAAGCAACCTGAAGCCGCCGCAGCATTGGGGGATAGGTCCATGGGAACAGTCGCGGCGCAATGGCACGCAACTTTAAGTTCCCCTCGACCGTCTCCCATCTTCTTTGCCAAGCAGTCCGAAGAGCTGCCGTATTCCTGCCATGTAGTCAGTGTGAGGAAGAGCGAAACGCTGGTCCGGTCGCAGAGTCCTCGCAGACTCTTTAGCGCCCTCATTCCCCGCAATTCCTACATGTCCAGGAACCCAGCAGAAGATAATCTCGACATCTGCCCGGCTCGCCAAAACCGTGGCGTCACGGATTTCGCGAACCAGGGGATGCGGAGATTCCAATGCCCCGAGAGCCCTCAGGGCACTTTGTGAGTCGCTATAGATCACAATCCGGTCTCCGAACCGGGCACGTCGCGTAATCTCCCGTACCGAGTGGTGTATTGCCACCAGCTCGGCCGTGAAGACAGACGCAGCGCCTGGTAGAGCCCCGCTGACTTCAAACAGAGGGGATACGGCGTGGAAGCCGACCCCCTCTTGGGACTTGGAGCCATCCGTATACACTGGCACGGTACCAGCGTGACACGATGTGTGCTCCAAAAAGGTCGAACGCAATACTCCCGGCGCAGTACAAGCTTTGGGAGCAGAGGCGTGGCGACAAATAGCCAAATGTGGTACCCTCCAGGGTGGCGTCCTGGGGAGAACCAGGGGCGCCACCGGCCCGAGAGCTATATCGACCTCTCGAAGGAGTTTCCTGGCCCTAAACCCAAAGGGCTTAGGGTATGACTGACGTCTCTCGGCGGCATAGGCACCATCGAGATCAGCTGCGGATGCAGTGAGAGCTGTTGGCGACTGAGGGAGGCGCCGGGCTCGCGCGTACAGGCGAGTGATGCACTGCACGCGGCGCAGAACGAGTGACATCTCCCCAGCATCGACCAACAGGCTCTCAATGGGGGAAGTGCGGAAGGCACCGGTCGCAAGGCGAAGGCCGGTGTGGTGGATTGAATCCACCTTCCGCAATAAACGCTCGGCTGCGGATGCATAAAACTCGCATCCGTAGTCGAGCTTCGAGCGAACAAAGGATCGATAAAAAAGTAAGGCGGTAGCCCTATCAGCGCCCCAAGCGCTGAACGTCACGGAACGGAGAATGTCCATGGCGCGGGTACAAGAGACCCTAAGGCTACGAATATGAGCCTCCCAGGTGAGGCGTCGGTCGAATACAAGACCAAGGAAACGGTGCGACTCAACCACATCCAGGCGCACCCCATTAAGAAACAAATCTGGGTCGGGGTGAAGCGTGGATGGCGGCAGAAGTGCACCACCTTAGTCTTGGCCAAAGAAAACCGAAACCTGTTCGCTTCGGCATAGCGAGAGACGCGGTTCAATGCCTGTTGGAGTCGACGCTCCAGAGTTGGCATCTGGGCCGCGCCAAAAGAGATCGAAAGGTCGTGCACGTAGAGCGTAGCGAGAACATCTTCCGGCAGCACCGAGTTGATGCCGTTGATGCTCAGGGCAAAGAGTGTGACACTGAGGACACTTCCCTGCGGGACACCCTCTTCCTGCTCCTTTGGGCCGGAGAGGGCTCCCCCCACCCGTACGCGGAATCGACGATCTCGCAAAAATTCAGATATAAACATTGGGAGGCGTCCCCTCGCCCCCATCGTGTGGAGAGTGTCCATGATACCGTATCGCCATGCGGTATCATAGGCCTTCTCCAGATCAAAAAACACCGTGGCGTAGTGCTGTCTACGAAGGAAAGCCTCGCAGACGGCATTTTCCAGTCGGAGCAGAGCATCCGACGTGGAGTGGAACTTACGGAAGCCGCACTGTGCAGAAGACAGATGGCCTCCGCTGTCCAGGAAATAGGCTAATCTAACATTTACCAATTTCTCCATCAACTTGCACACGCAAGAGGTTAGAGAGATTGGGCGGAAACCGGTCGGAGTAGAGTGATCTCTCCCCGGCTTGCGAAAGGCGAGCACATTAGCGATTCGCCAGGAGTCTGGGAGAAGACCTTCCACCCAGATCCTGTTGAACAAATCTAAAAGAAAGGCCATGCCTCGTTCACCCAGGTGTCGAAGCATGGCGTACGGGACATCGTCCGGACCATGGGCGGTGTCCGCGCACGAAGCGAGAGCGGAACGCAACTCACTCACGGTAAACTTGTCGTTGAAGGGTTCTCCGCCTCTGGAGGTAAAGTCCAGCCGGCGGCCTTCCGCGACATCACGACGTGCATTGAATGCTGGCGGAGCAGCATCACGGCTAGAGAATGCGGAAAAAGCGGTCGCTAAGGATTCCGCCACGGACGCGGGGTCCGAGATTGCGGTCCCATTCTCCTGGAGAACGGGAAGGGGGTCCTGCGAGAACTTGCCCCGAATCCTTTTGACTCGCTTCCACACCTCAGCTAAAGGGGTCTTCCAGTTAAGTGAAGACACGTATGCCCGCCAAGAAGAGCGGCGGGCGTGCTTCGAAATATACCGGAACCTAGCCCTAGCCCGACGAAATTCAGCGACAGTGAAATCGTTCGGGCGACGCTTATAGCGCATGTAGGCATAACGCTTCTGTTTGAGGGCCGTCTCACACTCGGCCGACCACCATGGGAGTGGTCGGCGTGCAAAACGGCCAGACGTCCTAGGAATAGTAGTCAGGCCCACGGCGATGAGGTTGCCGGAGAAGAACTCAACGGCCTCATCTACCGACCTAAACTCCTCGACTGAGATAGAGAATTCAGTCATTTCCTGAAATGCAGGCCACCGCGCCCGCGCCAAGCACCACCGAGGTGGTCTCTCAGGCGGCAGTTGCCCTGAAAATGATATTTGAATGGGAAAGTGATCACTACCATGGAGGTCATCGACCACCCCCCAATCAAAATCAGGCTGTGCATCCGGAGAGCACAAAGACAGGTCAAGGCAAGAAAATGAAGCGGTTCTCGGACAGTGATGCGTAAACTCATCCACGTTTAGGACACCCATCTCAAGCTCTTCGATCAGATCAGGAAGGACTTGTCCCCTGGGGTTTATGGTGTAATCTCCCCAGAAAGGATGCCTGCCGTTCAGATCTCCAAGCAAGAGATAGGGCCTCGGCAAACGTGCCACGACGCGGCGGAAGTCCCCCGCGTCGAAGTCAGCTGACGGTGGAATGTACGCAGAAATGATAGTATACCTCCTATCCAGGTGCAGCTGCACAGCCACTGCCTGAAAGGAGGTATCTAAAGAGAAAGGAAGAACGGAGACATCATGCCGGGTGTAAACCGCGCATCCCCCAGCCCGGCCGTCCCGCGGTGGTGGGGTCGCAAGACCCTTATACCCCGGGAGGGCAGGCAGTGGGCACGCGCCTAGCATTGTCTGCTGCAAAAAAATAGCTAACGGGGAACGGGACGAGGCGAGCCTCCGCAGCTCCTCCCAGTTGGCCCGGAGTCCACGGCAATTCCATTGAAGGAATATGCCCTCCAGGCCTAGCTCGGAGGAGACGCGGGGGCCCTCCTCGAATTGAAGACCCTCACGGGAATGGCCGTACGCTTCCCGGGGGCAGAACCCCGGGCGCTGTTGGCCGGACAAAGCGCTGGAGGCGCTGTCGCCTTCGAGGACTTATTGGGGGAGGTTGACCTCGCCATGCGAGTATTTTCCTCCCTCCGCCTCGAAACCTTAGGCGGGCGCTGCGGCTTCGGAGGCGGGGGGCCCTCTTTTCGAGGAACCACCGTCTCCGAGCCACCCGCTCCACCTCGGGGTGTGGGCGAAGGAGCCGAAGCTTCTTTGTTGCTGTCCTCCTTTCTGGGGACAGCTTTAGGAACCCCCGAAGATGGCCTAGCGACCATCTTCAGGGGTGTTGCCTCCTGTGAGTCTAACGACTCTGTGGAGGCGCGTGGCCGTTTCGCCTTACGGGAAATGGTCACGCTGGGGGAAGAGGGGGGAGCCCTGGTTTTAGCCGGGGCTGGGTGTGAACCCTTTTTGCCGCCAGCTCTACCAGGGGAGCGCCCAGGTTGGGTAGAGCCCGCAGAAGGGCTCCGAATGGGCTCGGAAACAACCGTGCTCGTTGGCCTGGATGGGCCAGGAGCAGAGGGTGCCTTTCGAACTACTGAGGCATATGACGTCCCAGGCAGAGCTGGGCGCGCCAGGACCAAGTCCTTAGCCTCGCGGAATGAGAGTCTATCCTGGGCCTGAACGGCCAGGATTACTTTCTCCAGGAGATATGCACCACATTGCTTCGAAGAAGCAGGGTGCGGCTCTCCGCAATTGACACACTTGGCCACACACGATTTGCACTTATCGTGTGCGACCTTGGAGCAATTTACACAGACTTCGGGTGACCCCGACTTTGCACGTCTACATGAGCGATTCGTATGGCCGAAGCGGTGACAGTAATAGCACCGCCACGGCAGTGGCACGAATGCCTTCACGCGGTAGCGGTACCAACCGGCACGCACCGACTCAGGGAGCTTGTCACTGTCGAACGTGACGAAGAGTGTAGGGGTGGGTCTCGAAGCCCCTCCCTGTTTTCTCATCACACGTTCGACCTTGACCGCCCCATGGTCAGCCAGCTCTAGGGTGATGTCCTCAATGGAGTAGTCAACGAGTTCCCTCGCATAAACTACTCCTTTCACAAAGTTCATGGTAGAGTGCGGCGTCACACTCACCGGGGTGCCATGAAGTGTCCGAAGAGCACTTATCTTGGCCGCCTCGGCGGGATTCGCCGCATTCGCCAGAAGGCTGCCGTCCGAGAAACGGGTCACCTTCGGCTCTCTACCAATTGCACTAGCTAATCCTCTCCTCTGATGGATCATGTTGCCCTTGGACAACATGCTGCCATCAGTGGAGCGAATAACGAGGAAGCGTTTGAAGCCAGGGGGCTCGAAAACGCCAGGTAACCTCTGAATCAGGGGCCCCGATGTCATCGAGGCTCCGCCCTGTGCACTTTTGGTGTTAGTCTTGGTCAGGGGCTCCGCACACGAGGGGGTAGAGGGGCCGGATGTGCCGATCTTGGCTTGGTCGCCTACCAAAGTGGCAGCAGACCCATCCGTCCCCGCAGCCCCCGCGGATGGAGAGGAGCCCCGAGTCTTTTTCGTCTTCTTTGTCTTTTTCTTTTTTTCGAGAGGAGGGCGGGGAATGAACCCGCTTTTCACCTCCGCCGGCAGAAGCCCCCAGGCCAGATGGACCGGCCTCAGCCAGGTCCCTCTCCGAAATGGAGGTCCTGGTTGTCGTAGGGGCACCTGTCGGAGGAGATCCCTCCCCTCCTTTTACTGCCTCGGAGCCCTCAGCCATTTGAGGAGGACCTTGCATAGGGGCGGATTCGGGTTCGGTGCTTGGCGCCGAGCCCGAATTCCCCCCCCATGGAAGGCCCTACCATCTGAGGCTGGGTCTCCTCAAAGACCATGTTTATCACAGGAGGGGCCTCCAGTTGTCCATCCCCTCCCAGGACATCACAGGTCCCCTTGGCAGTGTCGCTAGTCTTTTTGGGGAGGCACAGGCCTTGACCCCAGCAAGGTTTAAAATTCTTGCCAGCAGGTCTTTTGAGGGAAGCGACCGAAGGGGCCTGGCTTCCCTCTCCCCACTAAGGGGGTTTGCCCTACCGAGCCGCTTTGATGGGGAGCGGCTGGCTAAGGGCTGCCTGCTGGCTTTCTTGGCAGTCCCCTTGGAAAGAAAAGAGGGGACTGCCGCTGGGAAAAGGGAGGTGCCCGAAAGCACCTCCAGAGAAGGGGGTGAGGGGGTCCCCTGCACCCGTAGGCGAAGGAGAGGAGTAAGCCTCCTCTCCGGTTAGAGAAATATGGAGGGTCCCCTGTGCAAGCACATGGGGGGGGGACCTCCATTTTTTTGCTGGAGCTGCCCGAGGGCGGCTCCGTCGATGGAACAGGGGAAGTTGAGGGTTGGGTTTGTTTTGTTTTTTTATCATCATTGGGCATGGTGACCCTTTTTTAAACACGGGATGCAATCGCGCACACCTCTCGCAGTAGCCCGCACTGCGAGAGGTGCTTACAAGCCCGGCCGAGCCAGGCGCCGCCATTTGGGACCACCCCTCCCGCCTGGTGGCCTGGCAGTCCATCGGCATGGCGGCTCCACCTTAGACACGGCGTAAAAATTAATAGATTGTGAAGAGGAGAGGAAAAGGGATGTGAGGAAGGTATGGGTGGGGATGAAGCAGGTATTTAAAAAACAGTCACCCCAGACCGGAGCTCAGGGGTTAGGGAACATTGTCCCCCACCCCCTCAGCCCCGATGCGGGACGGTTGGCTGAAAGGAAGGTCAGCATCTACCCTGTGAAATTAGAGGCTGACCAGAAAAAGTTCTGGGAGAGGTTGTGTGAAAAGAGAGGAAACAAGTGTTTTGAAGGAAGGAAGAGAGGCTAAGCTGGGGCCGGACGGGGTGCTGAGTCCCGTCAGCACGGCGACCAAGATGGCAAATCGCCGCGCCCCTTACGGAGGATATACTGTACATGTAACCACAGATCCTCCTGTGGACATTAGGGCCAGTAGTGCAAACTGAAGGTGTTGTTGGACATAAGGGTATATCAAATGTGTTGGAACCTGAACAAAAAACTGAGGGCGTTAAAGACGGAAGGGCACAAGTCAGATGTTAGCAGCAGCAATGTTGCCACGTCATCCCAGGGCGGGCAGTTCTTATTTGAAGGGGAAAAATTGGTACAATGCAAACGGACCCCCCACGAAACTCTCGTGCCTTCGTTGCGGAACAGAAGTAGTTTCAAGCTACGCGGTTCTACCGGGCCCTACTAGCGCTCTAAATACTCCAGTTGGGGCCACGCCCCTTCCACCCATGTCCATTCACGAATCCATAAAAAATACTCCCTATGATGCCATCGTTGGTTTCTACTTATTTTTTTAAATAAATGGAAACTAAATAGAAAACTAGCCTAATCCAACGAGGACAACTTACTCTGTGGACGAATTAGGCTCGACCCTAATAAGAAACAGATTGAATCGCTTTCAGTTTGACCTCATGGCAATGAACCCGTCCTTATCTGCTTTTGAAGGGCTGGCATTTCCAAGTCTGAACTGAGGACTGACGAGTATTCTCGGTATATCCAACACCAGATTCCCTGGCATTTTAAACCCAATAGATAATAATTTAATACACTCGATTATAAAACTTTCATATAAGCACACAGTCTCAATAGACCAAATCCATTTTCACTTCATATTTGTCCATCTTTTTGGTTGTTCCTTACTAAGGGCGTTTTCCTTGTCTTTGCAACTGACTCATTAAAGAAGCTAAAATAACTCAACTTCAAAACACAATGGGAGAGGGAAACCAAGTAACTGTAGATCCTAGGCCAAAATGAGCGTTCCTCCCGAAGGAAGATGTTAGGGAAGGAGGCGAAAAAATTGACTAATTGTCGGAGCGGCAAATCATGGAAAGACGTTGCTAAATTTCGTGGAAAGGCGAGAGGAAACGGAAGACAGGTAGGTAGGGTTTGCTATTTCTCAATTTGCTGAAAGGAAGTGAAGAACAATAGGAAA
The DNA here is from genome assembly GCA_963969495.1 of Ceratothoa steindachneri. NCBI lineage: Eukaryota > Metazoa > Arthropoda > Malacostraca > Isopoda > Cymothoidae > Ceratothoa > Ceratothoa steindachneri. The sequence continues at coordinate 168,276,760 of OZ018322.1, read as the reverse complement.
CTATCAATGATTCTAGCCGCTTCCATTTTGGGGTGACGTGCATTGAATTAATATATTAGGGACTGGAGGGGCTATGGCATACAGCAAGAGTCAAAAGGAGTAACTCGAAGGGGGAGGTGGAATGCAAAACCACCCAGGAAGAGATAAATATAAATGAGGATTGCTGGTTATATATACGAGCCTAGGCTCCGGCTCCCGTTCGATGGGGCGAATAACCGATCAAAAGTTAGACACCCCCCCCCCCAGGGGGGAGGTGCTTAACCTCTTCTTGCAGTTACTTTCACTCGCCTTTGGCGACAGACCGGCGGCGTATTGACAAAGAATTCAATATTTTGTTTCCCCATTCACAGGAACAGAAAAGAGAATATAGCAAAGAGAAAGAACATAAATTAACACTGGCAAAATAGCTGAGAGATACGGAGATTGCGCGAGAAAAGACTAGTGTAAAAATAGAGGCATTTTCATTAAAACAATAAAGCTCGGCTAAAAGTATTCCTCCACTGACTCACAGCGTACTTGCCCCACGTAGTCTTGCAAGAATGGCGGCGGCGCTGCCGCTAAACACCTACATCTGGTGATTGAAAAGGCTTCATTCGGGACGAGACAATTTAGAGATTCAGACTATTAAGCGATTTGGCCGAATTAGAAAGCTTTATCTAAGACGAAGCGAAACGACACGCGACCGTGTCCTAATAAATTATTCTCAAGCAGGTGCTTCAAATGAGCCGAGACTCCCGCACTCCATGATGACTCACTCAATCAGCCGCCCCAAGAGAAGTGAAGTAGGCCTAAAAATAATGATGGCAGAATCTTCCCGACTGTATGTACTTACCCATCCACACGACGACACAAGGGACGCGCACACGGAACTTTTATTGCCATCCACACTAGACTTGATATTGAAATGGTACGTTTTGGGCAAGTTGATTAGAGATTCAATCTAGTACCATAGTTCCGAGGACTAAACCATGGTCAGTAAGAAATAAAGAGAAGAGAGACAACCTGAGGTTAAAACAGTTACATAACACTACCATAAAAAGGGCCAAAAATATTCAGGAAAGCGATCTACTCTCCTCTTCTCCCAAATTTCAGCCCAATAAGATTACCCAATTTTATATAGATTTTCTCGATAAGGTATGGAGAAGTTCTGCCTCTAGGAAGCCCCAGGGAAACTTAGAAACATTTTTATGCCTTTATTTTCCAGAGGAAGTTCTTTGAGGCGGAGGACCTTCGTTATAATTTTCCTGATCAGGTTTTTAGTCGTGGGCGACTCTATATCTCACGATGTCAGTCGATCGGTCCACGTTTTGCTTTTTTTGGTAATAACATTGTAACTATTCAGCAAATTCTAACGAAATTTGAAACCCTTATGTTGTTTTACATTATCTTTCGAATGACGAATGATATAATTGCCAAAATCCTCCAAAGGTTAGCCGGGGAATTATTTGGTAATAACATTGTAACTATTCGGCCCATTCTTACGAAATTTGAAACCCTTATGTTGTTTTAAATTCTCTTTCGAATGATATAACTTTCAATGTCCTCTTAAGGTTAGTCTTTAAATTATTGAAAGTTTTGAAGGTAGTAAATCAGAATAAGTGAGAGCACGAGACTTTTGGTCAGCAGACCTTGTTGAGTCGTGCCAGGCTGGGGTTCTTATAGGATTAAGCATAAACTTGCCATTCAAATTCAATTTTATTGGGATCATAAATGTCATAAGTCTTTACTCGTGCATCGACAAAGGCATTTAATGGAAAGAAAATACACGGGATGAGCACATTTCATTCTTTCGAAAAGGTTCACGATACCAAACATTACATTAATCGTAGTCCGATGTATTAAGTCTATTATTATGTGATCAAGGATACCTAATTGATAAGTGGCACTTGGCAACGCGCCCAAAAAGCCATTAGCGAGGAAAAAAGAAACTAAAAAGGATAAGAAAACATCTAAGACCGATGGATCAGGACGAAAGCTGCAAAATAAAACACACATCCTGTCAAGTCAATAACAGGAAACACGTAATCCAACATGGAACGTTAACTCAGCGGAGAAAAAGAAGAGCAAATAGGCCAAAAGTGAAGAGGTGGAAATAGTGGCAACCCGCTTCAGCTATCAAAGTGGGAAAAAGAAAGACCCATTTCAAAGGTTGATAAACAAGTTCGCAGTAAGAGGCAAGGCCCAAACCAAAACCACTTCACGGAGAAGAAATTTAATTTAAGCATCACCTATAGGAAACAAGTGTATGCATATACAAATAATAAAGACGCGCGACTACGAATTTCTACCTCCATGGCGGAAGAGGGCGGGGATAAGTAAATAAGCCATGAGGATCCCCGGATTATTTACTTATCCCCCGCCATCTTCCGCGATGGACCTTCCTGGATCAAGGAAGGATTGGCGTCGACTAACTGACATAAGTAAATAATAGCTTCTTAAAATCTTCAAAGAATGATACATAAAAGGACGGGCGGGTTGTATAGCAACGGTGTTGAGTTTTACTAATAAGCCTTCGTAATCCAATGCTGGCACTGTTCATTAGGAAGGGGACGATGAGTGGGGTGACACAATGGAGAATGAAAGGGGAAATTACGGAGACAAAAGGGATAAAGTGAAGGCGGAAAGTCGCGTTAGAAAAACCCCCGGAACAAAACGGTACAAAGAAGACTCAAATTAGTTAGTTGAGCCCCTTTGTGGTAAGGACAGCAGGAAACCATAACAAGTGGAATGACTCAAGAAAGTAGAGAATGGAAGAAGGTTAAAGAGATGTGGTTGAGAATGGTAACTTGCATTACAAAAGCTAAACCACCAAACTCGCAAGATGTAACGGACAAGAGAGAAACTGACCACGATCCGTAGAACGTTTTTGTTTTGTTTTTCTTTAGAAACAATAAAGACCCTTTTCTTCCTCTGACCATGGCTCGTCACAGTCCCCGCAAACTGTCTCCACATGTCCAAGCTTATTCAGGGTACGGTCTTAGGAAGCCTACCTCAAAAGGAAGACAAGTATACACAATGTGGTAGAATGACCCAACTTCAGAAGTAACACTCTTTAGAAGGTACTAAACATCTGTGCACAATTTCCGCTTTGCCCAACGTGAGTTAAATTACTGACCCACCAAAGCATAAAGAGAAGTGTGGGCAAATCCATTGACATCTCTGCTAAGCAAACGGTGAGTGCCCCAAACAATTTCTTACCTGCGATTTCTAGCGTTGCATTCTTGCTCCTGACACTCGCCACCTTGTTCGAGGCCTGGCACCAATACACGCCCGAGTCGTCATCTTTTTCCGTCTGAAGAACTTGGAGAAAAAACAAGTCGCCATTTTCCAGCAAAATATGGCGCCCACCTTCCTCCTTAATTCTGAAATAGGGAGAAACAAGTATGTCATAATTGGTTCTATTTCACTGTTCATAAAAAAATAGCGTTCAGCTCACTTAAGGAGACGAAGCGCACAGGGTCAAGAAACACGAGGTAGTAGAGAAATAAGTGAGAACGAAGGAAGAGCAGAGGTAAATGATGCACGAGAATCGGCAAGAAGGGGGTCAAACAGACACTTAAAATACTTGCAAAAACCAAAGCATTATGAAACCGGATTTGGAAATGTTTGATAATTTACGAGTGAAGACTACAATCTTCTCAGCTCAGAATCATGACGAATATCTTGCCTAGAGTTAGTGGAAGTTGGTAGGGTTGAAAATTAAGTTTTTTAAAGACTTCTCACAAACGACAGACATACATGAAAGAGGTTCAATGGGAGATTTGAGTAAAAAAAAAAAAAAAAAAAAAAAAAACGCGCATTAACTCCCCAGTAACAATAGACTAAAATAGCTTACAATAAGAAAATATACCTACTAATGGCAACCGTGCGAGCGACTCTCGCCAGTTAGAAGCCAAAAAGGCTGGGGGGAGGGGGAGGGGCATAAAAGCCAAAAAACTGGAATTAATCACTTTCGTGACTTCGGCTTTATTCCTTCGCTCTTAGCGCACTTTTGTCTTGAGGCTAGATAGCAACTCTCATCTATCATAAGGAAAAAATGTTCGCAAGAAATAAGAATTGTTACGTAATTTATAATGACTCTACAAGATATAAACGCAGTCCATCACAATTTCTTAATGTCAAATTACAATATTTTAAGCCAGAGTAGATGGTATTTAAACCAAATTCAGCATTAGGTGTACATCATGCAAATGCAACAATTCAATAATACTAACATTGGCATATGCGATATTTCCCTCACTGATTATAGTTACTTTCAAACCAAATGTGTAGTAATAGTACCTTCTAGATCTTCAACCTGTCAGAAGAGTACACTATGGCGTTGATTTATAAACGTCCTAGCATCGGTCATTATCCAAATACAAATTAATTAACTTAAGGTAATCTTATAAATGCGCGAAATTATCATGGAATTACATGCGTATCTTACTCGCTTGACTAATGTTCAAACCCATTACCAAAACGCGATTAATGACATCACTGATTCTATACAAGTTCCTTGCATCTGCCCCTTTGCCTTTACAGACGGCTACATCGAGCATTATTGGATAAAGTAAAAAAAAAAAAAAGAAAAGAAGCAATTTCGTGCTACACCAGAAAACAGCCTTCCAGATTTCATTTTTTATGTGCCACTCTCTTTATCAGCCTGCCTTCGTGCTCTTTCCTCGTGTTCCATCGGTGAGCTCCACTTTTTGTCCAGATAAATCGATCAGAGCGAGATCCACGTCTCCTTGAGGAAACCACACAAGGCGAGTCGTCTTCTGTACAAACTCTCTCACCCTCCTCTTAACTCTGATGAAAGAGCCAATCGATAAAACTCATCCTTTCCTCCAACCAACTTCTTCATTCCCCAATTTTAAACCTTTCGACCTCTTTCTTCTCCCTTCGTACAAACACCTTCAGGATTGCTTCTTTTTTTATTTTAAGAGCTCATCTGGCGACTGCTTACTTGGACATTAGTTGCCGCATTCAACACTGCCTAGTACTAGGCTACTTTAAAATAAGATGCAAAAATAACAATATAAAAAAGGGAAAATGCAACATGCAAGAAGCAAGGCCCGGCGTCGGGGGAGGTCCGCCTCCCCCCCGGCGTAGGAACGTGCGACCTACTAAAATAACAAAAAAACAACTAGTAAATAAAGGGGAGAAGGCCGGCCTCCCCCACCCTCAAAAGTATATAAGTCCACCAGTCAATGTGCATGAACTCGTCCCGAGTACAAGGGACAGGCGGTAGCGACCCCGCCCATCCCGGAATCGGCACAGGTAACGTGCGCAGAGATCGCCAGATTGGGACATTCAACAAGAATGTGCTTTACAGGCTGGGGGACAACGCAGTCTTCACAGTAGGGCGCTGTATTCTACCAGTGTTTAGTGAAAAATACTTTCTAACATACAACTTAAACCTGTTTTTGTTTTGTTTTTAATTAGGGGCCCCGAGGCCTCTTATTACTACTTTCCTAATCAAAGAAGTTGCTAAAATCAAATTTAGCCACCACAACAAATTTTAAAAAAGATCCATCATATCTCCTCTCATGCACCTTCTTTCCAATGAGAACATATTTACCATCCTCAACCTATCTAGGTATTCAAGGTGCTTAGGGGAAGGTATCATCTTAGTTTCCCCCCTTTGTACTGACTCTAGCAGGTTGATATCATGTCGTAAAGTATGGACACTATGCTTGCATACAGTACTCTAAATGTAGCCTGACTCATGAGTTATAGAGTTTAAGGATAACCCTCTTTACTTTTGTAAGTAACACTCCTCTTAATGAAGCCTAACACTATTTGCTCTATTTTGGGCCTCAATACACTGCTTAGAAAACCTCACTGACCTATCTACTACTACTCTTCAGTTTTTATCTTCTAATCTAATTGCATTCAGCCAATGCCCATCCACTTCATAGCAAAACTATCCATTATTCCTTCATTTTCCAAAGTTAAAGATCATACATATTGAGTAGGAATAATAAAGAGGTAAGAACTGATCTCTGAGGCACGCCACTGATAACATTCCCCTACTATGACTTCACCCCATTCGGTACCACCTTCTGTTTCCCGTCTGAGCCATTTAGCTACCCAACTCCAACCTTCCCCAAATATCCCAGGCATTTTTAATTTGTGAACTAGTTAGTCTCTTATATGGAACATTATCAAAAGCTTTACTAAAACCTAAGTAAATTACATCAACATTCTCTCTCTTATCTAGTTGTTTAGTTACGTAATCCATAAATTCCCTTATGTTTGTTAATCATGCTGAGCATCATTTATTAAACTACCTCTTTCTAGATGCTCAGAAAGAGGTAAGAATTTTACAAATAATTATAGATGTTAAGCTTATGGGTCTAAAGTTATTTGGGACCTCTTTACTTCCCTTCTTAAAAGTGGCACTACACTTTGCTATTTTCCAATTATTATATATTTCTCTAAACTCCACTGATCTAGTAAATATATTCTCAAAAGCTACAGCAATACTTTCTACACCTTTAAGTACCTAACCTAAATTAATTTTATCCGTGCCAGATGCTTTATTTGTATTCAAATCAATTATAAGCCATTTAATGATTTCCCTATCTACATTAATAGTATTCAACACTTCATCCTCTGACCTAGAACTATCACAAATTAAACTGTTCGGATTCTTTTCTGCAAATACTGAAGCAAAATGATTAAGTACCTCTACCATATCCTCATCGGATTCTCTCACAACCCCTTCATAATTAATGCCATATTTTATCTTTGCTATATTTTTAATGATCTTATAATAGCTAACGAATTTGCTTAGAACTTTATTATCATTTTAGGCTAAATTAATTTCTGTTGCTCTTATGCTTTACTTAATTATTTCATTTAATTCATTCCTAGTAACCCTATAATGATTCAGATTTTCACAGTACCTTTCTCCTGTAATCTTTGGTATACTCTTTTCGTCTCAGAAATTTTCAAGCAATCTCATGATTCCACCATAATGGCTTCTTACATTTCTTTCTAATGACCTTCGTTTGGATCCACTGCTCTTGGATTAGATATAATATAATCTTAAAAGTATTCCACATCTCGCAAGTATTCTTACCACTGAACATTCTATCCCAATTCACCTGATTCAGCAGGTTTCGAGCTTTACATAATCACCTATATGAAAATTTATAGTTTTAGTAGTATTTGTCTATTCCTAAGTTAAAACGAACTATCTGGATGATTACTATTTCCCTCCATTCTTTCCATTAAAAAAAGAAAATTGTATGAGACCTCTCAAATGGAAGGGCGGCAGGTATTAATTATCGTTTCATGGCGGGTTTAGTTTGCCATCCTCCCCCTTCCTTTACTATTTTACTGGTTAAGCTTCCTTCTACTTTTATGCAGTTAAGTCTTCCGTCGTCTATCCTCATTTAGTTGTTTGCCACACCATTCTATCACACTGGTGGCTATGGTTACACTTAAGACATCTAGCTAATTTTTGAAAGGAGGTGCAACACAGTATAAGTTAAGAAAAATGAAAAAAAAATGGTGCAACATTTTAGTCTAGAAAGGGGATATGAACAAATGTCGATATATATGTACAAGAATAAACGTTCTAGACAATAGATTAGTCTTGGTGCAAAACTAATAGCCCAACCGAAAAAAATGAACTTATCCACGGAAGGTTGAACTCATGTACTTTTGATGGGATATGAACGGCTGTATCCATTTGGAACTTTTTAACCCAAAGTAGAATCGGCAGAGGTTTGCTGTGCTCAGTTGGACCGTTTTCATGCAGCACTTGACGAAAAAAGACCGGCATTAATCAATAGAAGAGTGCTCTTTCAAGACAACGCACGAGTTCATATCGCGCAAAAGTATAACCTCCCCCCATCCCTGAAAAAAAGTTAATTTCGCTGAGAACTAACGGGTCCTCGGTCATACTCCCCTGCTTAGCCCTATCAGATTCTTTTTAGGAGTTAACCAAATCATATAAATAGAATGAAGGCTTCATAAAGAGGGCATGTCGATAACAAAAATCCCTACAAAATTTTTAGAATGGTATAAATAGTTAAGGAATGATTAGTATTTTTATTTTTGGCAAACAAATGCAGAATAAGATTTGGCTTCTTTTTTTCGGAATGCTGTGGCCTATTCATGATATGAATATAAATGGCACAACAGGAATTTTCTCTTTATAGCGCCCATCTGGCGAGTGCTCCAATGGCACAAGTGGCCCCAAATACTTTTTGGCTTAATACTAGGCGAGATTAAAAACAAAAATAAAAACTACCCCCTCCCCCCCTAAAAAAAACACGAATCAAAACAAAAGCGAAAAGAAACACGCTCCAGCTTCGGGCAAAGTTGGTGAACAATAGGAATAATAGCCACTGTGACTCGCCACAAAGAACTAAATGATAAATGTACAGATCTGTATTTATCCAGGATATATGCCTAAAATTAATCCAAACCATCAGAATAACACCCAGGTATTTATCTAATTTACTTTTAAAACTGGCCAAATGAGTACTATTAACTGCATATACTTGTAACGAGTCATTCCATCCTTTTTGTTTGTTTAGTTTTTATGTTTAATGTACGTGAAGCTATAGGGCCCTATACACGTCATTCGATGCACTAACTTACGAAAAACACATTTCATAAATCACTTTGTAGACAGTATCTTATACTGGTGCTCCGAATTAGTTGACTAATGTCAACTAATTCTGAAAATATTTTAAATATCTGAATCAAGTACAGTTTAAGCATCATTTTTTAAGTGTCCCCAGATCTATTCCAATACCTCTAATACAATATTCACCGTGAGATCTAACATAAGAATTGTAAAATCTGATAATCAATAACCTATAGTTTTATAAAGGACATGCCGTTTTTAATCCCCAAATTCTTGGGCCTTATTTCTGGATGATATCACTCTTGGAACATTAGGATAAGTAGTATAGTAATTATACTCGTAAATACTACTAGTTCTGGAACTGTCAATAAATAAGCGGATAAAAATTTACAGTGTACGGCGCGTGGAGTCGGGCAGTTACATCTAAAGACGTCATCATACGCACAACCAATCGGAACACTGCTACCTCGCTTTTGTGTTTGTATCTTGAGCAAAAATGGCACCCATGTTCCGCACAGAAATTTCAAACTCGATTGCAACGAAACAATAGATTCGTTGTCTGATTACAAAAGCAAGAAGAGAGTACGATTTCCTGATGTTGCTGAAATAAATATGAATCGAACCATCCGGGGGAAGAAAAATCGTGAGGGGCAAAATGACAAACTAATAACCGAAAACGTACTAAAATAAAATGGGAATGACAAAAAATAAAACCCGGAGTAACTTTAGTCGTTGACTCTGCGAATTGACTTGGACAAGAGTAAAAGGCGCTTCTGCCAATTTGGAGCGAGTAAACGCCACGAAAGATTGGAGGTGATATTGAGTCGCTCACGATGAAGATTCTCAACATATACAATCGGGAAATTTCAGGACTCGATATGAAAGTTTTTAAGTTTCATATTTAGGAGGAGATTTCAAGCAGGGAATCGTATGCGCATGTATTCTAAACTTTAATGAGGTCTGTATTAAACAGATGAGATCATGTTTTTTTTTTTATAATCTACCTAGAATTTAAGAGATACGCCCAATAATTCGCACATGAAACCAACCAACGGGAGGCGATCAATCAATCACACGTGTGGCACGGCCTATCTCCAAGGGCCTCATACCGTTATCATCTTAAACTCGGGAATTTATCGTTCAACACAGTTTGAATTAATGGGAGCTGGTTTTATCGAGACACTTCATCCTCGTTTTACACACCGGTTCAATGACAACCCGGTTCCAGTCTTTTGAATTCAAAGTGTTAAATTTATAGAAATCGTATTCATTGACATAGCGTTCTCAAATTACCCAAGTTTGTTAAATATTTAACAAAGACATACTCTCATTCGTGCAACTTCTATAAAAAAACATCCTTGCTGAGTACCGGTGCTATATAATTAAAAACAATGTTTGGGGAGAAAGAAGCCCGAAAAAATCAAGTCACAGCGCTTGCTTAGTAAGTATTTTCGGCAGATGGCCGTCAATTTACTGTCAGTGAAGTTCAGGATTGCATACAAAAGTTATGCCCAATAAATAATATCGATTTAAGAAAAGCTCAAATTAATCAGTGTTTAGCCTACGAAGAGCGCAATATATTGAGGTGAATCCAATTGCCTTTATTAGTGAATTAAGATTTAAAATTACACACATTATATATATATATATATATATATATATATATATATATATATATATATATATATATATATATAGAAAAGGGGTTAGGTAAGGGTAATGTTAAGGGTAATAGTAATAATTCCTTAACCGCTAGAAGTCTCCTGGAGTTCCTCACGAGCGCCACCCATACGTTTACTTTTCTAGCAGATTAAGGAATTCTTACTATTACCTTTACCTAACCGCATTGACCTGAACTTTATCGTTCAATTATCAAAAAAATAGATGGGTGAAGAACCGCGGGAACATTGTTATAGTGTTCAACTTGAACAATGTAACAATGAATAGTTCAAGTTATCAGGAACGACATTGGTTTTGCACTGTGTAATGTGAGCTCTTATAGCTAATGTTTCCTAATAGTTTAAAGGTTTGAAAGTCATATTACTGATACATAAGTGAGAATACACTCTGGCCTCCGAAAACGAACGGTGCTGCCTATAGATGTGACTCGATCACAGCGAGGCCAAATGAAATGATATACCAGGCAACTACGCAAGTTCCGAGGGAGTATCTCCTTTAAATGGAATATTGAGCCAATTGATAAATATTGGTGAAAATTATTTTCAATTGAATATGGGTGAAATATTGATGCTGAAGTTGCGGAAGGAACGGGTAAGAATACCCAAGTATGGTAAGAATACCCAAGTATGGTAAGGATACATAAAATGTGTCGTCTTTGATGACGGTGCTCCTATTTTTGGTTTAAGAATTTCTTAAGTAACTTGTATAAATTACTGGGAAATGAAATGCTTTTGAGGAAATTGCGAAGGAAATCGATTTTTTTTATGGAGAGAGGAATGGTTGAGCATAAGTGACAATCACGGTGAAGTAGTATTGTTTTATATAGCATTGATTCTGAAGAGTTGGTCGCAGAAACTGATTTTTTTGTCCTAAGACAGTGAAGGGTTGGTTTTCGATATACAGCTCTTCATTTTGTTGCCAGACTATCTCTCAGTAAGTCCAGAAATGGAAGGACATTATCTTTTTCCGAATTCAAAAGTGTATTTAATGTTGGTGTGCAGCGCGTTGATATATTCTAAAAAGATGTTACCTTGTTTTTTATTGTGAAATATGGCGAAACAAACATCTAGAAACCTGCAATAATAAAGTGGGGCAAAAGTGGCTGTTATCAAAAATCTTATGTTCCATGAAGATGTTAGCAGCGATGGAAGCAACGGGGAAACCAATACCAATACCATCTCTTTTTTTTTGGTATAAACATTTTGTAGAACAAGAAGTAACTGTCCTTAAATATGAGTTGCAATTACTGTTTTTGAGCGGTGAATTCATTAAAGTTAGAGTTGGCAAACGCTCTCTAAACAATAATTTCTATTACTTCATTGAGCTACGGTAGGTTGGTAAATAGCGATTTTATATCGAAGCTAACAACTAATCTTTGGAGGGAAATGACATTTAGGTCCTGAAGCTCCTTAGCGAAAAAAACCTTTTGCTATATTGCTTGGGTGGTAAATAATTTGAGGAGTTGGGTTAAATGTTTGGCTAATTTATATGTGGCCAGTGAGTAAGTAAGCGGCAAAGATAGGGTAAAGGGGTAATATAAAATTTGCGGACCTTTGAAAGGCCGTAAAGGAAACCGAAAGTTGAACCACAAATAAATAACACGTTAAGATATTAATTAATTTAACAGATTCTCACATGAAAATGGGCGAATTTCTTTACCTCTACTCGTAATGAGTTATCCAAGAATAATTAAAAGCATGTAAAAAAAAGAGAAAAAAGTAAGGGGGGAATACCTACCTAGATATATTATATACCAGGAGTGAAAAAAAATCAACAATCCTCAAAAAAGTGTGATTTTTTTTCTCCCCTAATTAAAAAGTATATTTTAAGGCCCCATATTTCATTCAGAACATTGAGATTTTCAATTTTCCGCTAACGCGCCTTTAAATGAAACTGTGGCAAAACTCTCCGTCTATTTCGAATGACGGACCTGATGAGGTTTTTTTATTATTATTATTCCCTTCATTTCTATTTTCAGAATCCTCCTGACAAGATACCCTTTGATTTCCTTATAACTAGTAAGATAATTTAGTAATCTGGGCCATCAGTCTATTATTTGATTTATTATGCCAAATTTCAGCCTGCTGCTATTAAAATTATATTTTATTTTTATTAATGTAATTATTAAGTTTGCTGGTTACGGTAAGGGAGGGGTCGTGAACCGGCGGGTCGTGAGGCCATTCTGTGCGCCCCTCCCCATTCCAAACGTGTATTGAAACCTCTTTTTTTCATCAAGCTCGTGTTTTAGGATAGGTTAAGTTAGGGTTAGGTTAATTGAGTAGTTCAGGTTAGGTTGTCTATTTTTATAAGAGTTTAGTCTTCTTTTCGCTTTTTTGTTCTGTGTGTGGTTTTCAGGAGTTATTTTATTGGTGCGGCTCTCGGGCCCTCTCTGACTTGTCGATGCGGCCCACGGTACTCTGCGGGTTGGGGACCCCTGCGGTAAGGTATTCACGTGATGGTTTATAGGTATATGCTTTGATTTATTTATGATCGCTTGAGTTCTTTAAAACGTAATTTTAACTGGTAGGCCAAGGGACACTGCGATTCAAGTCCAGTGCGTTCTTTCTGACAGTGAGTCGGTCTTACCAGTGTTGATTCAATCAGTACATTTATTTAGTGAATATTTGGTCAAGTAACCACCATATCCCTGTTGCTATATTTATTTGTATATATATTATTAATTGACATGTAAATATTTAGTAATTGAAATATCTTGTGTAGACTTGATAAGCAATAAACTTATCCGTTTACGTCAGCCACCTTAGTTTCAAGCAGACATTATCACGTCTTTGGGAGTCTAGCACAACCGGATTATAGGATAGCCTAAATTGTCTTAAATTTACCTAGGGGGAGCAAGCGAGTTTGTGTGCTATGCTTGGCAGCTGAGGATTGCAAGAATTTATTTTGTAATGCTCATTCTGCTCCTCTTGATATTGCCAAATACATGCGACGACTTGTGCCCAAGAGGGTAGTCGCCAGATAGACTCTTAAAATTAATATATATATATTGCCATATACAGTATTTAGCTTACCGGTAAAGTGCCTCCGTTTGCTACTAAATATTTACCATTGATTTTATATTCATTGTTCCTTTAAATGTCGTTTGCCTTCACCCGTGTTGTAATTCGAAGTGAGATTTGGGTTTCAAAGAACTTTTTCTCATAGTGACCGGAAAATTCTAAATTATGTTCGCCGGTGTTATTGTAAAAGCTTACTTAATTTCCCTGTATTCAATTGTACACGTTAGGAAATATATGTGTGGGGGGGGGATGAACCTATCCAGGTCTGAAGCCAAATTGGTTTAGAGCAAGATTGACTTTTCGTATCGGCCTAAGCACTGCTAAGATATATTGCAACGAAACGCACATAAGTGGAAAGATAAATGCGCGTAGCGGGATTCGATAATCTGAAATAATGTTTGGTGGATACAAGAAAATGTATATATGGGGAAAAAGAGGAGGGATACGATGCAACTACACCACTACGAGATATGATTTAGAGGTTTCAACACACAAAGTAAACCGCCTTTGACGCTGAAGCACACTAATCTTTGCTAGCAAACCCGGAAGGACTCCCGCAAGCTTTCCATCTTTTGGAGGGGTTTGGGGATGCAGTGTCGCAACAACGAATCTCAGGTTTCTCCAGATCAAAGATTTTCAAATTTAAAGCGAAAACCAAGGAGTGCATCTCGACAGAAAAAAATGTAAGATAAAAGATGCGAAAATGCGTGGAAGATAAACATCTGTAGCACTCGTCAGCGCGATCATTTACCGTATCCCATATATGCTCAAGAACCGAGCGAGGGCCGATCTTCACATCCTCCCGACTCGCAGTCACGGATACTGCGAATTAGGGGATGTGGAGAATCCAACTCTTTGGCAATTAACACGATATGTGCTCAAAGAAATACTCATGGGGTTGTAGAGTCTTGTGAGCACAAACCTTCAACGGTAGTATCCTCCTGGGAAGAACTAAGGGTGTCACCGGCCCGAGATAAGACTACAAACTGTCGGGAGATTTCTCGCCTTAATTTCTAAGGGTTATGTCACGATTGGCGTCTCGCAATGACATAAGCACCAGCGAGATAGGCCCCGGTAGAAATGAGAGCCGTTTGAACGTTTCGATGATAACTTAGTCATAGCCCTCATCCCAACGAACTACGAATCACTTTTCATCCTAAAACTTAGATCTAATTTTAATGTAAATGAAACTGCATCAAATCTTTATATTGTATCATGAATTATTGACATTTTTATTCATGTATTAAGCAGCTTATCGTAAATTGCAATATTCAATTTTAGTATTTTATGAAAACTAGAAATTTAAACCCTTTACTATCTTAGTTTCTTAGTGCTGATGATGAGGCTAGGACCTCGAAACGTTCAAACCCAGACAAATAAAGATGCTTTTATCAATAGCGTGCTTGGTTTTCACCTTCCTATTCAAACTCAGATTTGGAAGAAGCTCAACAGTTTGTATATATATATATATATATATATATATATATATATATATATGGTAATGAGGGCGCTGATGAGGGGTTGGGGAGGGCAAGGATGCCTGCAGCGACTGAGCAACCGAAATTGTGTTTCACTTTTTTCCACATAGACTATATGGCTCAACCCTTAGGGCTACATGGCAAAGCAGATGGGAGACTGCTCACGGGGAGTTTAGAGTTGAGTGTCATTGCCCTTGGACCCTATTAAAACATTTTCTGTCGCCTCTGAATCAGAGTCCCGCTACACGGTACTCTTTTGGCTTGCTCTCTTAAACTTTTTTGCTTGCTCCCCGATAATATACTCTACCTACATTTTGGATCAATGTTCTAGGTTATGATGCAAAAAGATAATCACTATCCTAGACGAGGCAACTCCTGTTCTCATCACCCGTATCCAGTTCCGTCTCACCTCATCCATAAATCTATTCTTAAACTCTGCAGGAAAGACGCTTCTATCAGATAGATGACTAGTGAGTCTATTCCATTCATCTGCCACTCAATTTATAAACCTATTTTTCCCAAACCCTGTCCTAAACCTAAACTTATCCAGCTTAAACTCATTGCTACGTGTCTTATCGTGTTCACTAATAATAAAACCTTAAATATGTATCCCTCATTATAACCTTTTACCCACCTGAAGATCTCATAATCCCCTCAAACTCTTCTCTTTTCTTACCTTACTCTCCTTAGCCTTTCAACACAAGGTAAACTCCTGAACCAATGAATCATCTTAGTCATCCTTCTTTGCACAGACTCAAGCAAAGCAATATCCATCCTATAATTTGGTGACCAAAATTGCACCGCATAGTCAACATAAGGCCTAGCTAAAGTCAGGTACAGTTTAAAAACGACATCAGCACTCCAATCCTTACTTACCCATTGTCTGTACTGGAGTTTTGATTCGAGCCATTTTTTAGCGACCGCCATAGTGTACATCATACCCATCACACGGGGAAGTGGTTATAAAATTATAGGTATACTTAAACCGTGTAATTCACACGTCTAAAAAAAATCATCTTCAATCGAATTGTCAACTTAGGGAATGGGCTTCCCCGTACTAGACAAACACTTCGCCTCAAACCAAAGACTAAGTTTATAAGAATAATATTTTCTTTTCGCCCTTCATCAGATATGCGAAGATCAATGATCGAGGAAACGAAGCTCAGTAAATTTAGCTTAATGTCGGCATGCAACTTCGTAAGAATCGAATGGTCTGTGGTTGCAACCCTCCCTTTGTATCCCATGCATTTCATCGTAATCCACCTTAGTCCCAAAGGGGCATGGTATAGTTACTGAATAAAACCATGATCGAGTGTCACCACCCCTTGCATTTTTTAAAGTATCTTTCACACAAATTGTCACCATTTCTGAAACTCTTTTCAAACATTTCTATAGCAGAGATCCCCAAAGTAGTTTTCGCTTTGGTAAAAAAGTAATAATTTTTTTCTTTCCGTCTAAGCAAAAGTAATCCGTGTCTTTAGTACAAAAAATAATGCTCTAGTTTGGTTCACGTCCTCTACTCTCATCGTTACTAAGGACGCCCAAACCTCGGTTTTACCATTGCCTCCCATTACTGATTCACCGTTAAACATATCCAACCGTTCCCAAGCTTCAATCATCTCCGATAAATTCAACGATGACCAGGATTCAAGTGGAAAACAGCGCCATTGTAATGGAATCGACAGTAATCTGCATTTACTGCATAAATAACAACCGAAATCTAGCAGTGAAGTTTGCCTCTTCGAAACGCCAGCAAACATGAAGTCAGAATGGTTGTAATTCGGTGCTGGGAAGGTTAAAGTGCAGCTGCCGCAGTCGTAATTACTTAATGCGGTGTTCGAAAACTCCTTTCGCTCTGCATTATAGTCAGTTGGAGGATCTCGACAAGCTGGAAGTGTGCGCGCTTAATGCGTACAAGTTAATTGAATGAACTTAACGTTGTAATGATCCCGCTCGGCTCATTCAATTAGGCGCGCAATGAGGTAGTGTAGGCCTAGCTGAAATCACCCAGGAAATATTTCTGTGCTGCTTTCTACACTAAATAAGTATGGAAATTTGGGGCTAATATTCTTCTTGAGTAATGTAATGAATTGTGTTTCCCCATTCGGCTACGCTTCAAAGTAGGCCTAATAGAGCTTCGTATTTGATTTCCTTTCCGGGCAAAGTGAAGAGAGGGTCTTATTTGTCCATGCGAGTAGAGATGCGTAAATGAGGACCCCGGAGAATAGGAGCGGTGTGATGAGAAGGCCCAGACTTTATTGAGAACAAAACAAAAGGAGTGGCGGCGGCCATAGATCTTAAAGGAAAAAAGGAAACAAAGTACTTAAAAATCGAAGAAAAAAATGGTAACTTAAAAAAACTAAAATGGCTTCAAATTTAAAAATTGTTTGATCGAGGAACCTACAAAAGATATATTTAAAGTTTTAAAATCTGCAAATAATAAATAATAAACTAAAAATGAGTAAATTAAAAAAAAAACGAGAAAAGCAGCTTCGCCACTCCTCTTTACAGGAGCAGCTTGGCCTACAGCCAATTACGGCTCTGGTAACGGGTTTTGGTTTAGGAAAAATTAAGTTTCCAGTACATATCATCATCATCACTAAATCTATAATTGTATAACAGGATTTTTGAAGATGGGTGAAAAATGAATAAATGTTCTTTTGGTAATACTTCAGTTTAGGGGCGCACGATAGGGGGCGCTGTTTCTAGGCTACAATTTTGGGCTACAATCTAGTCCTTATGACATCAGACGGTAGCTTCAAAGGGGGCCAATCACGGCGTTGTATTTGTTTTTTACTTTCTTTATTATTTAGTAAATGCCTGCACTTCTACTTAATTATATTATTTAGTAATGCATTGATTTTCTTATAATTACTAATGTATTAAACTTTGTGTGTTTCGTTTAACTACTTTTGTGAAACTAAACCATTAATTTCACACACTGGCAACCCTTAATTCAACCTTATTTCAAACATTGGCAACCTGAAACCGAGCAGTTAAAAGAGCGCGATACCTGCGAATACGGTTTGTTCGACTTCAATACGACTTGTGTTAATTCCTTGGTCAATTTAATAGACTTTTCTATAGACCGTGGTCTCGTTTAAAAGAAGCGCGGCTCAATTATAATAGTGAAAGGTGGAGATAGGGTAAACCTGAACATCTGCGTCACGCGCTCGCCTCCGCTGTTTCCCAGTCTTGGCCGCATAATATTTCGTCCATGTTCCAATATGTTTCACCTTTTTGACTAATTTAGAGTTACGGTTCGTGAAGGAAATCGCCCTGCGATGATCATAATATTTCAATCAATTGGGGAGGGGGGGGGGCGCAGCCCCCCCATTATATAATAGTAATTGTTTATAGAATAATGTTCTCACGTTTTTGTTTTTTATTAACAAATCGTTTCTACGCGTCTGAACGAAACATAAAAGCAACTTGATCCCGATAGATTTCGACTGAAATCTATTTCCAAAGTAACTAAATTTTTGTTAATTTTTGGCGGCAATAGCCTAAATTAGGCGGCGCTATCGGCTTTATTTTGATAAACGTGCGATCGGCTCTGCACGTTTATCGAAATAATACAAGACGATAGTGTCGCCTACTTTAGGCTATTTTCGGCCAAAATTTTTTTGTTACTTTCGAAATGAGGGGCTTCGCCTTTTGACGTCATACAGCCCAAATTGTAGCCCAGAAACAACGCCCCCTATCGTGCGCCCCTAAACTGAAGTATTACCGTTTTTTTTCCTTAGTGGACTTGTGTTTTTTATCAAAGTTATTTCTAATAATTCTTTTATAATATCAAAACAAAATGGTGAAGTTCAGAAATAAATATAAGTATCGAAATTTTGTGAATTTTTTAAAACCCAAAGAATTACAAATGGTGAAGTTCAGAAAAATTATTTTTATATCTTCTATTCTTCTATAACTATATTTTGGCAAAGTGATATTTTGAAATGGAAGAAATTTAGTTTAGAGTTCCTTTTTAAAATTATTATAAATGGGGAAGTTCAGAAAATTGATAAAAATTTAACCATGGCTTATTTTTATTTTAAATTTTAATCTTAATAGCGAAGCGCAAGCTCCCCCTGAAGAGGCGAGTGACGAAGCAATTGCCTAGTTTCCTAATAATTTACTCTTCGTCTATCTTTTTTCACGTCGGTTTATTTTCCAGGCTTTTTAGCCAAGGAGAAAAAAAAACACAACCTAATGGGAATTCTTTTGAAATATGCAAAAAACAATCCTTATGACTCTTTGTCTTTCCATCTACACTTGATCGAATAATTTAATTTCAAACTTTCGAAAATACGACCCCCCGTCCCCCCAAAAAAAGCCATGACTAAATTTTTTAAATCTTCTGTACTTTAGATTTTTTTTAATCCAAGACATTGGATAATCATATTTATTTTTTCTAAACTTCACCTTATTTTTTTTTTTACAAATTCCAAGTTAAAAAATAATTTACAATGAACTAATATCAAAACTTTTGGCTATAACTCAAAATTTGAATTTGGTCAGTTTGTACATCAACTTTTTTTTTTAATTTAAAAAAGGATAAATGAAAATCAAGGAAAACTTTTCACCTTCCCTAAATGCTGAAAGAGATTAAGAAAAAAAAAGTGCTCGAGTTTGAAGAATTTAAAAGTTACGGAACATATTTTATTGAAGGCGAATGCTAACTTATTGGTAATTGTTTTCTTTTCGAGTGTCTCGATTTGTATTATATTCCGCTTTTGGTCTTGGCTTAAGCTTAACCCGTGGATTAGTACCCCAAAATTCAGTAGAAAGTCGTGAAGCAAAAAGAGTGCAGAAAACTGGTTCACGAAGCACAACGAAATTCTTTATTGGTCCGACGCGTTTCGATATATACACATCTTCAAAGGCTAAATGAACAGTTGTGACTAGGGAATAATTTTTTTTTATAATATCTCATCTGGCGACAGCCTTCTAGGGCATAAGTCGCCGTACTCATACTAGCCTAAATCTAGGCTATATTAAAAGTCAAATAAAAAACAAACAACAAAAACAAATTGAAAAAATATAAAGCGAGCTCCGTCGACGGGGGAAAGCACGCCATCCCCCGGCAAAGAAGCACGCGATCCATAGTCAAATATTAAATAAGAGGGAGAAGGTCGGCCTCCTCCAAAAAGTCTAAAAGTTCACAGGTCGGTGTGACCGAATCCGTCCCGAGGACAAGGGACAGGCGGTAGCGACCCCGCCCATCCCGGTATCGTGCGCGAAGATCACCCAGACTGGGACATTCGACAAGAATGTGGCGAACAGTCTGGGGGACAACGTAGTCGTCACAATAGGGCGCTGGCGAGCGCTCCATCAAATGGCGATGCATCAGACGAGTGTGCCCGATTCGGAGACGACAGAAAGCGGCCTGAAGCCGCCGTGGCATTGGGGGATAGGTCAATGGGAACAGTCGCGGCGCAATGACACGCAACTTTAAGTTCCCCTCGACAGTTTCCCATCTTCTTTGCCAAGCAGTCCGAAGAGCTGCCCGTATTCCTACCATGTAGTCGGTGTGAAGAAGAGGGAAACGCTGGTCCGGTCGCAGAGTCCTCGCGCACTCATTCCCCGCAATTCCTACATGTCCAGGAACCCAGCGGAAAATAATCTTGACATCCGCCCAGCTCGCCAAAACCGTGGAATCATGGATATCTCGAACCGGAGGGTGCGGAGATTCCAATGCTCCGAGAGCAGTCAGGGGGCTTTGTGAGTAGCTATAAATCACGATCCGCTCTCCGAACCGGGCATGTCGCGTAATCTCCCGTACCGAGTGGTGTATTGCAACCAACTCAGCCGTGAAGACAGACGCAGCGCCCGGTAGAGCACCACTGACTTCAAACAGAGGCGATACGGCGTGGAAACCGACCCTTCTTCGGACTTGGAGCCATCCGTATCCACTGGCAAGGTTCCAGCGTGAAACGAGATGTGTTCCAAAAAGTCCGAACGCAATACTCCCAGCGCTGTACAAGCTTTGGGAGCACAGGCGTGGCGAAAGATACCCAATGGTAGTACCCTCCAGGGTGGCGTTCTGGGAAGAAAGAACCAGGGGCGCCACGAGCCCGAGAGCTATAACTAGCTCTCTCGACGGCATATGCACTGTCGAGATCAGCTGCGGATGCTTTGAGAGCTGTTAGCGACAAAAGGAGATGCTGCGCTCGTGCGTAAAGGCGAGTAATGCACTGTACACGGCGCATAGATAGTGGCATCTCTCCAGCATCGACAAGCAAGCTCTGAATATGGGAAGTCCGGAAGGCACCGGTCGCCAAGCGAAGGCCGGTGAGGTGGATCGAGTCCACCTTCCGCAATAAACGTTGGCTGCGGATGCATAAAACTCACATCCGTAGTCGAGCTTCGAACGGACAAACGATCGATAAAACAGTAGGGCAGTAGCCCTATCAGCACCCCAAGCACTGAATGTCACGGAACGAAGAATATCCATGGAGCGAGTAGAAGAGACCCTAAGACTGCGAATATGAGCCTCCCAGGTGAGGCGTCGGTCAAATACAAGACCAAGGAAACTGTGCGATTCAACCACTTCCAGGCGTACCCCATTAACATACAAATCTGGGTCAGGGTGGAGTCGGGGATGGCGGCAGATGTACACCCCCTTAGTCTCGGACAAAGAAAACCGAAACCTGTGCGCTTCGGCATAGCGAGAGACGCGGTTCAATGCCTGTTATAGTCGACGCTACAGAGTTGGCATCTGGGCCGCGACAAAAGAGATCGAAAGGTCGTCCACGTAGAGCGTAGCAAGAAGATCTTCTGGCAGCAACGAGGTAATGCAGTTGATGTCAAGGCAAAGAGTGTAACGCTCTGGACACTTCACTTCGGAAAACCATCTTCCTCCTCCATTAGGGCGAAGAGGGCCTCCGCCACCCGTACGGGGAATAGGCGAACTCGCAAAAATTCAGATATAAGGACCGGGAGGCGTCTCCTTGCCCCCATCCTGTGGAGGGTCTCCATGATACCGTATCGCCACGCGGTATTATAAGCCTTCTCCAGATCGAAAAACAACGTGGCGTACTGCTGTCTACGAAGGAAGGACTCGCAAAGAGCATTTTCCAGTCGAAGTAGAACATCCGACGTGGAGTGGAACTTGCAGAAGCCGCACTGTGCCAAAGACAGATTGCCTCCACTGTCTAGAAAAAAAGGCTAATCTAACATTTACCAATTTCTCCATCAACTTGCACACGCAAGAGGTTAGAGAGATTGGGAGGAAAACGGCCGGAGTAGAGTGATCTCTCCCCGGTTTGCGAAAGGCGAGCATAGTAGCGATTCGACAGGAATCTGGGAGGAGACCTTCCACCCAGATCTTGTTCAATAAATCTAAGAGAAAGGCCATGCATCGCTCACCCAGGTGTCGAAGCATGGCGTACGGGACATGGTCCGGACCATGGGTGGTGTCCGCGCACGAAGAGAGGAACGAAACTCACTCAGAGTAAACCTGTCTGGAGGTAAAGTCCAGCCGGCGGCCTTCCGCGACATCACGAAGTGCATTGAATGCTGGCGGAGCAGCATCCCGGCTAAAGAAGGCGGAGAAAGCAGTCGCGAAGGATTCCGCCACGGACGCGGGGTCCGAGATTGCGGTCCCATTCTCCTGGAGAACGGCAGGGGGGTGCTGCGAGAACTTGCCCCTAATCCTTTTGACTCGCTCCCACACCTCTGCTAGAGGGGTCTTCCCGTTAAGTGAAGACACGTATGCCCGCCAAGAAAAGCGGCGGGCGTGCTTAGAAATATACCGGAACCGAGCCCTAGCCCGACGAAATTCAGCGACAGTGAAATCGTTCGGGCGGCGCTTATAGCGCATGTAGGCATAACGCTTCAGTTTGAGGGCCGTCTCACACTCGGCAGACCACCACCGCATTGGTTGGCGTGCAAAACGGCCAGATGTTCTGGGAAGAGTAGTCAGGCCCGCGGCCGCAGCGATGAGGTTGCCGGAGAAGAACTCAACGGCCTAAACTCCTCGACTGAAATAGAGAATTCAGTCATTTCCTGAAATGCAGGACACTGCGCCCGTTCCAATCACAAGCGAGGTGGACTCACAGGCGGCAGCAGCCCAGAAAATAATATTTGAATGGGAAAGTGATCACTAACAAGGAGGTCATCGACCCCCCTCCCCCATCAAAATCAGGCCACTGTCATCCGGAGAGCACAGAGGGATCAAGGCAAGAAAATGAATCGGTTCTCGGGCAGTGATGCGTAAACTCATCCACATTTCGGTCAGATCGGAAAGGACTTGTCCCCTGGGATTTATTGAGTAGTCTCCCCAGAGAGGATGTCTGCCGTTCAGATCCCCAAGCAAGAGAAATGGACTCGGTAACCGTGCCACGGCGCAGCCGAAGTCCCCTGCGTCGAAGTCAGCTGAAGGTGCAATGTACGCATAAATAACAGTATACCTCCTATCCAGGCGGAAGTCCCCTGCGTCGAAGTCAGCTGAAGGTGGAATCTACGCAGAAATAACAGTATACCACCTATCCAGGTGAAGCTGCACAGCCACTGCTTGAAAGGAGGTATCTAAAGTGAAAAGAACGTAGACATCATGCCGGGTGTAAACCGCGCATCCCCCAGCACGGCCACGATCTCGTGGTGGTGGGGTCGCAAAACCCTTATACCCCAGGAGGGCGGGCAGGGAGCACGCGCATAGCATGGTCTCCTGCAAAAAGATAGCTAACGGGGAACGGGACGGGACGAGCCTCCGCAGTTAGTCCCAGTTGGCCCGGAGTCCACGGCAATTCCATTGAAGGAATATGCCCTCCAGGCCTAGCTCGGAGACGCGGGGGCCCTCTTCGAACAGAAGACCCTCACAGGAATTTACGTACGCTTCCCGGAGGCAGAACCCCGGGCCCTGTTGCCCGGGCAATGGGCTGAAGGCGCTGTCGCCTTCGAGGACTTATTGGGGGAGTTGGGCTCGCCATGCAAGTCTTTTCCGCACTCCACCTCGAAACCTTCAGCGGGCGTTGCGGCTTTGCAGGCGGGGGGCCCTCCTTTCGAGGATTCAGCGTCTCCGAGCCACCCAGCACACTTCTAGGCGTGGGCGAAGGAACCGAAGCTCCTTTGTTGCTTTCCTCCTTTCGGGGGACAGCTTTATGACATCGCAGGTCCTACTGGCAGCAGTGTCTTTAATCTCGTCTTGGGAGGCACAGGCCTTGACCCCGGCAAGGTTCAATATTCTTGCCAGCAGGTCTTTTGAGGATGCGACCAAAGAGGCCTGGGTTCCCTCTCCCCTCTAAGTGGGTTTGCCCTACCGAGCCGCTTCAATGGGGAGCAATCCGCTATGGGCTGCCTGCTGGCTTTCTTGGCAGTCCCCTTGGAAAGTAAAGGGGCGACTGCCACTGCTAAGAGGGAGGTGCCCTAAGGCATCTCCAGACAAGGGGGTGAGGGGGAGTCCCGTACAACCGTAGGTGGAGAGGAGTAAGCGTCCTCTCCGGTTAGAGAAATTTGGAGGGTCCCTTGTGCAAGCACAGAGGGAGGGACCTCCATTTTTTCTGTGGAGCTGCACGAGGGCGGCTCCGTCGATGGACAAGGGGAAATTGAGGGAAGATTTTTGATATGTTCATCATTGGGCATGGTGACCCTACATTTTTCACGGGAAACAATAGCTCATCACCCCTCGCAGTAGCTCGCCCTGCAAGGGGTGCGTACAGGCCTGACACGGCGTAAAAAAATAGATGGTGAAGTGAGAAGGAAAGGGAATGTGAGGAAAGTATGGGTGGTGATGAATCAGGTTGTTAAAAACCCACCACCCCATACCGGAGCTCAGGGGTTAGGGAACATTGTCCCCTCCCTCCTCAGCCCCGATCCGGGACGGTTGGCTGAGGAGGTCAGCATCTACCCTGTGAAATTAGAGGCTGACTAGAGAAAGTTGTGGGAGATGTTGTATGAAAAGCGAGGAAATAGGAGGGGAAACACAAGTGTTCTGAAGGAAGGACTTCGAAGAGGCTAAGCTGGGGTCGGACGGGGTGCTGAGTCCCGTCAGCACAGCGGCCAGGATGGAAAATCGCCGCGCCCCTTACGGGGTGGGGGAGACTACAAATAAGCTAAATATTTACAAAACGAAAACAAATAAAACTTACAACAAAAGAAAAAAAACAACTAGGAGCAAATATTTAGCATGCAGGAGGGCTGCTTACCCCCCCACCTACAAATCTATATACAATGGAGGAGGCAAGCCCCCCCCACCCTAAACTACGCATTTGGGTGTGCAATAACTGGTCCCAGGTACAAGGTACAAGCGATAATGACTTGCCACGAACCGCTTCGATCCGGTAAGGTGCGGCAAAGATTCCCAGAGATTGGGAAATTCGAGAATAATGCTCTTGACTGTCTAAGAGACCAAGCAGATGTCATGTGACAGATCCAGACAATCTTAGTTGGCCAAGCAGCCATTAGACCCCACCCGTCCTGAGAAGTACAGTATTAGTGGGACAGAACCGATCTCCCGATCATTCGCTGCCCAATGACCTCGACAACTAGAGCTTTAGAATGTCTATAAACAGCGCCATGAACTATGGTATCGGAGGAATGAGGTAGCTCGTCGGGAGGGGGATAGATAGTCTTAGGATCAAGGCGTGCATTGAGGAATGGGGGGAACGTACGAGCTGAATCCCAGGTCCTGTCAAACAATTCAAGTCAATCAAGTAGGTACTCACGTGGCGTTGCTCAAGGTAATACTATGTTTAGCAAGATACACATGGTACATACATACCCCTGCAGGAGTAGGTAGCTAACGAGATCAGTCTCTTGGTCAGTACAGAACCTAGAATGGCTAATGAAACCAACCTAAAGATCAGCATGACAAGCGCTGGTGATTCCATGAGTAACAGGAGCATTCTCTAGTTTGAGGGGGGAAGGGAAGCTGTTTTTAATTCGGTATTTCTACAGACGAAGAACTCCAACAAAATCGAAGGAGCGATAGAGCAGCGTTTATCAAACTTTTTTTACTGCAACTCTCAGCAAGAATCTGATTTTGCATTGCGACCCATTAGACCCACGTGTAATGAATCAAAGACAAACTGTTCACTAGGTTCGTTTATTTAGCATCGACAATTTATATGTATCTTTCTTATGAACCGCACATAGTGGAATTGTAAGTATCTATTTGTATGAATGTAAAAATATTACTTGAAGAAAAAATACTTAAAGCAAAAGAAATTCTGACAAATGTAAAGTAAATAATATTTGAAAGAAATAACATGTCATTTAATGGGATTGATGTGTTTGTTTGTTCAAAAGCAGCTGATTACAATTGGGAACACAAGAAGACAGTGCTACACACATATCAGGTGCAGTGTTGAGCCTGTTTCTGTCTTTAACTGAGTTAATATTGAAAATACCAATTCACATAAGTTGTAAAAGGCAATAATATAGAATAGCCCTTTTAGTCAGTAGTGTAAATTTCCCTTTATTCTTAATCCAAAATAAGCACGAATATAATTTCTCAAAATCATCATTAAGGGTGAAGGAACAACTAAGATGCAACGATTCAGGACTTTGGAAAGCATATGGAGTTTTATCCAAAGGCTTTTCTTAGCTGGATCAAATTTATCTTCAGGGAAATACTTATTAAAGTTATGAGATAGGGAAGCAAGATGTGACAAAATTTCTAGTTTTAATCCCCTTAATTGTATTAATATGTCATTGTTGACAATGTTCTGAAGAAGTTTGTTGTAACAATGTTGGGAACATATAATAGATGGGATGATCACTTTTAAGTATTTGTTGCCATAACCTCAACATTTTCTGAAACCCTTTAATATATTCAATATATTGCCACTCGATCCTTGAAGTTTCATGTTTAAATCGTTAAGAATGCCCAAAATATCAGTAAAATAAGTCAGTTTGATAACCCAAATAGCATCTTCAAAAAGTTGTGCCAAGGGATTATTTCTTTAACCAAAAATACGTGAATCTCAGTTTTAAGTTCCTACACCCTGCTAAGTCCTGTGTCTCGTAACAACCAACGAACTTCTTTGTGATACAGTAGGTGGGTGTGTTAGAATCCGATCTCTAAACAGAATATTTCAAATATTCTACTATTTAGTGAGCTTCCTTGGTGAAATTTACAATGATAACTACACTTTTCAATACTTCCTTAAGATTCTCCGAAAGTCCCTTTGATACCAGAGCTTGGCGGTCTATAAAACGGTGATTTCAAATTGCATTGTTATCAGCTGCATCTGAAAATCTTTTAATAATACCGCTATTTTTCCCAGTCATATTTGCTGCTCCATCACTTGTAATCCAATTGCAGCAGTTTTTCAAGTTTAATATATACTGGCCAACAAAACACTCTTCTAGACACCATAGTAAGTTTTCTAACATATTATTTTGCCACACGTATCTGACATAAACTAAAAGTGTAGCACAATTTGCAATATCAGTGCTTTGGTCTAACTGTATTGCAAACATGAGGGAAGGAATAACATTTTCAGCTAATGCATGCGTCTCTCTCTCTCTTTTGCTATATCATTAACAGTTGTAAAGTGACAAAACTTTTACTGATGACTAAATGTTTGTCTTTCGTTAAAAATATTCCAAAGGCTTATTTGAAAGTTCGTTGTGCTGTTTTTTAAAAGTTTCTTTTTAGTTTCAAGGATTTCAAACTCTCATTAGCAAGGGCATCATTACAGATGTTCAGTGAGGCCTGTGGTTTCCATTAAAATCCACCCATTTCACAAAACCATATTTCAAGTATTCCTCACTTTAAAGTCCTGTTACTTCCATCTTATTACGAAATATGACTAAATATGACTAAAGTGGCTGAGAAAATCAGTATTTTCACGAGTGGCGCAGCCAGGAGTGCAAATGCCAATTTTTTCAGCCACAAGATGAATAATACATTTTGGCGATCAGCTGATCGAAACCGACTAGTTGCAGGCCAAATAATACATACCCTGTAAAATATAGTTCTCGCTGTCTCTAAATTCTACCATTAAACAAAGACCCCCAAAATAACAAACACAGTTATCTTGACCGAAAGTAGAGTTGCTTCATTATATTATATAAAAAATATGTTTATTCACTTATATATTTATCAAAAGTGGACGTTATCGCGATAACGATATCGAGTTATCGGTTATCCGATTTTTCTTTCCGCGTTATCGATTCATCGGTATCGCCGATACTTTTGGTACTAAACTAGCGATAATTGATAATTTCAGTTTTTGGTTCCAGTTTAGCCGCGCGTGCCTTGGAGGCAGAAATAGGTAGGTCAGAGCTGGGAGGAGGATCCTCAAAACTTATGAGGAGATGAAGGAGAGCCTCACCAGGTAAGAAACTATTGTATTATAAAATAACGCTATATATATAGTCTATAATCAATATTGTATTATAATTTTGGATATATTCGTTATCACCTTATCGGGGGATAAATTTATCGCCAGTTATCGATTATCGCCGATAAGGTTATCGTTATCGATTTATCGGTTATCGTGATAAATTTTTTAAATATCGCGAAAAAAAAACATCATAAATAATCCCGGAAATGAATGTTAATAGCTATCCTTCCATTGTTAGAATACAACAAAAATCACTTGTTTGTCAGGGTAACTCCAGCACATGCGCAACACTTACAATGGCGGGCTTACTTTGTTGCACGCATGCGGGGTTGCCAGATTTGTTTCATGGAACTATCGTACAAATGCTTCATTATAATTATCATATATTAAACAAAATTGTCGTACAAAAGAAATTGCCGGATATTTTATTATAACAATTCTGAAAAAAAATAACTAAAGCAGGCATTGTCATGGGAGAAATCTGTAAAACAAGCGATGATTTATTTATGAGTGCTGTGTATCTTTTCTTTCCTTCTTTTTGGTCACGACCCATTTTTTTTATCTATATAGTGTATATCACAGATAATACACATTATAGCACTTTAAGTAATTAAGGTGCAGAAATTTATAATTATGTTATGACAAAAAAGATTGGCAGCCATCTTGTTTTTGATAGATCGTTTTGAACCACCAAAATAATGATTGGGTTAGATGAAGGTTTAAGTAGGTTATTTTTTTTAATAAGTTGGATTAAATTTCGGAAAATGCGCGCGCTCGAGTTTTTAATGTAAACACTTTGTAGGGGGGAAGGGAGCAAATTCAGCCCAAATGATTTTAGGGTGTTTTTTTTGTTAGGGTATTGCAATCAGATCATATTTTATATTTCAATTTTAAGGTAATTTCGAAATGGAGGGGGTGCTTCACACCATACCCCCTCTAAGTGTGTGGGTTGCTACCCACAAACACCGCTATTCTTAATAAACTCTAAGTATTCCTAATTCGAATTTTTTTTTTAGGAGCCGGTCTGGACGACTGCCTACTTGGACATAAGTCGCCGTAATCACGACAGCCTAGTATTAGGCTATTTTAAAACAACAATATGCAAAGCAAAACAAACAAAAAAACAAAAATAGGAAAAGGGCAACAGGCAGGAAGAAAGCTCCGGCGTCGGCGGGAGGTCCCCGACGCAGGAACGCGATAGCTAAGAAAACTAGAAAAAAACTAGTTAAATATAGGGGAGAAGGCCGGCCTCCTCCAGAAAGTTAGCCTGTCCCGGTACCGGGACAGGTAACGTGTGCGAAGATCTCCCAGACTGGGACATTCAACAAGAATGTGCCGAAGTCTTCACAGTAGGCGCAGGCGAGTGCTCCATCAAATGGCGGTAGTCCCGCGAGTGTGTCCAATTCGGAGACGACAGAAAGGAACCTGAAGCCTTCGCGGCATTAGGGGCTAGGTCCATGGGAACAGTTGTGGCGCAATGGCACGCAACTTTAAGTTCCCCTCGACCGTCTCCCATCTTCTTTGCCAAGCAGTCCGAAGAGCTGTCCGTATTCCTGCCATGAAGTCGGTGTGAGGAAGAGCGAAACGCTGGTTAGGTCGCAGAGTCGTCGCGGACTCTTTGGCATTCTTATTCTCCGCAATTCCTACATATCCAGGAACCCAGCAGAAGATAATCTCGACATCCGTCCGGCTTGCCAAAACCGTGGCGTCACGGATATCGCGAACCAAGAGATGCGGAGTTTACAATTCCCCGAGAGCACACAGGGCGCTTTGTGAGTCGCTATAAATCCCAATCCGGTCTCGGAACCGGGCACAATGCGTAATCTCCCGTACCGCGTGGTGTATTGCCACCATCTCGGACGCGAAGCAGGTTGTTAAAAACCCACCATTCCAAACCGGAGCTCAGGGGTTAAGGAACATTGTCCCCTCACCCCATCCGGGATAGTTGGTAGAGAAGAAGGTCAGCATCTACCCTGTGAAAATAGAGGCCGACCAGAGAAAGTTGTGGGAGAAGTTGTAGGGTAAGTGAGGAAGTAGGGGAGAAACACAGGCTGTCTGAAAGATGGAGAAAAGGCTAAGCTGGGGCCGGACGGGGCGCTGAGTCTCGTCAGCACCGGGGCCAGGAAGGCAAATCGCCGCGGACCTTAAGGAGTCATAATTCGAAAGCCTAGCATTAGATTCGAATTCAAAGGCCTCTATTTTTGATACCGTGTTTCTTGACTTCAGACATAAGTTTCGCCCTAAATGTTATTTAAATCAATCACATTTTCTTTAAAATTAATTTACAAAAATATCATTATATTTTAATTCAGAACAAAAATTCCCTTCAAAATGAGATATAATAACACTGATGCGATTCCAATTAACAATGTGGCTCTCAAGATGGCGGCCAATCTATTTTTCGTCATAACATCATAATTAGACAATTTACCCGGCTTAATTAGTGAAAGTGCTAGATATTGTATATTTTCAAGATACGCTATATAGTGTATATCCTTGATATACACTATAGAGCATTTGTGTTTTTGTTTTTTTAAAGAGATATTTATAACAAAGCGCCCACAAAAATCGAGAGGGGGCATTTTCCGAAATTTGTTAGGTTTGGTTTTTCCCGCGGGAAAGGAACTAAACCATAAGCCACGCCTGGCAGAGTCTTTCCCACTTATGGTAATTCGACAGATTAAAACAAAACGTGTTTAAATAACCCACTACACTTAACCTATTACATCGTAGTTAAATTAAGCATCATTGGTAATATGCACTTCTTGAATGGGTGCAACGAAACTCTTTCTTCCCTGAGGCAAGTAAATTTTCGTATAAAACCAGTTTATCTGTAGAATTAATTACCTATAATTCACTCTTGGGAAGGTGACCCTGCCCCGCGTTAGAGGTGCGTATTTAACTACCCACCAGCACGAGTTCTCGAAACAGAGTAGTGTGCGTTGCACCCCCGCCCCCACCCTGACGAAACTTGGGCGGGATCTTCAGGTGTTCCGAAATCTTAATGAAGGTGGGAGACGTACGCGATCGATCCGGGGTAGACAAACAAGATCGGATAAATAAACTAGATTATGATTGCTCACACCCTGAAACGCTCCATTAGTGGAAAAAACTAGGTTGTAAAGATTACTCTTTTCTCGCACTTTGGAAAATAAACTAGGAAATGAAGACAAAAACCTAAACGCCAAATATCACACATACGAGTATACCCCCGTAAATCGTTAGCATTGTGCGATAGTCCAGAACGAAAAAGCGCATAACTTAAAAATATATATTCATTGAGTGTCTATTCATATGATTGTGTAAGTTTGAATGCATGTGTCCAATATATGTGGAAAGTAAAATAAAAGTACAAGCATCTCTTAGACTTTTTTTTTAAATAGAAAAAAGTGCGATGCTACTGAAATGTATGAAATCCTGCTATCAGTAAGCGGTATGTTAGAGTTAAAGTGTCTTCATATAAGACATAATATTTGCTAATTAATATGATATTCCATGTCGACAGGATCTGATAATGATGAAAACACCTAAATATACCGTGGAGGAAAAAGTCTGTTACGCACGCTGCACGAGGAGGATCCCCGAGAAAATGGGAAGATCCAACTCGTTCTGAACGACCAGTAAGCAACGCGACGACAGGTCTCTGCGTGGCATGAGTTTTCGACGTCATAAGAAAACCGCAGTCCAGCTGCAACATGAATGGGCAGGTTAATGCATCCGTCAGAAAAGTGGGTCGCAGACTGCTTCCACATGGCCTGAGGTCATATAAAGCAAACCAGCTGATGATAAACCTTCATCAGAAGCGACGTCGACTGGATTGGGTGTATGCTCACCGCAACTGGATCATGCGTCAGCGGGGACTTGTATTATGCTCAGACGAGTCAGGGTTCCACTAGTTCCAGACTCGAGGCAACGTTAGAGTCCGCAGCAGACCAGGGAAGCAGTGGAATTAAGAGTGCATAAAGACAGCATATTATGGTGACCGCTCTGCTATGGTATGTGGCTGTATGTCAAGTTCAGGGGTGTGTCGTCTCACCCTTTGTGATGGCATCATGAATTCAGAGAAATACCATCCTCAGCCCGATACCTCTCCGGAAATTCCCGGAATCATATTTTCCAACAGGATAATGCCTCATTTCACAAGAATGTGTCCACCGACACCGCCCCTTTCTATGCAACCATTTCTCGCTAGAATAGGGAGTTCCGCCATGGTCGTGAGTCCCTTGAAGATGAGCCCCGTCCAGGACGCCCGTCAGACGTGACCAACGAGGACAATGTGTCCCGTGTGGAGAGGATCCTCGAAAATCGACGGGTGAAGGTCGAAGAAATCGAGCGAGAAATTGGAATATCACATGGAAGTGTTATCAACATCATCCACGACAATTTGGCCATGACCAAGGTCTCTGCCCGTTGGATCCCTAGAAACCTCAGGCTCCATGATCGACTTCAACGTCGTCAAAGTTCGGAGGAGCTGCTGCTACTCCTGTACAACCAAGACCCGGTGGGATTCGAGTCACGCATAGTGACAGGTGATGAAACGTGGGTCCATCACTGGAATCCCCTAGCGACTACTTTTTATTCGGCCAGCTCAAGGCTGCACTGCGTGGACGCCGGTTTGGGGACGATGATGTCCAGCTCACCGTCCAGGAGTGGATTGAACAGCAGTCGGGAGATTTATGGTTGTCGGGAATTCGAAGCCTCAGGGACAAGTGGCGCAAGTGCATTGAAGTCGAGGGTGGTTACATTGAAAAATAATAAAACACTTTTCCTCATATCTCGTTTCCTTATATCCGAATTGCAAAACTTATTGACCGCCCCTCGTATGTCTCTGATGTTAAATGTCGAGGAAATGCAAATTTTGTATTTTCTTCATTTTGTATATTTGCAAATTTTCTATTTTGTTTATTCTTGTTGAGGGCATATATAAATTATTGCTATCCATTCCTACTTATTTCACTGTTATATTCATATTGATATGCAAATAACAATTTGACGACCATGCATTTATCTAATTTCCTAAAATATCCACGACATCCGTAAACCTTTGACATTGTCTGTGCATTCTTAAGAAAAATCTTACGAAAGCTGGGGAGGAGAATCTTTCAGTCTTTTTTTTAAATTTCAGTGCATGCACTTTTTTGCGCGTTTCCTTGGTAGACAGTTTCTCTATTAATCTCTCGGTACATGTTTCGTTTCGTTGTGATGTTTAGTACTGAATTATTTGAAAATTGAACTGTTTGAATGGAATAATAACATTTTACGTAACTTCAGTTGGGAATGGATTGTTGCTGTAGTTTGTACTCGTTTATTCTTCTAACAACTAGGTGAACTTCTTAAAAAAAAAAGCTATATTATTCACTATTTCAAATATGTGACCGGTCACCGCGAGTTATGTTATTTCATTTCAAATAAATGTGTTTGGAAATGCGAGAAAATACGAGGTAGCAGAGAAAAATAAAAATAAAGAGAAAATGAAAGAAATTAACACTACCATCTCTTGAAAAGGCTAACTAAGATAAAATAAGAACAACGCAGGGCTGCCATTTTTGTTACTTTCGTAACAAAAATTGACAATTTGAAGTGTTAACTTTTCAAAGCATTGCATAATGAAAATTACGATATGTTACCTTTTAGAGGGAAAATTTGTTACATTTGCCAAAAAATATTATGGCAGCACTGCGCCAGGGTGGACAAATTAGCCAAGATGAGTGAGAAATACCCAAGCGCCGAGAGGGGAAGACATAAAGAGGAAAGGGGAGGGGGAAGTGAAAAGGGACTTCGAACGTACCGAAATTCCTTTCCGTTCTTGAACCAGGCGATGCGAGGCTTCGGTTTGCCCTCTGCCTTACAATTTAGAGTTGCCGGCGCGTTTCGAGCAACCAAAAGATCCGCAGGGTGTTCGGTGATCTCCGGGGATCTCTGCTGACCTGCGCGGAGGAAAATAATACATCATATTAATGTGAAAGTAATAAAAATTACTAATATCCACTTTTTGCCTCCCAGTGTACTAATCAATTAGCGACTAAATTAGCTGGGCGAATGCAAACTTTAACTTCAGACATTTGGAGTTGCATAATTAGGGCTAGTCAGGGAGGTAATTTTGAACGACGGAGAAAGAGAGGGGCACCAGTGGACAATAAAATAACAAATAGATAAAAAAATGGAGAAGGGGGAATAAGATAATTTACAATACGAAGGAGAGCCCACTAGGGAAGAAAAGGGTTTTTCTATAGTACAAAAACAGTAAAACAAACCGAAAATGATGGAGAGGTACATGATCGAGACACTACGTCAACTGCGATAATAAAAATTCCAGGATCATGTATAAGCTAGCTTAAGATGCCTTCATGTGTGAGTTTTTGCAGAAATGACAGAGAAAGCAAAAGAAGATAAGAGAACTAGAGACTCATCAGTGTTGTTCTCCTTTTAATGCAAACAGGCAAACCCACGACTTGACGATGACATACAATGCTTAATTAATGCATACCTTGCGACCCAGGAATTTATTGCCCTTAATCCCTGAACTATAATGACTATCAGATCGATCTAACAGAGTGGGTGGGGGCCTTCGTTACGATAAATATTTCGAGGCCGCGATAAATAATGGTAATGCACGCTATAATATGGAGGGAAAACTATACGCCGAGAAACCCAGGAAACCATGACACTAGGTTACTTTGGAATTAGCGAGTGCCTAATTTAAACCTAACTTCGTTCAGTAACTGTACCAGTAATAAGATTAGGATGCACACACCTAATTCAGAGTGGTTAGAACAGGGTGCATACTAGTAAGGATGATCACTAGACGAGGATTCGTTTTGGCTGGTTTTAGGAAAGACCATTTTGATACGATCAGGGAAAAGCGGTAAAGTTAAAATTCTTCGTCCTCGAAGTGACATTCAAAGTGTTCGGAGCTCAAATTGATACAAATAGAAATATAATTAAATGAGAAATTAAGGTTCATGTTACAATTAAATGAAATAGTTTGTGCGAGGAACAGAGTAAATGGAAGCCAGGAACAAAGTAAATGACTATTAATCGAAATGAATAAAATTGTTCCACCGTGAATATGGAATTACAATCCCGCGTGGGAAATATCAGAGCTACTTCCCGTAAGGTAGTAAAAGAAAAATGGACGAAGGGTGGGGAGATTTAGCAGCCATGAATTTGCAGTGGAGGGGTCGTCAGGGGAGGGGGGGTGTCCTCGAAATTAAATAAATATCTACGAGGGTATTTCCCGCAGGAGAGATCTGTGAAGTAGTGAAGATAAAGAAAGTGAAAATGTGTGGAAGACTGGGCCACTGTGTGTGTTGAGGCCGGAATGAAACCCAATCCTCCAGATGTAAGCAGCAGCAAAAGGACCCTCTTTCGGGTGCGCAAAAGGATAGACAAGCAAAATATTTGTTTTAAATACCCCCCCCCCCTCTGGCAAATGCCACCGATGGCATAACATAAGTCGCCGTAATTAATTTAACCCTTTTATTAGACATTAAGAAAAGACAAAATACAAACAAAACAAAAAAAAGCAAGGAGAAGTGATCGCCCCCCCGGGACCCTAACATGAGACCAACCCCTAAGAGTCAAATTAAATGAAGGAGGTCAGCCACCTCCAAAAAGTCCATAGGTGTGTGTGGACGAAACCGTCCCGAGTACAAGGGGCAAGCGGTAGCAATCCTGCTCGTGATGGTGGTGGGGCAGGTAACGAGCGACAAGATCCCGCAGATGGGGACGTTCGACAAGAAATGTACCGGAAAGTCTGGAGGACAATGTACTCGTCGCAGTTTAGGGGCAGGGGAGCGCTCCATTAAATGGCGGTGCATCCCGCGGCGCGATGGTATGCAGCTTTATGTTCCCATCAGCACTCTCCCATCTTCATTGCTAGACAGCCTGGGGGGCTGTCCTGATTCCTGTTATGCAGTGAGCGTGAGGAAGAGCGAAACGCTGGTCTGATTACTCAGTCCTCGCACACTATTTGTCACTCTCCTTCTCCGCAATCACTACATGGCCAGGAACCTAAAGAAAGATAATCTCAAGATCTGCCATGCTCACGGACACCGTGGCGTCACGGAAACGGGGAATGCAGAGATTTCAATGCCTAGACAGCACTCAGGATCACGATCTGGTCTCTGAACCGGGAGGTGTATTGCAGCCAACTCGACCGTCAAGACAGACTCGGCGACTGGTAGAGCCCCAACGATTTCAAACAGAGAGGATACGGCGTGGAAGCCGACCCTCCCGTCGGTTTCAGCGTGAAACGAAATGTCCTCCATAAAGTTGAACGCAGTACTTAGTCTCTTTGGGAGCAGAGACGTGGCGAGAAATAGTCAAAGCTGATACACTCGAAGGTGGCGTCCTGGACAGAACCAGAGTGTTACCGGCCCGAGAGCTACACTGAGCGCTCTCTAACGAGAAAAGAAAATTGAATGGAGTGGGGGAGGGGGCAATAGAAGACATGGGAGAGCCCATGTCAGGGATGATTAAATGGAAGCTTGTGGACGACCAGGCTCCAAAATTAGTCGCTATCCAAGATAGAGGCAAAAGGTTTGTGAAGAAAGTGGTGAAAAAGGTAAAATGGAAATCTCTAGAAGGAACAAAGCCAAGGTAGTTTTAATTTAGCTTGAGAGTGCCGGATGCACTGGGACCGGAGGGCCTAGACAGAGAGATGAGATTTCAGAAAGCATGGGGACCTGGGGGCGGGAGGCGTGTCGTTCGTCCAGGTGCAAGTTGCACCAGCCGCAACCGCAAACGACCAGTCAATGACAATAGCTCGGAACAACCAATACGAATTTTAAAGCACAAAAGGGAGCCAGAGAAGAGGGGGAAGGGGGAATGACAATCATGTAACAGCTTACAGCAAACCTTTTAAAGAGGGAACCGGAAGGTAGGTTGTGAAACTGGTAAAGTATAAAAAAAAATAACCCCAATTTGAAAGCCCTTGGAAAGAAATAGAAATACAGCACAATCCAGTTAAAAGGAAGTTATTTTGCAGTAATTTGCACTCTCCTGCAATTTAGCGCCATTAGCAATTATAATGATAATAGACAGAAATTATTACGTCAAAATAGCAAATAACGTCACGATGACGTATACGTCACAGACTGAATTTTAATGGACAAACCGGTTAAGAATGAAGGGGTGGGATACCTAATTTAGAAAAAAACTCAATAATGAAATCAAATGGGGACAGCGGAGAGGGGAAAATAAATGGGAAACAAGAGGATAGGAACATGTGTGAATATAAGCGAAAACGAAATTAAAAAAAAAAATTCTTCCTTCCATCCAGATTTGTCGCTCCTTTTCTGTAGAAATGCCAAATAAAATGAGACAGAGAAAAGGGATTTCGGAGCTTCTCAATTTCCTTTATGTTAGTGAGACGAGAAAAGGAAACTGAGCAGATTTAAAATAAAATGACTACTTCAAAAATTGAGAGGGTAGTGAGATCAAAGAGGAGTCTCATCAGAAATTTAGGAAGTGGAGAAATTGGGTGAAGCTGTGTTAATGAGACTGGTCTTAAGAAAGTGGAGGATAAGAAGGCCGCACAACTCTCCTGAATTTGTGCCTCGCAACGAGGGTGGACCCTCTTCCGGAAGAGAAATGAAAGCGTTAATGTGGCTTCCTAAAGGTCAGCTTTATCTCTCCGTCGATTGCGAAGTGATTTCTAGACAGACTTTTATCTTTATGCTAAGCCTCACTCAACTGCAGTGGAAGGTTGAGTGATTTCTAGACAGACTTTTATCTTTATGCTAAACCTCACTCAACTGCAGTTGAAGGTTGAGTGATTTCTAGACAGACTTTTATCTTTATGCTAAGCCTCACTCAACTGCAGTTGAAGGTAGAAGGGTAAGAGCGATGTTCAAAGTACAAAAAAATATCCTCTGACTCAGTAGACTGCAGAAAGTGTCAACTTTCCCTCTATTTATGACAGCTCATAAAAAAACGTCTAAAGTTCTGGTAACATTTACCATCAGTGACACTTTTTGATATTCACCGGGAGGCGCCCTCCCAGCCCCAACACCATCAGTTTGATCTCATGGCCTCAATGGCTGTAGTAGAATGTGAGGCTATGTATCTTCCACACATCTTCTCTTCTTACAAACTGTCTGCGGGATACCCCTTCGTTGCAATAAAACCAGTCGGTCATCACTTTATTAAATATGTAGAAATCATGGTTAGGGGCTGGGTCGAACCCAAGCGTGGAGGGAAGAACGCTTGAATTTTCATATCCTTTCTGACGGCGATCTTTCAGCATTTTCTTCCCTCTTGAATCAAAACGAGTGTAATTTTCACTTCTCCAACCACGTTTGATGTCGGGTCCCCACGCCCCTTTCGAGTGTTTGCAATTTAAGGTGACGGCGCGAGTCGTTGCAATTCTCATCACTGCTCGTCGGGAAGAGGAGAGCTCCCCCACCTGCAGCTATCTTATTTCGGCGCTTTCATCTTCAAATCTTAGAATATACACACCACTCGAACAACTTTAGCCATTAGAATTGGGTTTTAAGTGGAGAGGTTGTTCCTGAAAACCTTTAGCTTCTTGGATGTTTTTTCTCTTACTCGGAGGCGCTTGAGGTTTTCACGAATCTACCCCAGGGTCAACCCTTTGCGATTCGTAATTCTAAGAATTTGTACAACACTGTTTGACAGACCTGTT
Organism: Ceratothoa steindachneri; assembly: GCA_963969495.1. Lineage (NCBI taxonomy): Eukaryota > Metazoa > Arthropoda > Malacostraca > Isopoda > Cymothoidae > Ceratothoa > Ceratothoa steindachneri. Next base: position 168,238,058 of record OZ018322.1, on the reverse strand, counting down.
CTGCATCTTCATCCCAATGGTTTCACACACCGACAAACAAGTGCCGACTGCTGTAATTAATCAAATCCCATGCATATCATAGATCCTTGTTTTCAACAAGTTTAACAAATCCATATGGGTAAAATTTACAAAAAAAATCCATTCGTGTTTTATTATTTTTTTATGTTTTCAGAAAAATATGGTCACCCTTAACTTAAAAGCTGACAAATTATCGATATTTTTTATCTTTATTTCCCATACGTTAAATAATTGAAATATACATTTAACCGATTGTCTTTATAACATTCATATCGGATCCTTTTGAAGAATTGAGCCTTAAATTCGCGTTAATGTATTATAGTCCTACCTCACTTAACAAACAAACTAAACAACCACCAAGTGGCTCACACAATTGGGGGGGGGGGTAATAAATCACACGATAAAACTTTGAACAATGCGCACATGAATATTTAGTGGAGAGTCTTACCCAAGTAGATAAGCCACACTATACGTTCAGCAGATCTGAAACGGGAATGGTTGAACATCGAAAGGACTATAAAAACGAACTTGACACCCACCAGCTGACCTAATGCGAACCAACCCAGTTGAACAAAGTTAACGAAGAGCAAACCGATCATAAGAAAAACATCTTTAAAGCAGTAGGCCCCGGCCCACCAGTGGCAAACAAATTGGGCTTTAAGACAAAAATCTCGCTTATTATCAATTAATTTATTCTTAATCCTTAGAGTAAAATATTGTTGGGCCTTTTTGCAAGTAACCTGAAACTGGGCCAGACATTACTCGGGGTTAAGACTTTATTTACACTGTTATTTTCAAAATACCGAAACCTTTCGTGGTGGACGTTTCCAACAAATTGTGGCTAGGAAGTACGATCTGATTGCAGAGCTAATTATTTATTTCCCGAAGGAGTTAGAGCACAATTACGAGAAAAAAATGAAAGCCAATCTTCGGAAAATCTGAACAATGATCTGCCAAGTCTCTCTGATCAGGTCGCATATTTCAATGACAAAAAGAGTCTTTTAGGAAGCCTTGAGTAACAGAAATGTAGGAACGTATTTGTTGGAGATCAGGCAAAAATGATCCACACGAAATGAAACTCATTTTAACGACCGAAACACAAGCGGCTTACCATAACTTTTGGTCATCGGGGTGAAGCACTCACGATGATAGGATGGAAAGGGCACATCCGAAATTAAAGCCCAAGAGAATTGCGTATATGCCACTCCAAACCAAAGTATACAAACTTCAACCTTTGGTGTGGCAATTCAGAGTGAGCCATCTTTCTCCCCAGACATAATAATGATGAGAAACAGAGAGGGTGTAAATTGCGGGCAGCGGTTCCGCCCAAACGTTTTCTCGAGAGATGGTTTCTCACCAACCTCCCCGAGGGATAGGCCGGGAATCGAGTCTCGAGAGAGAGGGGGGAATTTCGTACACCAGCAAACATTAATAAGCCGCTTTCGTTCAGATTTGGTTAAATAAGGTTACCCGCAGTAATACACACAAAAAGACCCTCTTATATAGATGGAATTAGGCTAAAAATAAGAATACAATGCCAACATTAGCACTCCAATGTAATCATATAGATAAAAAACATGCCAAAATATTTAGATAGTGAGGAGAGAAGAGGGGATGGAATAATACACGGCAAAGAAAACAGACAAAACAACAGATAATGAAACCAAAACATCGGGAGGAGCAGAATATTAAAGTTATATAGCCTACTTAATATATGCTATATTAAAGTGAACAAGTAAAAGCCAAAACCAACACGAAACAAAAACCGACTATGATTAAAAAATAAAAGCATGATCAAGTGCCGGGAGGCAGACTTGCTTCTTCGGGGGGCCGAACATGTTCCCAACCACCCCACACACAAAATATTATACACAATGCGGAAGGCCAACCAACTCCCAAAACTTGTAAAGTCTACAATTAGGTGCGAGCAAAACTGGTCCGAGTACAAGGGAAAAGTGGTAGCGACTCGTCCGGGTATCGGGACAAGTAACATGCATGAAGATTTCACAGACTGAGACATTTGACAAGAATGTAGGAGAGTCAGGAGAGCTTTATTTTTCATAGCGCCCATCTGGCGACTGCCTACAAGGACACACGTCGTAGTAATTACCTTACAGCTGCATAATGCTAGGCTAGATTAGAACAAACTAAGCAAGAGGGAAGGAATGAAGCACGCTCCGGCGTCGGGGGGGGGGGCTGCTGTTTGACCATCTCTTGCAACGTGATCACTAAAGCAGAAGCGGGAGAGAAAGGCGTGTTAGAAATTAGAACTATTCACTGGTAAATGAGGCAATGATAAGAGAAAAGGGTGTTTGGAAACGTTAGAACATAAAGAAAAAGATAGGGAATAACAAAAATTAAATCATGAATGGCAGATACAAATAAAGTCAAATTCTAGCGCAAGGGGCAGTAACGGGTGTTGACCCCCAATGTGTCGGTTGAGGCAGATGAACCTAGCAGGAGTTTGATGGCGAGAGCACTTACGCCCTCCTCCAGATGTTAACTGTAGTATGATTGGTCAATTCTCCTTGAACGTCATACGAGTCAGTGATATAATGTAAACGGGAGGGGGGGAAGGGAGGCTTGGTTTAATAATGATCATAAACTTTGTGCGTTTCCCATTATTCAATATATGAAGTGAAAGAGGCAAATGGTGTAAAATGTCTAAGAGACGGACGGTTGGTAGTTGAAGACATAAAACGAAAACGGTAAAATAAAATTAAACAATTCCTCCATGCGGACTATAAACAGGCTGGCAACAATACAGCTAAATTCCTAATATTTTACTCCGCAGACAAGCCATACCAACCTCACATGTGTTGAAAGATTTGCTCGAGTGATTTATACATGTTTGCGCTTTGTCAACTTTAGGATAGTTACGCCATGCCATTTTTATTACTTACTTGTTCCAAGCTGAGACACGCAAGACAACTTGACCAATTGAAGTTAATCCACCAGTATGGAAACAAGAAAAAAAGGGCCCACGTGGTCGCGGTGAAGAGGCAGACCTCCCTCAATCACTACAGGCCGTGAATGAAACAATCATTGGGGAAGCATTTGGCAAATCGCACTAATCAAAACTTTGGAACTTGAAGCTGTTTTATCCGCTAACTACATAAATTTCCAACGTTTCCATTTCAAATCTTTCGAAATTGACATTTATGAATCGTGCAGGCTAAGTACTTTAAATAATTTACATTTATGAATCATAAATGAATAATTAAGAAAGTATAGAGAGTAAACAAAAGAATAGCACGAAATAAATATATATAGTCTATAGAGATAAGAGCACTTTCCGAGATAAAACAGCTCGTGAGTAGTATCAGTGGTAGCACCATGCTTCATTTTGTGTATGTAACTCCTTTTTTCCAGTCTTCTCGAAAAACTTTTCACTTGGCATGATAATTCGAGAAGCAGATTTCAAATGTGATGGAGATGACTGTGGGGTTAAAAGGAGATTCTGTTCAAATGTAAACTTGGTTGAAGGAGGCGGTGTCAGTAAACCCTGAGCCTAAACAAACGTGGGATCTCTGGCAAATAATTCTCAAGGCGGAAAATTCGCTCTCCTCCGGAGTTAAGATACATAAGGGGAAAAAAGGCTAAGAGCGAAAAACAATTTGCAAACCTCGTGACTCATTTTAGCACTTTCCCCCTCGTGAACAAGTTCGTACAAACAAAGAACACACACACTCGGAAAGCCAAACGAACTCTTCTCAGTAATGAAATGTTTCATGCACAGAAACAAAGATGACAGGGTTATTCCACAGAAATTAACTCGAACTGCTGATCCAGGAGAGGTGTTTCAGTCACCGTGACGACCCAATGCACGCAAAAAGACCGAGACGAAATGGTTCCTGAACTTCGCCCCCGGACGAGGTCAACCAGTTCGGCGGAGAACTCCAAACAATGCCGCGATAAACAAACGCGCAAAATTGAACTTCGTGGGCGAAAACTTGGCTCGGGGTTCATCGGCATGATAAGCATTACATCTAATGCACAGGTGAGCAAACGCGTAAAAGAAGGAGGGGGGGGGGCATGATAAAGAGTCATTTACCCCTGTCCGGGAAAAGACTACTTCTGGGATTAGAGGTGTGCCGTGAGTCGGGCCTGAGGAGTCGCTTTATCTTATCTCGCCGCCCTAAAGGAGACGAACATTCAATTTTGATAAGTGACGGACACTCATTCGCTGTCAGATAAGAGTTTTGCGTCAAAAGCTAAAAGACTTCGCCTTTAGCGCCGAATAATCAGGTTGAATGTGCAAAGGGGAAAAGAAGAGACCCGATAATGAAGATGGAGTAGGAGGGTTCGCGATCGCTGATGCTTAACATCAATAATAGATCAACGTTCATCTGCCAGTAATGGAGGTCGAGTTCTCTGCCAAAATTTGGAGTGATAAGAAACCGATATACATATTTCGCCTTCAGAAAAATCGAGAAAGGATGGGAGGGAAAAACAAAAGGCAACTATTTAGAGAAGTGTAAATAAATACTTTTTCACGAAACTTGTTTGAAGTCCTCACGCAAGTTGGGCAAGTGAAAGAAAGATGAGGCGTGAAGTATCAAAAAAACTAGTTTTGAACATGGAAAGTTTCTCTAAACGTCATTTTCACCTTCCAAGAATACTACTTAACTTGTCAGCTTTTTGTTAATTGCAAAGGAATACAAGTGTGTGTGTGTGTGTCTAGACATGAAAAGAAACCAGTCAGAAAAAAAGGCTCCATTTTTATTTCGTCTAGTGAACCCGCACTGCCGAAACACAATAGGCAGTTTCATTTGATTTATATGATATGGAAAGGTAGCATACAAAAGTCAAAGGTGAGGACAAATTTATGACAAGAAATTAGCAAATAATCTTGAATTATGAAACACACATGGATTTTTTTTTTTTTAATGTCAGCACTGACGAAAGATTTGTGCCATAATTTTTTTTTTTAGGAAATTCCGTAATTCCAACGAATGCATCTCGCCAAAAGTTTGTAAGGAGAGCTCTGTAAAGAAATTGAAGATAAAGGAAGATGAAAATGTCTAAAAGATAGCTATGGATCTTCAGCAGGCAGTAGGGGCCTGGGGCTGGCAGGCGCTCGAGGACTCTTACAGATGTTGGCTGCAGGACGGTTGCCATCCTACATCCCCCACACCCCCTTACACGGTAAAGATAAAAGATGTACTAATTGTAGATTTCAGACGATGGAAGAAATTTAAAAAAACCTTGCCCGCTTTTGGAATGATTCTTGCGGTTTGTTTTTATCCATTTATTTAAACTCCAGTTTGTTTTTATCCATTTATTTAAACTCCAGTGGATAGAAAAGAACCCAGTGGGATGGATTAGTAAATATAAAGCAAAACTATTGAGAGTTCGAAAGTGTGTGGGGGGGGGGGGAAATCTAATCAGTCAACAAAATTTTCGAACCTCAAGCGTATAAAAGCCAAAAATAAAGAAAAGTCAATTTATTCCACAGAATAAAAGTTGAATAAATTTCTACCCTTTCGCCCTTTTCCAATTGAAGGGGCAATTTTTTTTTTCTTGCTATTTTATATAAAAGAGTTTCTTTTCTAAAAATAATTTGGGGGGAGGTGTACAATCATATGAGCTTTTGGGGCAGAAAAATAAAACATTTAAGAAAAATGCCCCCCCCCCAAAAAAAAAAAAAATTCACAAGATGAAAACGAGAAGAAACTACTAATTCTCCCTTTTCGGATTACCACAATCAAGTTATTTTCACCATCATGGAGCTTAATCAAATTTGGACACCATGTTACAAATGGGAGGTTTGGAGCAGAAAAAAAAATGTATTTAAGGGAAATGGAATCCCATTCAAATATCAAGACAACTAAGACAAAATAAAACTATAGCAATCTAAAATTCTCGTCATTCTCACCAGCATGGAGAGTGAATGGAAATTATGCTTGTTCACTACCTTTGGACAACAGATGGAGATGGGGAGAAAAAGCCGAGCCTAATGCTATTGACGTTTTGCTTTTCCCAGGCTTTGTGACACTGAGGAAGCTCTGGACAAGCAAAACGTTAATAAAAATGAGCTCATACCAAGGCTCGGGGTTTTTGTGTTTATTCGATTTGGGAGACTGATTAACGATTCATATTTGCTTTTTGGAGGATTGACTTTCCACGCTTACGCGCTGGTAAAGTTTTCTGGCAAAGGAGGCAAAGTAAAGTGTGAGTAATAAGAACGTGAACCTTTTCACGCAAACTTGCTTTACACAATTGTATACGATGGAATACTCTCCATTATCACCGAGGACGCTCTATTCGAAGAAATATATGTGATCACAGGGTTGATTGGAGATTCCTCCTGTTCCTTGTGAGTGAGGTAGCTTCCCCAGAAGGGGATACTTTTTTCCCGTTATTTTTCGATCTTTTTTTTAAACCATCTCTCGACGCAAGGCGAAGGCCGGTGTGGTGGATCAAATCCACCTTCCGCAATAAACGCTCGGCTGCGGATGCATAAAACTCGCATCCGTAGTCGAGCTTCGAACGAACAAAGGATCGATAAAAAAGTAAGGCAGTAGCCCTATCAGCGCCCCAAGCGCTGAACGTCACGGAACGGAGAATGTCCATGACGCGGGTACAAGAGACCCTAAGGCTGCGAATATGAGCCTCCCAGGTGAGGCGTCGGTCGAATACAAGACCAAGGAAACGGTGCGACTCAACCACATCCAGGCGCACCCCTTTAAGAAACAAATCTGGGTCGGGGTGAAGCCGTGGATGGCGGCAGAAGTGCACCACCTTAGTCTTGGCCAAAGAAAACCTAAACCTGTGCGCTTCGGCATAGCGAGAGACGCGGTTCAATGCCTGTTGGAGTCGACGCTCCAGAGTTGGCATATGGGCCGCGCCAAAAGAGATCGAAAGGTCGTCCACGTAGAGCGTAGCGAGAACATCTTCCGGCAGCACCGAGGTGATGCCATTGATGCTCAGGGCAAAGAGTGTGACACTGAGGACACTTCCCTGAGGGACACCCTCTTCCTGCTCCTTTGGGCCGGAGAGGGCTCCCCCCACCCGTACGCGGAATCGACGATCTCGCAAAAATTCAGATATAAAAATTGGGAGGCGTCCCCTCGCCCCCATCGTGTGGAGAGTCTCCATGATACCGTATCGCCATGCGGTATCATAGGCCTTCTCCCGATCGAAAAACACCGTGGCGTAGTGCTGTCTACGAAGGAAAGCCTCGCAGACGGCATTTTCCAGTCGGAGCAGAGCATCCGACGTGGAGTGGAACTTGCGGAAGCCGCACTGTGCGGAAGACAGATGACCTCCGCTGTCCAGGAAAGAGGCTAATCTAACATTTACCAATTTCTCCATCAACTTGCACACGCAAGAGGTTAGAGAGATTGGGCGGAAACCGGTCGGAGTAGAGTGATCTCTCCCCGGTTTGCGAAAGGCAAGCACAGTAGCGATTCGCCAGGAGTCTGGGAGAAGACCTTCCACCCAGATCCTGTTGAACAAATCTAACAGAAAGGCCATGCCTCACTCACCTAGGTGTCAAAGCATGGCGTAAAAGACATCGTCCGGACCATGGGCGGTGTCCGCGCACGAAGCGAGAGCGGGACGCAACTCACTCACAGTAAACTTGTAGTTGAAGGGTTCTCCGCCTCTGGAGGTAAAGTCCAGCCGGCGGCCTTCTGCGACATCACGTGCATTGAATGCTGGCGGAGCAGCATCACGGCTAGAGAATGCAGAAAAAGCGGTCGCGAAGGATTCTGCTACGGACGCGGGGTCCGAGATTGCGGTCCCATTCTCCTGGAGAACGGGAGGGGGGTCCTGCGAGAACTTGCCCCGAATCCTTTTGACTCGCTTCCACACCTCAGCTAAAGGGGTTTTCCCGTTAAGTCAAGACACGTATGCCCGCCAAGAAGAGCGGCGGGCGTGCTTCGAAATATACCGGAACCTAGCCCTAGCGCGACGAAATTCAGCGACAGTGAAATCGTTCACGCGGCGCTTATAGCGAATGTAGGCATAACGCTTCTGTTTGAGGGCCGTCTCACACTCGGCCGACCACCATGGGAGTGGTCGGCGTGAAAAACGGCCAGACGTCCTAGGAATAGTAGTCAGGCCCACGGAGAAGAACTCAACGGCCTCATCTACCGACCCAAACTCCTCGACTGAGATAGAGAATTCAGTCATTTCCTGAAATGCAGGCCACCGCGCCCGCGCCAAGCACCACCGAGGTGGTCTCTCAGGCGGCAGTTGCCCTGAAAATGATATTTAAATGGGAAAGTGATCACTACCATGGAGGTCATCGACCACCCCCCAATCAAAATCAGGCTGTGCATCCGAAGAGCACAAAGATAGGGCAAGGCAAGAAAATGAAGCGGTTCTCGGACAGTGATGCGTAAACTCATCCACGTTTAGGACACCCATCTCAAGCTCTTCGATCAGATCGGCAAGGACTTGTCCCCTGGGATTTATGGAGTAATCTCCCCAGAGAGGATGCCTGCCGTTCAGATCTCCAAGCAAGAGATAGGGCCTCGGCAAACGTGCCACGACGCGGCGGAAGTCCCCCGCGTCGAAGTCAGCTGACGGTGGAATGTACGCAGAAATGATAGTATACCTCCTATCCAGGTGCAGCTGCACAGCCACTGCCTGAAAGGAGGTATCTAAAGAGAAAGGAAGAACGGAGACATCATGCCGGGTGTAAACCGCGCATCCCCCAGCCCGGCTAAGGCGCGGTGGTGGGGTCGCAAGACCCTTGTACCCCGGGAGGGCAGGCAGGGGGCACGCGCCTAGCATGGTCTCCTGCAAAAAGATAGCTAACGGGGAGCGGGACGAGACGAGCCTCCGCAGCTCCTCCCAGTTGGCCCGGAGTCCACGGCAATTCCATTGAAGGAATATGCCCTCCAGGCCTAGCTCGGAGGAGACGCGGGTCCCTCCTCGAACTGAAGACCCTCACGGGAATGGCCGTACGCTTCCCGGGGGCAGAACCCCGGGCGCTGTTGGCCGGACAAAGCGCTGGAGGCGCTGTCGCCTTCGAGGACTTATTGGGGGAGGTTGGGCTCGCCATGCGAGTCTTTTCCTCCCTCCGCCTCGAAAGCTTAGGCGGGCGCTGCGGCTTCGGAGGCGGGGGGGCCCTCATTTCGAGAAACCACCGTCTCCGAGCCACTCGCTCCACCTCGGGGCGTGGGCGAAGGATCCGAAGCTCCTTTGTTGCTGTCCTCCTTTCGGGGGACAGCTTTAGGAACCCCCGAAGATGGCCTAGTCACCATCTTCAGGGGTGTTGCCTCCTGTGAGTCTAACGACTCGGTGGAGGCGCGTGGCCGTTTCGCCTTGCGGGAAACGGTCACGCTGGGGGAAGAGGGGGGAGCCCTGGTTTTAGCCGGGGCTGGGTATGAACCCTTTTTGCCGCCAGCTTTACCAGGGGAGCGCCCGGGTTGGGTAGAGCCCGCAGAAGGGCTCCGAATGGGCGCGGAAACAACCGTGCTCGTTGGCCTGGATAGGCCAGGAGCAGAGGGTGCCTTTCTAACTACTGAGGCATATGACGTCCCAGGCAGAGCTGGGCGCGCCAGGACCAAGTCCTTAGCCTCGCGGAATGAGAGTCTATCCTGGGCCTGAACGGCCAGGATTTCTTTCTCCAGGAGATATGCACCACATTGCTTCGAAGAAGCAGGGTGCGGCTCTCCGCAATTGACACACTTGGCCACACACGATTTGGACTTATCGTGTGCGACCTTGGAGCAATTTACACAAACTTCGGGAGACCCCGACTTTGCACGTCTAAATGAGCGATTCGTATGGCCGAAGCGGTGACAGTAATAGCACCGCCGCGGCAGTGGCACGAATGCCTTCACGCGGTAGCGGTACCAACCGGCACGCACCGACTCAGGGAGCTTGTCACAGTCGAACGTGTGACGAAGAGTGTAGGGGTGGGTCTCGAAGCCCCTCCCTGTTTTCTCATCACACGTTCGACCTTGACCGCCCCATGGTCGGCCAGCTCTAGGGTGATGTCCTCAATGGAGTAGTCAACGAGTTCCCTAGCATAAACTACTCCTTTCACAAAGTTCATGGTAGAGTGCGGCGTCACACTCACCGGGATGCCATGAAGTGTCCGAAGAGCACTTATCGTGGCCGCCTCGGCGGGATTCGCCGCATTCGCCAGAAGGCTCCCGTCCGAGAAACGGGTCACCTTCGGCTCTCTACCAATTGCACTAGCTAATCCTCTCCTCTGATGGATCATGTTGCCCTTGGACAACATGGTGCCATCAGTGGAGCGAATAACGAGGAAGCATTTGAAGCCAGCGGGCTCGAAAACGCCAGGTAACCTCTGAATGAGGGGCTCCGATGTCATCGAGGCTCCGCCCTGTGCACTCTTGGTGTTAGTCTTGGTCAGGGGCTCCGCACACGAGGGGGTAGAGGAGCCGGATGTGCCGATCTTGGCTTGGTCGCCTACCAAAGTGGTAGCAGACCCATCCGTCCCTGCAGCCCCCGCGGATGGAGAGGAGCCCCGAGTCTTTTTCGTCTTTTTCTTTTTTGGAGAGGAGGGCGGGGAATGAACCCGCTTCTCACCTCCGCCGGCAGAAGCCCCCAGGCCAGATGGACCGGCCTCAGCCAGGTCCCTCTCCGAAATGGAGAAGGTCCTGGGGTCTTCCCGTTAAGTCAAGACACGTATGCCCGCCAAGAAGAGCGGCGGGCGTGCTTCGAAATATACCGGAACCTAGCCCTAGCGCGACGAAATTCAGCGACAGTGAAATCGTTCACGCGGCGCTTATAGCGAATGTAGGCATAACGCTTCTGTTTGAGGGCCGTCTCACACTCGGCCGACCACCATGGGAGTGGTCGGCGTGAAAAACGGCCAGACGTCCTAGGAATAGTAGTCAGGCCCACGGAGAAGAACTCAACGGCCTCATCTACCGACCCAAACTCCTCGACTGAGATAGAGAATTCAGTCATTTCCTGAAATGCAGGCCACCGCGCCCGCGCCAAGCACCACCGAGGTGGTCTCTCAGGCGGCAGTTGCCCTGAAAATGATATTTAAATGGGAAAGTGATCACTACCATGGAGGTCATCGACCACCCCCCAATCAAAATCAGGCTGTGCATCCGAAGAGCACAAAGATAGGGCAAGGCAAGAAAATGAAGCGGTTCTCGGACAGTGATGCGTAAACTCATCCACGTTTAGGACACCCATCTCAAGCTCTTCGATCAGATCGGCAAGGACTTGTCCCCTGGGATTTATGGAGTAATCTCCCCAGAGAGGATGCCTGCCGTTCAGATCTCCAAGCAAGAGATAGGGCCTCGGCAAACGTGCCACGACGCGGCGGAAGTCCCCCGCGTCGAAGTCAGCTGACGGTGGAATGTACGCAGAAATGATAGTATACCTCCTATCCAGGTGCAGCTGCACAGCCACTGCCTGAAAGGAGGTATCTAAAGAGAAAGGAAGAACGGAGACATCATGCCGGGTGTAAACCGCGCATCCCCCAGCCCGGCTAAGGCGCGGTGGTGGGGTCGCAAGACCCTTGTACCCCGGGAGGGCAGGCAGGGGGCACGCGCCTAGCATGGTCTCCTGCAAAAAGATAGCTAACGGGGAGCGGGACGAGACGAGCCTCCGCAGCTCCTCCCAGTTGGCCCGGAGTCCACGGCAATTCCATTGAAGGAATATGCCCTCCAGGCCTAGCTCGGAGGAGACGCGGGTCCCTCCTCGAACTGAAGACCCTCACGGGAATGGCCGTACGCTTCCCGGGGGCAGAACCCCGGGCGCTGTTGGCCGGACAAAGCGCTGGAGGCGCTGTCGCCTTCGAGGACTTATTGGGGGAGGTTGGGCTCGCCATGCGAGTCTTTTCCTCCCTCCGCCTCGAAAGCTTAGGCGGGCGCTGCGGCTTCGGAGGCGGGGGGGCCCTCATTTCGAGAAACCACCGTCTCCGAGCCACTCGCTCCACCTCGGGGCGTGGGCGAAGGATCCGAAGCTCCTTTGTTGCTGTCCTCCTTTCGGGGGACAGCTTTAGGAACCCCCGAAGATGGCCTAGTCACCATCTTCAGGGGTGTTGCCTCCTGTGAGTCTAACGACTCGGTGGAGGCGCGTGGCCGTTTCGCCTTGCGGGAAACGGTCACGCTGGGGGAAGAGGGGGGAGCCCTGGTTTTAGCCGGGGCTGGGTATGAACCCTTTTTGCCGCCAGCTTTACCAGGGGAGCGCCCGGGTTGGGTAGAGCCCGCAGAAGGGCTCCGAATGGGCGCGGAAACAACCGTGCTCGTTGGCCTGGATGGGCCAGGAGCAGAGGGTGCCTTTCTAACTACTGAGGCATATGACGTCCCAGGCAGAGCTGGGCGCGCCAGGACCAAGTCCTTAGCCTCGCGGAATGAGAGTCTATCCTGGGCCTGAACGGCCAGGATTTCTTTCTCCAGGAGATATGCACCACATTGCTTCGAAGAAGCAGGGTGCGGCTCTCCGCAATTGACACACTTGGCCACACACGATTTGGACTTATCGTGTGCGACCTTGGAGCAATTTACACAAACTTCGGGAGACCCCGACTTTGCACGTCTAAATGAGCGATTCGTATGGCCGAAGCGGTGACAGTAATAGCACCGCCGCGGCAGTGGCACGAATGCCTTCACGCGGTAGCGGTACCAACCGGCACGCACCGACTCAGGGAGCTTGTCACAGTCGAACGTGTGACGAAGAGTGTAGGGGTGGGTCTCGAAGCCCCTCCCTGTTTTCTCATCACACGTTCGACCTTGACCGCCCCATGGTCGGCCAGCTCTAGGGTGATGTCCTCAATGGAGTAGTCAACGAGTTCCCTAGCATAAACTACTCCTTTCACAAAGTTCATGGTAGAGTGCGGCGTCACACTCACCGGGATGCCATGAAGTGTCCGAAGAGCACTTATCGTGGCCGCCTCGGCGGGATTCGCCGCATTCGCCAGAAGGCTCCCGTCCGAGAAACGGGTCACCTTCGGCTCTCTACCAATTGCACTAGCTAATCCTCTCCTCTGATGGATCATGTTGCCCTTGGACAACATGGTGCCATCAGTGGAGCGAATAACGAGGAAGCATTTGAAGCCAGCGGGCTCGAAAACGCCAGGTAACCTCTGAATGAGGGGCTCCGATGTCATCGAGGCTCCGCCCTGTGCACTCTTGGTGTTAGTCTTGGTCAGGGGCTCCGCACACGAGGGGGTAGAGGAGCCGGATGTGCCGATCTTGGCTTGGTCGCCTACCAAAGTGGTAGCAGACCCATCCGTCCCTGCAGCCCCCGCGGATGGAGAGGAGCCCCGAGTCTTTTTCGTCTTTTTCTTTTTTGGAGAGGAGGGCGGGGAATGAACCCGCTTCTCACCTCCGCCGGCAGAAGCCCCCAGGCCAGATGGACCGGCCTCAGCCAGGTCCCTCTCCGAAATGGAGAAGGTCCTGGGGTCTTCCCGTTAAGTCAAGACACGTATGCCCGCCAAGAAGAGCGGCGGGCGTGCTTCGAAATATACCGGAACCTAGCCCTAGCGCGACGAAATTCAGCGACAGTGAAATCGTTCACGCGGCGCTTATAGCGAATGTAGGCATAACGCTTCTGTTTGAGGGCCGTCTCACACTCGGCCGACCACCATGGGAGTGGTCGGCGTGAAAAACGGCCAGACGTCCTAGGAATAGTAGTCAGGCCCACGGAGAAGAACTCAACGGCCTCATCTACCGACCCAAACTCCTCGACTGAGATAGAGAATTCAGTCATTTCCTGAAATGCAGGCCACCGCGCCCGCGCCAAGCACCACCGAGGTGGTCTCTCAGGCGGCAGTTGCCCTGAAAATGATATTTAAATGGGAAAGTGATCACTACCATGGAGGTCATCGACCACCCCCCAATCAAAATCAGGCTGTGCATCCGAAGAGCACAAAGATAGGGCAAGGCAAGAAAATGAAGCGGTTCTCGGACAGTGATGCGTAAACTCATCCACGTTTAGGACACCCATCTCAAGCTCTTCGATCAGATCGGCAAGGACTTGTCCCCTGGGATTTATGGAGTAATCTCCCCAGAGAGGATGCCTGCCGTTCAGATCTCCAAGCAAGAGATAGGGCCTCGGCAAACGTGCCACGACGCGGCGGAAGTCCCCCGCGTCGAAGTCAGCTGACGGTGGAATGTACGCAGAAATGATAGTATACCTCCTATCCAGGTGCAGCTGCACAGCCACTGCCTGAAAGGAGGTATCTAAAGAGAAAGGAAGAACGGAGACATCATGCCGGGTGTAAACCGCGCATCCCCCAGCCCGGCTAAGGCGCGGTGGTGGGGTCGCAAGACCCTTGTACCCCGGGAGGGCAGGCAGGGGGCACGCGCCTAGCATGGTCTCCTGCAAAAAGATAGCTAACGGGGAGCGGGACGAGACGAGCCTCCGCAGCTCCTCCCAGTTGGCCCGGAGTCCACGGCAATTCCATTGAAGGAATATGCCCTCCAGGCCTAGCTCGGAGGAGACGCGGGTCCCTCCTCGAACTGAAGACCCTCACGGGAATGGCCGTACGCTTCCCGGGGGCAGAACCCCGGGCGCTGTTGGCCGGACAAAGCGCTGGAGGCGCTGTCGCCTTCGAGGACTTATTGGGGGAGGTTGGGCTCGCCATGCGAGTCTTTTCCTCCCTCCGCCTCGAAAGCTTAGGCGGGCGCTGCGGCTTCGGAGGCGGGGGGGCCCTCATTTCGAGAAACCACCGTCTCCGAGCCACTCGCTCCACCTCGGGGCGTGGGCGAAGGATCCGAAGCTCCTTTGTTGCTGTCCTCCTTTCGGGGGACAGCTTTAGGAACCCCCGAAGATGGCCTAGTCACCATCTTCAGGGGTGTTGCCTCCTGTGAGTCTAACGACTCGGTGGAGGCGCGTGGCCGTTTCGCCTTGCGGGAAACGGTCACGCTGGGGGAAGAGGGGGGAGCCCTGGTTTTAGCCGGGGCTGGGTATGAACCCTTTTTGCCGCCAGCTTTACCAGGGGAGCGCCCGGGTTGGGTAGAGCCCGCAGAAGGGCTCCGAATGGGCGCGGAAACAACCGTGCTCGTTGGCCTGGATGGGCCAGGAGCAGAGGGTGCCTTTCTAACTACTGAGGCATATGACGTCCCAGGCAGAGCTGGGCGCGCCAGGACCAAGTCCTTAGCCTCGCGGAATGAGAGTCTATCCTGGGCCTGAACGGCCAGGATTTCTTTCTCCAGGAGATATGCACCACATTGCTTCGAAGAAGCAGGGTGCGGCTCTCCGCAATTGACACACTTGGCCACACACGATTTGGACTTATCGTGTGCGACCTTGGAGCAATTTACACAAACTTCGGGAGACCCCGACTTTGCACGTCTAAATGAGCGATTCGTATGGCCGAAGCGGTGACAGTAATAGCACCGCCGCGGCAGTGGCACGAATGCCTTCACGCGGTAGCGGTACCAACCGGCACGCACCGACTCAGGGAGCTTGTCACAGTCGAACGTGTGACGAAGAGTGTAGGGGTGGGTCTCGAAGCCCCTCCCTGTTTTCTCATCACACGTTCGACCTTGACCGCCCCATGGTCGGCCAGCTCTAGGGTGATGTCCTCAATGGAGTAGTCAACGAGTTCCCTAGCATAAACTACTCCTTTCACAAAGTTCATGGTAGAGTGCGGCGTCACACTCACCGGGATGCCATGAAGTGTCCGAAGAGCACTTATCGTGGCCGCCTCGGCGGGATTCGCCGCATTCGCCAGAAGGCTCCCGTCCGAGAAACGGGTCACCTTCGGCTCTCTACCAATTGCACTAGCTAATCCTCTCCTCTGATGGATCATGTTGCCCTTGGACAACATGGTGCCATCAGTGGAGCGAATAACGAGGAAGCATTTGAAGCCAGCGGGCTCGAAAACGCCAGGTAACCTCTGAATGAGGGGCTCCGATGTCATCGAGGCTCCGCCCTGTGCACTCTTGGTGTTAGTCTTGGTCAGGGGCTCCGCACACGAGGGGGTAGAGGAGCCGGATGTGCCGATCTTGGCTTGGTCGCCTACCAAAGTGGTAGCAGACCCATCCGTCCCTGCAGCCCCCGCGGATGGAGAGGAGCCCCGAGTCTTTTTCGTCTTTTTCTTTTTTGGAGAGGAGGGCGGGGAATGAACCCGCTTCTCACCTCCGCCGGCAGAAGCCCCCAGGCCAGATGGACCGGCCTCAGCCAGGTCCCTCTCCGAAATGGAGAAGGTCCTGGGGTCTTCCCGTTAAGTCAAGACACGTATGCCCGCCAAGAAGAGCGGCGGGCGTGCTTCGAAATATACCGGAACCTAGCCCTAGCGCGACGAAATTCAGCGACAGTGAAATCGTTCACGCGGCGCTTATAGCGAATGTAGGCATAACGCTTCTGTTTGAGGGCCGTCTCACACTCGGCCGACCACCATGGGAGTGGTCGGCGTGAAAAACGGCCAGACGTCCTAGGAATAGTAGTCAGGCCCACGGAGAAGAACTCAACGGCCTCATCTACCGACCCAAACTCCTCGACTGAGATAGAGAATTCAGTCATTTCCTGAAATGCAGGCCACCGCGCCCGCGCCAAGCACCACCGAGGTGGTCTCTCAGGCGGCAGTTGCCCTGAAAATGATATTTAAATGGGAAAGTGATCACTACCATGGAGGTCATCGACCACCCCCCAATCAAAATCAGGCTGTGCATCCGAAGAGCACAAAGATAGGGCAAGGCAAGAAAATGAAGCGGTTCTCGGACAGTGATGCGTAAACTCATCCACGTTTAGGACACCCATCTCAAGCTCTTCGATCAGATCGGCAAGAAAATGAAGCGGTTCTCGGACAGTGATGCGTAAACTCATCCACGTTTAGGACACCCATCTCAAGCTCTTCGATCAGATCGCACCGACTCAGGGAGCTTGTCACAGTCGAACGTGTGACGAAGAGTGTAGGGGTGGGTCTCGAAGCCCCTCCCTGTTTTCTCATCACACGTTCGACCTTGACCGCCCCATGGTCGGCCAGCTCTAGGGTGATGTCCTCAATGGAGTAGTCAACGAGTTCCCTAGCATAAACTACTCCTTTCACAAAGTTCATGGTAGAGTGCGGCGTCACACTCACCGGGATGCCATGAAGTGTCCGAAGAGCACTTATCGTGGCCGCCTCGGCGGGATTCGCCGCATTCGCCAGAAGGCTCCCGTCCGAGAAACGGGTCACCTTCGGCTCTCTACCAATTGCACTAGCTAATCCTCTCCTCTGATGGATCATGTTGCCCTTGGACAACATGGTGCCATCAGTGGAGCGAATAACGAGGAAGCATTTGAAGCCAGCGGGCTCGAAAACGCCAGGTAACCTCTGAATGAGGGGCTCCGATGTCATCGAGGCTCCGCCCTGTGCACTCTTGGTGTTAGTCTTGGTCAGGGGCTCCGCACACGAGGGGGTAGAGGAGCCGGATGTGCCGATCTTGGCTTGGTCGCCTACCAAAGTGGTAGCAGACCCATCCGTCCCTGCAGCCCCCGCGGATGGAGAGGAGCCCCGAGTCTTTTTCGTCTTTTTCTTTTTTGGAGAGGAGGGCGGGGAATGAACCCGCTTCTCACCTCCGCCGGCAGAAGCCCCCAGGCCAGATGGACCGGCCTCAGCCAGGTCCCTCTCCGAAATGGAGAAGGTCCTGGGGTCTTCCCGTTAAGTCAAGACACGTATGCCCGCCAAGAAGAGCGGCGGGCGTGCTTCGAAATATACCGGAACCTAGCCCTAGCGCGACGAAATTCAGCGACAGTGAAATCGTTCACGCGGCGCTTATAGCGAATGTAGGCATAACGCTTCTGTTTGAGGGCCGTCTCACACTCGGCCGACCACCATGGGAGTGGTCGGCGTGAAAAACGGCCAGACGTCCTAGGAATAGTAGTCAGGCCCACGGAGAAGAACTCAACGGCCTCATCTACCGACCCAAACTCCTCGACTGAGATAGAGAATTCAGTCATTTCCTGAAATGCAGGCCACCGCGCCCGCGCCAAGCACCACCGAGGTGGTCTCTCAGGCGGCAGTTGCCCTGAAAATGATATTTAAATGGGAAAGTGATCACTACCATGGAGGTCATCGACCACCCCCCAATCAAAATCAGGCTGTGCATCCGAAGAGCACAAAGATAGGGCAAGGCAAGAAAATGAAGCGGTTCTCGGACAGTGATGCGTAAACTCATCCACGTTTAGGACACCCATCTCAAGCTCTTCGATCAGATCGGCAAGAAAATGAAGCGGTTCTCGGACAGTGATGCGTAAACTCATCCACGTTTAGGACACCCATCTCAAGCTCTTCGATCAGATCGCACCGACTCAGGGAGCTTGTCACAGTCGAACGTGTGACGAAGAGTGTAGGGGTGGGTCTCGAAGCCCCTCCCTGTTTTCTCATCACACGTTCGACCTTGACCGCCCCATGGTCGGCCAGCTTTAGGGTGATGTCCTCAATGGAGTAGTCAACGAGTTCCCTAGCATAAACTACTCCTTTCACAAAGTTCATGGTAGAGTGCGGCGTCACACTCACCGGGATGCCATGAAGTGTCCGAAGAGCACTTATCGTGGCCGCCTCGGCGGGATTCGCCGCATTCGCCAGAAGGCTCCCGTCCGAGAAACGGGTCACCTTCGGCTCTCTACCAATTGCACTAGCTAATCCTCTCCTCTGATGGATCATGTTGCCCTTGGACAACATGGTGCCATCAGTGGAGCGAATAACGAGGAAGCATTTGAAGCCAGCGGGCTCGAAAACGCCAGGTAACCTCTGAATTAGGGGCTCCGATGTCATCGAGGCTCCGCCCTGTGCACTCTTGGTGTTAGTCTTGGTCAGGGGCTCCGCACACGAGGGGGTAGAGGAGCCGGATGTGCCGATCTTGGCTTGGTCGCCTACCAAAGTGGTAGCAGACCCATCCGTCCCTGCAGCCCCCGCGGATGGAGAGGAGCCCCGAGTCTTTTTCGTCTTTTTCTTTTTTGGAGAGGAGGGCGGGGAATGAACCCGCTTCTCAACTCCGCCGGCAGAAGCCCCCAGGCCAGATGGACCGGCCTCAGCCAGGTCCCTCTCCGAAATGGAGAAGGTCCTGGTTGTCGTAGGGGCACCTGTCGGAGGAGATCCCTCCCCTCCTTTTACTGCTTCGGAGCCCTCAGCCATTTGAGGAGGACCTTGCATAGGGGCGGATTCGGGTTCGGTGCTTGGCGCCGAGCCCAAATTCCCCCCCATGGAAGGCCCTACCGTCTGAGGCTGGGTCTCCTCAAGGACCATGTCTATCACAGGAGGGGCCTCCAGTTGGCCATCCCCCACCCCCCAAGACATCGCAGGTCCCGTTGGCAGTATCGTCACTAGTCTTGTGTGTGGAGGCATGGGCCTTGACCCCAGCAAGGTATAAAATTCTTGCCAGCAGGTCTTTTGAGGGAAGCGACCGAAGGGGCCTGGCTTCCCTCTCCCCCCTAAGGGGGTTTGCCCTACAGAGCCGCTTCGATGGGGAGCGGCTGGCTAAGGGCTGCCTGCTGGCTTTCTTGGCAGTCCCCTTGGAAAGAAAAGAGGGGACTGCCGCTGGGAAAAGGGAGGTGCCCGAAAGCGCCTCCAGAGAAGGGGGTGAGGGGGAGTCCCCTGCACCCGTAGGCGAAGGAGAGGAGTAAGCCTCCTCTCCGGTTAGAGAAATATGGAGGGTCCCCTGTGCAAGCACAGGGGGGGGGGAACCTCCATTTTTTTGCTGGAGCTGCCCTAGGGCGGCTCCGTTGATGTTTCAGGGAAAGTTGGGGGTTGAGTTTTTTTGGGGGGGTCTTCATCATTGGGCATGGTGACCCTTTTTTTTAACACGGGATGCAATAGCGCACACCTCTCGCAGTAGCCCGCACTGCGAGAGGTGCTTACAAGCCCGGCAGAGCCAGGCGCCGCCATTTGGGAACACCCCTCCCGCCTGGTGGCCTGGCAGTCCATCGGCATGGCGGCTCCACCTTGAACACGGCGTAAAATATATAGATTGTGAAGAGGAGAGGAAAAGGGATGTGAGGAAGGTATGGGTGGGGATGAAGCAGGTTGTTAAAAACCAGCCCCCCCAGACCGGAGCTCAGGGGTTAGGGAACATTGTCCCCCACCCCCTCAGCCCCGATGCGGGACGGTTGGCTGAAAGGAAGGTCAGCATCTACCCTGTGAAATTAGAGGCTGACCAGAGAAAGTTGTGGGAGAGGTTGTGTGAAAAGAGAGGAAACAAGTGTTTTGAAGGAAGGAAGAGAGGCTAAGCTGGGGCCGGACGGAGCGCTGGATCCCGTCAGCACGGCGGCCAGGATGGCAAATCGCCGCGCCCCTTACGGGGGAAGCATAAGCCTAAGAAAACTTGACCTGGAAGCCAAAATCCCCGCCACCGCAAATCACTGCTAACAGGAGCTTAGTCTGCAGAAAAGTGGAAGCACACGTGCGAAGAAATAAAGGAAGAATTAATGGAAAAACAGAGGTGAATCAAGATTCAGGAGGTAATTAAATTCAAAGAACACAGCCACCTCTTTAAGGTAGTGTGTGAAACAGCGGAGATGGCAGCGAAAGCGCAAGAAAAGGGATCGATTGCCTTCAGCATGATGATTCCATCTGCTAATATCCAAAGAGACACATTTGTGAACATCCAAATGTGCTTTAATTGTTACGCCCTCGAGGACCACAACTCAGCCAACTGCCCCCATAAAGGTAGAATCATTTGCTCTGAGTTCGCCATAGAGGGACACGATTTCAGGGGCTGCAATTCATTAAGGAGAAAATGTGTTAACTGTGGAGGTAACCACCGGACAATGGCAATGCCAAGCCCGAAAAGGAAGAAGGAAAAGCAGAAAAAGAAACCCACGGGAGGCAATACTTCCTATGCAGCAGTAGCGAAATCCCATGGAAACAACGCAACAACACTACCCAACATCTCGGGAGGCATGTCTGGGAAGATTTATACATGCGTGATTCACGTTCACGTTAAGAAAAAAGAGCAAAGAAGCAAATTCAACAAACACAACAGGAAATAGGAGGAGGAGATCAAGAATTTAATCACCCAAAGAGAAGAGGGGAGAACACATAGCCTCTTCCCCACCTATACAACTAGGTTCGATCAAGAAGAGGATGAATAATTCACGGGCTGACACGGAGTTAAAGAGAGAGTAAGTAATAATTTGATAACTTTAGAAGTCAGAAGAAGAAAGGAAAGGAAATAAAAAGAAAACTAAAACAAGAGTAATAACAAGGATAAAAACATTATCCGTGATGGTAATGTAAAAACAGTTTGAACAACGCCTAACAGCAACACAAAGAAGGATAAGCCTGAAGCTCAGTCATACACCAACTTAAACTATCGTATTTCTAAACTAGACATTCTAAAAGGAAAGAGATTAGCATGACCTCCATGCAACTTAGCATTCAATTACAACTTTACTACTTCCTTATTCTTCTCTCTACATTTTCTTCTTCTATCATTCACACCTAAAAGGCTAAATGTGTGGGACAGGGGCACTATAGTAAGAATGAATAGTTGAGGATATAATACACACCGTGGTTCGGATTCCACGTAAAGCCGTAGGCCCACCACCCAACTTGGTCTCTTTCAAGTCTACTACGCTACTTCAAATTTTGCTCTCTCTAACATTTCCTCTTCCTCTCCCTCTCCCCCTTCCAGTAGTCTGACAAGACTACGGAGAGGAGAGGGGAGGGGGCTGGCAATCTTTCTCTATCTCCCCTTCCACACCTTTTCCCCCTAACGTGTATCCTTTCCATCTATCGATGTAAATTAGTATGCTTGCCATAGTACGGAAGTCGGTTATAGGATATGGAATTCGGAGGGGGAAAAAAACAAACAAATACGCTTAGGACAGTTCGGATCCTGGGAATCATCCACGCATATCCAACGTCTCTTACGCATTCATGGGATTATAATCTTTCAGGTTCATAACTTCCAGTCTTTGCCCATTTCACGTTGGGGTTTAAATATTTACGGGCTGATTTGTACTAAAATTACGAGACGAATGTGTGCGAAAAGTCTCGAAAACGAAAAACAAAATGTAAAATAAATATTTATTACCCTTAATTTGTTAGACGAAATATTTCCAAAATTTAAGTGAAGAGGACAAATAGCATGAAAGCGCACTCCCCTTTCAAATGCACTCACTATTTCACTTACAATAGTTAAATTAAGGTAGTTACAAAAACTAAAAGCAAACGAACGAGGGGCAGCTCAGAGGGAAAATTTGTGGATTGGTTAATAAAAGTGGGTAAGTTCAAATATGTGGAAAATAGAAAACCAAAGTTGTTTAGAAAGGACAGACTTTAGGGCAATCGAAACAAGGTGCCAGCACTTCACAGGCGTTGGGGGCATGGATGACACGCATTTATTCCAGTTATCAGCTGTATTGTAGTAGTAGTAGTTCGCCATCCCGCCTTGGCCATGGCGGATCCCAACAGGATAAATGAAATAGACATAAATGTCAGTATGACAATCGCCGTCCTCTTTGGGGAGAGGTACCAGGAAGTGTATTATGTTTTGACACCAACCAACGTACCAGTAGAAACTTAGTTTCCCCGGGGCAGGGTCTGCCTGTTTCACGGCAGAGGTATGTGGATATAGATAACCATCAGCACGATTCCTTGGAATAGAGTGTGTGTGTTATGTTGCGAAGATGGGAGAGAAAAGAAAGCAGTGTTGTAATTGGCTGTGTGTGTGTGTGTGTGTGTGATGAGAAATGTAAGATCTACCCACCCGAGTACAGGAAGCATGGGGGCGCCCACCAATTGGTAGACAGCTCTCAACGTGCGCTGACGTATGTGTCTTCTCATGCCAGGTAGAGCGACGTTAGAAGACTTACGCCGTATTCATTCGGCTAGCAAGAACTCTACAGCACTGCAATTCCCCAATGAATACTGCCAGCAGATTCATTGGGGAATTAAAGGAAAAAAAGAAATCGGATAATCTGAAATGAGGTAACATCAAACTCAGTCTGGCGTAAATCTGAACTAGGAGCAGGAAGCATTTGTAATTTTCTCCTCGACAAGAGGGACTTTTCCTATAACACCCTTTTCTTGTTCACTATACCTAGCTAGGTGAATTAAATAGTACGTTAAGGCCCATTCAGAGGATATCCAGAAACTTGTTCTATTGTGCAAAAAGAGCAATGAGGCAAAGCGCTACGACTTTAGAAGTCCCTTGCAAAGAGCATAAAAAAAAGTTTCTATGCAAATGGCCTTAGTCAACACCACTCGAGAAATGAGAAGCAACCATACATATTTAAACGAGCATTTGAAACAAAAGTGGGGGAAAAAAGATGCTCGAGATTGCATACGGATCAAGCTGCTATTGAAGTATACATTCAAAGCCCCATGAGGCCTCAGAAACAGCGCTGCCCCATGTTCTGTAAAAAAATAACACCAAGCCTCAGACGACTTACTGTGTACTGGCGCCAGAATCAACGTCAGAGAGGGTGAATGGCCGTGGTTTCCTCGTGTCTTTAAAATCCCAAACTCAGCTTACCTCTATTGCAATTGTACGATATCGACAAGGCAAACCCTCACTTCCTTAGCTTGAGAAGGTCAGTATTTATTCCTTTTTTTTTAATTCATCAACCAACTCCAATGCACTGAGGGTCCATTCTAAATATAAACATGAACAGAGATACAATGAACCACGCTTGTTGAACAGAATAAGGAAGCATTCATTAAGTCTCCATTCCACGTTCATTAAAAGTACAAAGAAAACAAGTAGCAACCGACTATAGAAATAAGAAAAAGGCCACTACACCCTTGAACACGACACTAATATAGCTATAACGGCGAAGTTACACAGATGGACTGCAAAATAAATAGGCACACATGCATACAAGGCCAAAAAATGGATGCACAATAAACGTTGTCATAGCAACAAATTTAATGCTATTCAGACCCATACAAAATCAATAATTATATTCTTCAAAATGGCAAGAAACATATGTTTGTGTTTAGAGGTATCTTAACGCCGTGATTTATGGTGCCAGACCCTATATCGCAACGAAGACCAGTAGGATAACGTTAAATAAAATTTTAAAATCTAAAAAAAGAGCAGCCATGGTTAAATTTTTATAAATTTTCTGAACTTCGTCAATTAGAATAATTTTAAAGAGGAACTCTAAACTAAATTTCCCCCCTATCAAAAGATAATGTTGCTAGAATATAGTTATAGAAGAAGATATATAAAAATTTATTTTCTGAACTTCACCATTTGTAATTATTTGGGTTTTAAAAAAAATCACAAAATTTCGATACTTATATTTATTTCTGAACTTCACCATTTTGTTTTTTGATATTATAAAAGAATTATTAGAAATAACTTTGATAAAAAAATCATAAGTCATAACCAAACTAAGATGAAATTATTATTCAAATACTCAAAAAAATCCCCTTCTTAACATATAGAGTCAGCGATGATGATGATGGCAATGGAATCGAACTAGTTTTTCCAACAAATTGGTGACTTTATGGAGGGTGAAAATGGCTGGAAAGTTGATACGAAAGTAACCTAGAGAAGATTTATCCAAGGCGTTAAGGAGCTTGAAAGTGGGTAACATCCACGTAGGGGTGGAATGTTTAAACAAGGATGCAGCAGTTAGACGCTTTGGGAGGTAATATTCTGAGACATTCATTTTTACATTAAGACATTCAGTAATAATTATTCATATTAACGTTAATCAAACAATAAAAAGCTTCCTTATAAATTGGAGCGTCAGCATCTTTCCGAAATGGTCCTCATTGCTTCCGGAGGCAAATAATGGAATGCCGGAGTTTGGACGTTGTCTTTTAGGGCCACGCCTCCTGCCAACGAATGAATAGAAAAGAAAATCAAATTCACTGATAAATGTGAAGGGAGAGGAGACGAAATAAGGGTAGAAAAATTAACCGTCAAAATGAAATCAATGTTGAATCTCACTACCCTCCCTCAACTACTGACCCCGATAACGCACTTAAACTACCAGTAAACTGATTTATAAAAATAATAAATTTAGTATAAAAAAAGAGTATATACTTCAGGGAAATGATAATGTGTGGGTCGCTACATAGCGTCAAGGATTGAGGAATGGGCAAGTCTCTTTTTACCTGGAAGTGAGAGAAACGCTCTTTGGCCCCAAGTTTTTATATTGCTAGAGCAAGGAATGGAAGAAAATTAGTCCCTCCCTCGTGTATATACATGTCAGAGCCCCCCTCCCCCCACAAAAAATAATATTAAACCATTAACCAACGGCCGCTCCCTGTAATTAGAACCACCTTCAAGTTGGTTTCCTATTTCCGGGACACGTCCACGAGGAATCTAAAGATCGATTCAAACCGTCCCCAGATGAAGCTCACAGGGAGGATGGAAGACAACCTCTAGTTGCTCTATCGCAAGACCGAATTATGACCAAACCGTAGCCTTCAGGATCAGGTTCTCAAGTGATTAAAATGGGCTCTCATTTTGTGAAAATAGGTGCAATATGATATTTCCCAGAGTGTGTTCGAGGGTACAAAGAAAATAATAAAAGGAGACAAGTAGACAAGGAATTCCATTACTCTCGAAATACAATATCTACACATTCATTACTCATGTGATCAATTGAACCAATTCGTATTGAGTGAAAAGTTACGATAATAAAACATTGGCTCGCTTCAGTTCAATGTGAAATCAGCCTGCACTGTTAATTAGGACAAAGGAGACTGGCACCCAGTGAGTAAATCACCACGGAAAAAATATGGACCATGAGCTGGACGTGCTTACCTCCCATTGAAAATCCCAATATTTAAATGTGGCAAATTAGCCTAGATTACATTTTGCTCACATTTACATCCATTATACATTGTTCTGCCCGCATGTATATGTTTCCATGGATGCTTACGTTTCGAGCGTCACCCTAGCTATTACAGCCCTTCTTGCAAGAACAACGCAACCTCGAGAACCCTGCAAGTGATTATGATTTTCCTTCGAACTATTACATACGGGTAAGTTCCTGGTCCCACCTACACTTTAACATGAACATAGTTATTCAGAAGTAAACATTAGAGAGATGGACCGTCAAAGAGCAATCAAATTATTCCTGAAGGGGTAATCTCCACTCATGCTCGTCCATGGTCTGAACATTTGGCAAACTTTAATACCAGAAAAAAAAAATGTTTTGCCTAAATTCCAATAGCTTGACCCTCATTCTTCTTCTTAATATTAGTCATAGTTAAAAGAGGCTTCCTCCTGGTTGCACGCCCAGATTACCCAAGAGTACAGGTAATTTACTGCCACTTTAATAGATCTTCGAACAGCGCGAAAACATCTCTCAGAGGGGCTAGGACGACCAGGTCACGACTCCGGCTCATGTTTTACCCAGCTATTTGTCAGAGAGAGCCACCCTCAAACGTGAAATTTCATTGGATTATGACCGCATGGTTTTAAATGGTAGAAAAGTCTCTGGGAGAGGAATAGGGCCGTAAGACGGGGGGAGGGAGACCATTCCACAGCTTAGAGGCCACTACAGAAAAGTCACGTTCACTCACGAAGCAGAGACGAGTGCGAGAAACCGAAAAAACAGGGGGCGGGGGGGCGCATTTCCGAATGAAGAGGTCTTTGTTGCCAGGACACAGTCAGTGTCGAGGACAGGTACTAGGATGAGTGTCATGGGGTGGGAAGTGTTGGAAGAGGGAGTAAAAGCTGAGTCCATTAGATGAATGAATGTTTGAGGGATGAGGGGTTGACCAAGCAGGAAGTAGATGGTATTGTATATTACAGATGTGTAGGGAGTGGGTTCGTAAGGGGCGTGCTTAGGGCCTTCTGTCCAGGAATGAACCCTAACTGGAAAAGATGCTACAATACATAGCCCCCCCCCTATCACTATGAAAGGCCTTCGGCGTGGACATAACGATAGGTGATCTTGTGTTTAATATGGCATAAAGGGGTGTGAGAGGCTGGCAGTTTCAGTAGCACTGACACGCGCCGACCCTACTGTGGAATACGCAAATGTTGAAGTTGAAGATATGAACTTGTTCACTATTCTCAACAGCTGAATAAATCTCGGATATCGCACTTAATCCGAGTGCGGCCACGGATCGTGCACCAATGGAGAAGAAGAGCCGAGGCGAAACACGCATAAAACGGAGCATCTGAGCTGCTTAAACAAACGATAACCTCGCAGAATGCTTTACCTAATCACTTCTTCCCCATTGGCCACACAACGAAGCTCCACAAATTCCAATTTGCACCCCACTAAATGAAAGGGAGAGAAAGCAACTTTCAATTACTGAATCCAAAGCAACGGCGCTCTAACACCCCATTAAAAAGTAATAACATTGGCGAGATGCAGACACGCGCACATGCACTGGGGCTCTCCAGCTTGGCGAATTGCTAACCATTAATAGATATGGGGGGAAAAAAAAGGTAGAACTTATCTACCTGGTATTAAATATAAAAAAACGGTATGGGGAAAGCCATTAGAACATTCCCTTCGAGGCAAAGAGCTCCCTAAACGCAATAGGGGACCAAGTTTGATCGTAAACCATCACGGTGGCCGCAGGCAATTCAAATTAAGCAACTTTGGTTCTTCGGTAAAGGGAACAAAAGGTAGGTAGAAAGAGAGAACTTGGGTGAGGCGAGGGGCAAAACGACTAGGAAACAAAGGAAAATTAGACTATATCCGAGACTTACCATTCACTATTATATCTCCAAAGGTCGGCTAAAATAATGCCAATAGTGACTATTTTGCAGTCCCATTCCAAATAACTCTCAGGAGACAAATTCGGGAAATGTAAACTATGAACGCGAATTACGAATTATGGGGCCGATTTCAAAGTTACGAGCCACTATCTTGTAGTGCCATAAGTGAAGTCATCGCCGAAATCGACGGACAACTAACTACTACTACTAATATCTACAGGAGGGTTCAGTCTATACACACAACAAAGAGGACTTGAAAACATTAAATTTAAGGGGAAAGGTTAAGAACATTGTTACTTAAAAAAGTAAAGAGTAACGAGCGAATCTAATCTCTGCCAGGAAGCTTGTAAAGAGAGATCAGTATTATTTCTTATTTAAAATAACCAGGGCTTGCCTCAGCCAACGACAGAGCGCAGTTGCAATGAAAAAACATCAATAGGCTCGCTACTACTTTAATGACAACAAAAAAGGGGTAAAACAAAAGACACAATTAGGTGGATTTTTTTTTTTTTTTTTTTTTATAGAGCCCATCTGGCAACTACCCACTTGGGCATAAGTCGCCGAAAAACACGACAGCCTAGAATTAGGCTACTTTAAAGTTAAAATATGAAAACTTAACAATCAATATAAATTTGAAAAACTTAACAATCGAAGCAATCTCCGGCAGCGGGGGGAGGTCCCCCTCACCCCGGTGCAGGAGAGTGCAATCTAAAACAAAACAATAACAAAAAAAGGAACCTTAAATAAAGGGGAGAAGGCCGGCCTCCCCCAAAAAGTCAATAAGTCCACCAGTCATGGTGCACGCACTCGTCCCGAGTACAAGGGACAGGCGGTAGCGACCCCGCCCATCCCGGTACCGAGACAGGTATCGTGCGCGAAGATCACCCAGACTGGGACATTCGACAAGAATATGCCGAACAGTCTGGGGGACGACGCAGTCGTTGCAATAGGGCACATGCGAGCGCTCCACCAAGTAACGATGCGTCACACGAGTGTGTCCGATTCGAAGACGACAGAAAGCAACCTGAAGCCGCCGCGGCATTGGGGGATAGGTCCATGGGAACAGTCGCGGCGCAATGGCACGCAACTTTAAGTTCCCCTCGACCGTCTCCCATCTTCTTTGCCAAGCAGTCCGAAGAGCTGCCCGTATTCCTGCCATGTAGTCGGTGTGAGGAAGAGCGAAACGCTGGTCCGGTCGCAGAGTCCTCGCGGACTCTTTGGCGCCCTCATCGGCGCGCTCATTCCCCGCAATTCCTACATGTCCAGGAACCCAGCAGAAGATAATCTCGACATCTGCCCGGCTCGCCAAAACCGTGGCGTCACGGATTTCGCGAACCAGGGGATGCGGAGATTCCAATGCCCCGAGAGCACTCAGGGCGCTTTGTGAGTCGCTATAAATCACAATCCGGTCTCCGAACCGGGCACGTCGCGTAATCTCCCGTACCGAGTGGTGTATTGCCACCAGCTCGGCCGTGAAGACAGACGCAGCGCCTGGTAGAGCCCCGCTGACTTCAAACAGAGGGGATACGGCGTGGAAGCCGACCCCCTCTTGGGACTTGGAGCCATCCGTATACACTGGCACGGTACCAGCGTGACACGATGTGTGCTCCAAAAAGATCGAACGCAATACTCCCGGCGCAGTACAAGCTTTGGGAGCAGAGGCGTGGCGACAAATAGCCAAATGTGGTACCCTCCAGGGTGGCGTCCTGGGCAGAACCAGGGGCGCCACCGGCCCGAGAGCTATATCTACCTCTCGAAGGAGTTTCCTGGCCCTAAACCCAAAGGGCTTAGGGTATGACTGGCGTCTCTCGGCGGCATAGGCACCATCGAGATCAGCTGCGGATGCAGTGAGAGCTGTTGGCGACTGGGGGAGGCGCCGGGCTCGCGCGTACAGGCGAGTGATGCACTGCACGCGGCGCAGAGCGAGTGGCATCTCCCCAGCATCGACCAACAGGCTCTCAATGGGGGAAGTGCGGAAGGCACCGGTCGCAAGGCGAAGGCCGGTGTGGTGGATCGAATCCACCTTCCGCAATAAACGCTCGGCTGCGGATGCATAAAACTCGCATCCGTAGTCGAGCTTCGAGCGAACAAAGGATCGATAAAAAAGTAAGGCGGTAGCCCTATCAGCGCCCCAAGCGCTGAACGTCACGGAACGGAGAATGTCCATGGCGCGGGTACAAGAGACCCTAAGGCTGCGAATGTGAGCCTCCCAGGTGAGGCGTCGGTCGAATACAAGACCAAGGAAACGGTGCGACTCAACCACATCCAGGCGCACCCCATTAAGAAACAAATCTGGGTCGGGGTGAAGCCGTGGATGGCGGCAGAAGTGCACCACCTTAGTCTTGGCCAAAGAAAACCGAAACCTGTGCGCTTCGGCATAGCGAGAGACGCGGTTCAATGCCTGTTGGAGTCGGCGCTCCAGAGTTGGCATCTGGGCCGCGCCAAAAGAGATCGAAAGGTCGTCCACGTAGAGCGTAGCGAGAACATCTTCCGGCAGCACCGAGGTGATGCCGTTGATGCTCAGGGCAAAGAGTGTGACACTGAGGACACTTCCCTGCGGGACACCCTCTTCCTGCTCCTTTGGGCCGGAGAGGGCTCCCCCCACCCGTACGCGGAATCGACGATCTCGCAAAAATTCAGATATAAACATTGGGAGGCGTCCCCTCGCCCCCATCGTGTGGAGAGTCTCCATGATACCGTATCGCCATGCGGTATCATAGGCTTTCTCCAGATCAAAAAACACCGTGGCGTAGTGCTGTCTACGAAGGAAAGCCTCGCAGACGGCATTTTCCAGTCGGAGCAGAGCATCCGACGTGGAGTGGAACTTACGGAAGCCGCACTGTGCAGAAGACAGATGGCCTCCGCTGTCCAGGAAATAGGCTAATCTAACATTTACCAATTTCTCCATCAACTTGCACACGCAAGAGGTTAGAGAGATTGGGCGGAAACCGGTCGGAGTAGAGTGATCTCTCCCCGGCTTGCGAAAGGCGAGCACAGTAGCGATTCGCCAGGAGTCTGGGAGGAGACCTTCCACCCAGATCCTGTTGAATAAATCTAATAGAAAGGCCATGCCTCGCTCACCCAGGTGTCGAAGCATGGCGTACGGGACATCGTCCGGACCATGGGCGGTGTCCGCGCACGAAGCGAGAGCGGAACGCAACTCACTCACAGTAAACTTGTCGTTGAAGGGTTCTCCGCCTCTGGAGGTAAAGTCCAGCCGGCGGCCTTCCGCGACATCACGACGTGCATTGAATGCTGGCGGAGCAGCATCACGGCTAGAGAATGCGGAAAAAGCGGTCGCTAAGGATTCCGCCACGGACGCGGGGTCCGAGATTGCGGTCCCATTCTCCTGGAGAACGGGAGGGGGGTCCTGCGAGAACTTGCCCCGAATCCTTTTGACTCGCTTCCACACCTCAGCTAAAGGGGTCTTCCCGTTAAGTGAAGACACGTATGCCCGCCAAGAAGAGCGGCGGGCGTGCTTCGAAATATACCGGAACCTAGCCCTAGCCCGACGAAATTCAGCGACGGTGAAATCGTTCGGGCGGCGCTTATAGCGCATGTAGGCATAACGCTTCTGTTTGAGGGCCGTCTCACACTCGGCCGACCACCATGGGAGTGGTCGGCGTGCAAAACGGCCAGACGTCCTAGGAATAGTAGTCAGGCCCACGGCGATGAGGTTGCCGGAGAAGAACTCGACGGCCTCATCTACCGACCCAAACTCCTTGACTGAGATAGAGAATTCAGTCATTTCCTGAAATGCAGGCCACCGCGCCCGCGCCAAGCACCACCGAGGTGGTCTCTCAGGCGGCAGTTGCCCTGAAAATGATATTTGAATGGGAAAGTGATCACTACCATGGAGGTCATCGACCACCCCCCAATCAAAATCAGGCTGTGCATCCGAAGAGCACAAAGATAGGTCAAGGCAAGAAAATGAAGCGGTTCTCGGACAGTGATGCGTAAACTCATCCACGTTTAGGACACCCATCTCAAGCTCTTCGATCAGATCGGCAAGGACTTGTCCCCTGGGATTTATGGTGTAATCTCCCCAGAGAGGATGCCTGCCGTTCAGATCTCCAAGCAAGAGATAGGGCCTCGGCAACCGTGCCACGACGCGGCGAAAGTCCCCCGCGTCGAAGTCAGCTGACGGTGGAATGTACGCAGAAATGATAGTATACCTCCTATCCAGGTGCAGCTGCACAGCCACTGCCTGAAAGGAGGTATCTAAAGAGAAAGGAAGAACGGAGACATCATGCCGGGTGTAAACCGCGCATCCCCCAGCCCGGCCGTCCCGCGGTGGTTGGGTCGCAAGACCCTTATACCCCGGGAGGGCAGGCAGGGGGCACGCGCCTAGCATGGTCTCCTGCAAAAAAATAGCTAACGGGGAACGGGATGAGGCGAGCCTCCGCAGCTCCTCCCAGTTGGCCCGGAGTCCACGGCAATTCCATTGAAGGAATATGCCCTCCAGGCCTAGCTCGGAGGAGACGCGGGGGCCCTCCTCGAATTGAAGACCCTCACGGGAATGGCCGTACGCTTCCCGGGGGCAGAACCCCGGGCGCTGTTGGCCGGACAAAGCGCTGAAAGCGCTGTCGCCTTCGAGGACTTATTGGGGGAGGTTGGGCTCGCCATGCGAGTCTTTTCCTCCCTCCGCCTCGAAACTTTAGGCGGGCGTTGCGGCTTCGGAGGCGGGGGGCCCTCTTTTCGAGGAACCACCGTCTCCGAGCCACTCGCTCCACCTCGGGGCGTGGGCAAAGGGGCCGAAGCTCCTTTGTTGCTGTCCTCCTTTCGGGGAACAGCTTTAGGAACCCCGGAAGATGGCCTAGCGACCATCTTCAGGGGTGTTGCCTCCTGTGAGTCTAACGACTCGGTGGAGGCGCGTGGCCGTTTCGCTTTACGCGAAACGGTCACGCTGGGGGAAGAGGGGGGAGCCCTGGTTTTAGCCGGGGCAGGGTATGAACCCTTTTTGCCGCCAGCTTTACCAGGGGAGCGCCCAGGTTGGGTAGAGCCCACAGAAGGGCTCCGAATGGGCGCGGAAACAACCGTGCTCGTTGGCCTGGATGGGCCAGGAGCAGAGGGTGCCTTTCTAACTATTGAGGCATATGACGTCCCAGGCAGAGCCGGGCGCGCCAGGACCAAGTCCTTTGCCTCGCGGAATGAGAGTCGATCCTGGGCCTGAACGGCCAGGATTTCTTTCTCAAGGAGATATGCACCACATTGCTTCGAAGAAGCAGGGTGCGGCTCTCCGCAATTGACACACTTGGCCACACACGATTTGGACTTATCGTGTGCGACCTTGGAGCAATTTACACAGACTTCGGGTGACCCCGATTTTGCACGTCTACATGATCGATTCGTATGGCCGAAGCGGTGGCAGTAATAGCACCGCCGCGGCAGTGGCACGAATGCCTTCACGCGGTAGCGGTACCAACCGGCACGCACCGACTCAGGGAGCTTGTCACAGTCGAACGTGACGAAGAGTGTAGGGGTGGGTCTCGAGGCCCCTCCCTGTTTTCTCATCACACGTTCGACCTTGACCGCCCCATGGTCGGCCAGCTCTAGGGTGATGTCCTCAATGGAGTAGTCAACGAGTTCCCTCGCATAAACTACTCCTTTCACAAAGTTCATGGTAGAGTGCGGCGTCACACTCACCGGGGTGCCATGAAGTGTCCGAAGAGCACTTATCTTGGCCGCCTCGGCGGGATTCGCCGCATTCGCCAGAAGGCTCCCGTCCGAGAAACGGGTTACCTTCGGCTCTCTACCAATTGCACTAGCTAATCCTCTCCTCTGATGGATCATGTTGCCCTTGGACAACATGGTGCCATCAGTGGAGCGAATAACGAGGAAGCGTTTGAAGCCAGCGGGCTCGAAAACGCCAGGTAACCTCTGAATCAGGGGCCCCGATGTCATCGAGGCTCCGCCCTGTGCATTCTTGGTCTTAGTCGTAGTCATGGGCTCCGCACACGAGGGGGTAGAGGGGCCGGATGTGCCGATCTTGGCTTGGTCGCCTACCAAAGTGGCAGCAGACCCATCCGTCCCCGCAGCCCCCGCGGATGGAGAGGAGCCCCGAGTCTTCTTCGTCTTTTGAGTCTTTTTAGTCTTTTTCTTTTTAGGAGAGGAGGGCGGGGAATGGACCCGCTTTTCACCTCCGCCGGCAGAAGTCCCCAGGCCAGATGGACCAGCCTCAGCCAGGTTTCTCTCCGAAATGGAGAAGGTCCTGGTTGTCGTAGGGGCACCTGTCGGAGGAGATCCCTCCCCTCCTTCTACTGCCTCGGAGCCCTCAGCCATTTGAGGAGGACCTTGCATAGGGGCGGATTCGGGTTCGGTGCTTGGCGCCGAGCCCGAATTCCCCCCCATCGAAGGCCCTACCGTCTGGGGCTGGGTCTCCTCAAGGACCATGTCTATCACAGGAGGGGCCTCCAGTTGGCCATCCCCTCCCAGGACATCGCAGGTCCCCTTGGCAGTATTGTCACTAGTCAGGTCGTGTGGGGAGGCACAGGCCTTGACCCCAGCAAGGTTCAAAATTCTTGCCAGCAGGTCTTTTGAGGGAAGCGACCGAAGGGGCCTGGCTTCCCTCTCCCCCCTAAGGGGGTTTGCCCTACCGAGCCGCTTGCACGAGGGGCGGTCGGCAATGGGCTGCCTGCTGGCTTTCTTGGCAGTCCCCTTAGAAAGCAAAGGAGGGACTGCCGCTGGAGATAGGGAGGTGCCCGAAAGCACCTCCAGAGAAGGGGGTGAGGGGGAGTCCCCTACACCCGTAGGCGTAGGAGAGGAGTAAGCCTCCTCTCCGGTTAAAGAATTATGGAGGGTCCCTTGCGCAAGCACAAGGGGGGGGACCTCCATTTTCTCGGTGGAGCTGCCCGAGGGCGGCTCCGTAGATGTTTTTGGGGAAGTTGGGGGTTGGGGTTTTTGTTTTTTTTCATACATGGGCATGGTGACCCTCTTTTGATTACGGGACGCAATAGCTCATCACCTCTCGCAGTTGCCCGCACTGCGAGAGGTGCTTACAAGCCCGGCAGAGCCAGGCGCCGCCATTCGGGACCACCCCTCCCGCCTGGTGGCCTGGCAGTCCTTCGGCATGGCGGCTCCACCTTGGACACGGCGTAAAAAATATAGGTTGTGAAGAGGAGAGGAAAAGGGATGTGAGGAAGATGTGGGTGGGGATGAAGCAGGTTGTTAAAAAAAACCCATCCCGAACCGGAGCTGAGGGGTTAGGGAACAATGTCCCCTCCCCCCCTCAGCCCCGATCCGGGGTGGTTGGCTTGAGAAGAAGGTCAGCATTCTACCCTGTGAAATTAGAGGCTGACCAGAGAAAGTTGTGGGAGAGGTTGTATGAAAAGCGACGAGGTAGGGGAGAAATCGGGCTATCTGAAGGAAGGAAGAGAGGCTAAGCTGGGGCCGGACGGAGCGCTGGATCCCGTCAGCACGGCGGCCAGGATGGCAAATCGCCGCGCCCCTTACGGGGACAATTAGGTGGAGCAGGGGAAACCTGTCTGCCCCAGGGACCCGATCCAGGCGTGTAATCAACAATTTTAAAAAAATATATTATTTAATAATACGAGGCAACGCGCATCCTGCAAAGAGCTAGGGCGGGACAACGGAGAGCCTCGTCATCCCGGTACCGAGACAGCTCCCCACAGGATAGGATATTAATCCATAAGGTAGGGTACCACGCAGAAGGGTTCAGGAGAACGCTACGTTAAAGAACACTGCGTCTCGCGAGTGTGTCCGATTCGGAGACTATTAAAACAATATATAATTTGGAGGCATTAGGCGAGAGAACTGTACTGAAGATGAAAGTGAATATATATATATATATATATATATATATATATATATATATATATATATATATATATATATATGTGTGTGTGTGCGTGTGAAGCTACCTGCGGGCGTTGGGGCCGGAAGGGCAAGAAATCCTTTAGATGTAAGTTGCAGCATTGTTGACACTTGTTTGCGGAGGTGGAAAAGGAAGTTTGTCGGAAAAATAAAACAAGGTTGAGACTTGTTAAACCTTCAGCCTCCAAGCGAGATTAGTCACGATGGGAGCCATAAATTTGGATTTAGATAAGGAGTAACAACAAGGAAAGAAGGTACCCTAGGAGACCTTACGGTCCATTCAAAGAGGGTACCTTTGGACTAGCAATCGAGCGGGCACAAGGCTGCTCAATTGTTTTGCGTCCCTAAACGGTCACTTTTCAAGACTTTGTCTAGTCTTGACTTGAACTGGTCAACAGATTCACTGTTGACAACTTCCACTGGAAGTGCGTTCCACATACCGCAGATACTGTAAGTGAAAAAATTTCCACACAGATTGCGGTTGTAACGCTTCAGTTCAAGTTTGAAGCCGTCAATCCCCATAAGACGTCATTTTCAATTCAATGGCGTGGAGCATTTTTGTACGGTGACAATAAATGTTGTTTACCTCGGATCTAATCAAGATCCTTAAATAGTCCTTGCCCAATATGAAGTCGGAGCATTATCATACCACATAACTCTTATGTGGTCATTTACTCGAAAATATACGAGATTAAATTGAAGATCCACATGATGCGGTTACTATAGCGATGAGTAGCCCATCTTCACACTGAATCTGGCATACCTGGGGTGACGCTCTTCATCCACGCCAACACGTGGTTGTACCCAATAGACCAATCTAACAGCAGTAAATAAAACTGTATCGATTTGGTATTTTAAGCTTATGTTTTGCCGTCGCAGTACGCGGGATCGTTTTCACCTACCGGTTGGGGTACGCTATATCTTAATTAAGGCAAAGTGGATATGTACGGCAGTGATGATATGTAGTTAGTATAGCAATGAGTAAGATGGCTTACTCATTGTTATACTAGTCGTATATCATCACTGCGTACATTGCAGTTTAAGTACTATTTTCAGACATTTTCTATTTTCGATTTCGTCAATGCAGTGAAAGCGACATCGACGGGGTTCAGGAACCGCAACTTCAAATTTGCTTCCATGAATACATTTAAAAGTGTTTGTGTTGCTGGAAGGAAAAAGGATAGGCCTATCTGAGTGGCTCTTTATGACCTTTGCTTTTAACATAAAAGTACGCTAGGCTTATTCAGGTGAGCAGAACATTTTTATATCGCCTCTTCCTTCCCATATTTCTTTTACAAATTGCAGTTGGACGTTTCACGATTGAAGTTGTGAGGTTCAATTATACGTTAACAATCCCCTATAACCCACAACCCCGCCGCTTAATTCACAAAGTTGAATTTATAAATTTTGCCTAACAATTTCAACTGGATGCGTTTTCAAACGTATGTGGCAGGGCAAGGCATAAACCAGCTCTGAATGGTAATTATTAACATCCAATCAGCCATTTCCCACTTACTTGAATAGTCCTGCAAATAGTTAAACCAATTTGCAGATAATTTTTTTTAGATCTAATATAGATACAGAGAAACGTACCTGTATATATAGATAATGCAATAAATATACACAATCATTACGTTATTAAAAAAATATACAGGATTCTTTTATGGAGATTGTATTCTGAGCGGACGGAGAAACGACACAGACTATTTTAAAACAAAGCCCTGGACCTATTGATGAGGAGAATAAAGGAGCAATGGATCGGATAGTGCAACTAACTGCAGTAAACCCTATTCAACCTTCTGTCAAGAAGGATAATGCCAAAATCTCAAACGAACTTTCAAAAGGTACGAAGATAAATTCAAAATTAAAATTCGGTAAGAAAAAAACAAATTTTTTTTTAAGGAGCCCATCCGGCGGCTGCCGCCTACTTAGGCATAAGTCGTCGTACTCGCCAGAGCCTACTATTAGGCTACATTGAAAAACAAATAACAGTAAAAAAGGACAAAGGCTACAAAAATAAAAGCAAAATAAAAAAAAGGAACAAAAAGGAAGCGGGCTTCGGCGTAGGCCCACCTACCCCCTAGGGCAGGAACATGTCCAATTCGGAGACGATACAACGGAACCTGAAGCCTTTGCGGTATTGAGGGGGAGGGGTTAGGTCCATGTGACCTCGACCGTCTCCCATCTTCTTTGCCAAGTACCTCATATTTTGGAACACGCTGAATAAAGGCCGAACGCAATACTCCAGACGTTGTACAAGCTTTATGAGCAGAGGCGTGGCCACAAATAGTCAAAGGTGGTATCCTCCAGGGTGGCGTCCTGGGCAGAACAGGAGCGCCACCGGCCCGAGAGCTATACCGAGCTCCCTAAGAAGTTTCCTAGCCCTAGGGTATGACTGGCGTCACTCTGCGTCATAGGCACCGTCGAGGCACCGTCATAGGCACCGTCATAGGCACCAGCTGCGAATGCAGTGAGGGCTGTTGGCGACTGAGGGAGGCGCTGGGCTCGCGCGTACAGGCGAACAATGCACTGTGCGCGGCGCAGAGCGAGTGACATCTCTCCCAGCATCAAGAAGTAGGCTCTCAATGGGGACGTGCGGAAGGCACCGGTCGACAGGCGAAAGCCGGTGTGGTGGATCGAGTCCAACTTCCGCAATACACGCTCGGGTGCATAAAACTCGCATCCGTAGCAGAGATTCGAAAGAACAAAGGATCGATACAAAAAAGTAATAAGGTATCTCTTTTCAGCGCCCCATGCGCTGAATGTCACGTAACGAAGAATATACAAGGCGCGGGTACAATAGACCCTAAGGCTGCAAATATGAGCCTCCCAGATGAGGCGTTGGTCAAATACAAGACCAAGGAAACGGTGCGAGTCCACCACTTCCAGGCGGAGCCGTGGATGACAGCAGAAGTGCATCACCTTAATCTTAGCCAAGGAAAACAGAAGCCTGTGCGCTTCGGCATAGCGAGAGA
Organism: Ceratothoa steindachneri; assembly: GCA_963969495.1. Taxonomy (NCBI): domain Eukaryota; kingdom Metazoa; phylum Arthropoda; class Malacostraca; order Isopoda; family Cymothoidae; genus Ceratothoa; species Ceratothoa steindachneri. The sequence continues at coordinate 168,199,708 of OZ018322.1, read as the reverse complement.
CGTGGTTCAATGCCTGTTCGAGTGACGCTCCAGAGTTGCGATCTGGGCCGCGCCAAAAGAGATCGAAAAGTCATCCACGTAGATCGTAGAGAAAACATCTTACGGCAGCACCGAGGTGATACCGTTGACGCTCAGGGCAAAGAGTGACACTGAAGAAACTTTCCTGCGTGACACCCTCTCCCTGCTCTATTGGACCGGAGAGGGCTCTCCCCACCCGTACGCGGAATCGACGATCACGCAAAAATTCAGATAAAGATTGGGAGGATTCCGCTCACCCCCATCGTGTGGAGTGTGGAATGATACTCCATTGCCATGCGGTATCATAGGCTTTCTCCAGATCGAAAAACACCGTAGTGCTTGCTGTCTACGAAGGAAGGCCTCACAGACGACATTTTCCAGTCGAAGCAGAGCATCCGACGTGGAGTGGAACTTACGGAAGCCGCAATGTGTAAAAGACAGGTGACCTCCGGTGTCCAGAAAAAAACACGCTAATCTAACATTTACCAATTTCATCATCAACCTGCACACGCAGTAGGTTAGAGAGATTGGCCGGAAATCGGCCGGGTAGTGATCTCTCCTCGGTTTGCCAAAAGCGAGCACAGTAGCGATTCACCAGGAGTTTGGGAGGATACCCTCTGACAGAAAAGCCATGCCTTTCTCAACCAGGTGTCAAAGCATGGCGTACGAGACATCCTCTGGACCAGCGTCGGTGTCCGCGCACTAAGCGAGAGCGGAACGCAGCTCATTCAATGTTAACTTGTCGTTCAAGTGTTCTCTGCCTCTGGAGGTAACTTTTTTCTTATTTGTTTTTTTCATTTTGGGAGCCCATCTGGCGACTCTCTGCAGGAAAAGTCCAGTCGGCAGCCTTCCGCGACCTCACTATGTTCATGGAATGAGGGCAGATCAGCATCCAGGTTAGAGAATACGGAGAAAGCGGTCGCGAAGGAATCCGCCACGGACCTGGGGACCGAGATTGAGGTCCCATTCGCCTGGAGAAAGGGTGGGGTCCCCGAATCCTTCTGCCTCGCTTCCACACATCTGCTAGAGCGTTCTTCACGTTAAGTGAAGACAGGTATGCCAGCCAGGAAGAGCTGGCGAGCGTGCTTCGATACATACCGGAACCTAACACTAGCTCGACGAAATTCACCGATAGTGAAATCGTTTGGGCGGTGCTTATAGAGCATGTAGGCATAACGCTTCTGTTTGATGGCCGCCTCACACTCGGCTGACCACTACGGGAGCAGTCGACTGCAAAACGGCCAGATGTTATTTGGAATAGTACTTAAGTCCGCGGCGATGAGGTTGCCGGAGAACTCAACGGCCTCATTTACCTGAAGTGCGGACCACCTCGCCGGCACGCCAAGCACCATCGGGGCGGGCTCTCAGGCGGAAGCGGCACAGAAAATGATATTTGAATGGTAAATTGATCAATACTTTGGGGGTAATCGACTACCCCGCACCCAAAATCAGGTTGTGCATCCAGAGAGCAAAAAGATCGAGACAGGAAACTGAAGCGGTTCTGTGTCAGTAATGGGTAAACTTCCACATTTAGGACACCTATCTCAAGCTCGACAATCAGGTGAGCAAGGACCTGGTCGCATAAACTACTACCTTCACAATGTTCATGGTAAAGTACGGCGTCAGACTCATCGGGATGCCATCAAGTGTCCAAAGAGCACTAATTTTGGCCACCTCGAAGGGATCCGACGCATTCGTCAAAGTCTCCTGTCCAAGAAACGGGTCACTTTTGGCTCTCTACCAATCAGTCTAGCTAGTGCTTTTCTACGATGGAACATGTTGCCATTGGCAAACATGCTGTCATCAGTAAAACGGATAACTAGAGAGCGTTTGAAGCAGGGGGCTCGAAAACGCCAGGTAACCTTTGAATGAGGTTCCCCGACGTAATCAAGGTTGATGAGCACTTGCAACTTTGGTATTAGTCAGGGATTAATTGAGTAGTCTCGCCAGAGGGGGTGTCTACCGTTAAGATTCCCGGGCAAGAGAAAGGACTTCGGCAACCGTGCCACGACGTGGATTAAGTCCCCCGCGTCGAAGTCAGCGGATTGTGGAATGTAGGCAGAAATAACAGTATACCTCCTATCCAGGAGCATCTGCACATACTGCCTGAAAGGGGGCATCTAAAGCAAAGAAAAGAACAGAGACATCATGCGGGGTGTAAAGGGCGCATCCTCCTGCAGGGCCCCCATCAAATGGTGGTTGGGTCGCAAAACCCTTATACCCCGGAGGGTGGGCAGGGGGCACGCGCCCAGCATGGTCTTGAGCAAAAAAGATAGCTAAGGGGAAATCGAAAGAGACGAGCCTCTGATGTTCCTTCCAGTTGGCTCGGAGTCAGCGGCAATTCCATTGAAGGAATATGCCCTATAGGCCATGCTCGGAGATGCGGAGGCCCTCATCGAATAGAAGATCCATACGAGAATGGCCGTACGCTTCCCGGAGGTTGAACTCCGGGCAGTTGGCCGGACAATGCGCTGTCACCTTCGAGGATTGATCGAGGGAGGTTGGGCTTGCAATGCGAGTCTTTTCCTCCCTTCGCGGGGGTCCCTCTTTTAGAGGATCCAATGCCTTCGAGCCACCCAGCCTAACACTGGGTGTTGGCGTAGGAGCCGAAGCTTCTTTATTGCTGTTCTCCTTTCTTGGAAGATCTTTAGGAACCCCAGAAGATGGCTGTCGTGGTATGACCAGCTGTAAGCGGTTATACGCACACTAGCCTACTGGCCGACCGAAATTAAGGCTCCACCTGGGAATGGTCCTAAAAGTGCTTTAAATACACAGTTGCTAGGCCAAGGAATATTTAAACACGGCTACAAAAATATACTTTAATAGGACTAAAGATTACATACACATATAGGGCATGTTAAATGGCAATGCAATTAAATATTGACGGTTCACTACTAAGATGATTAACACTATCAATTAAGTTTGAACCGAGGGATAATTAAGTAATGATTTTACAATTATGCAAGTTCTAGAGCAAAGGGGATCCTAGAGGTTCGACGCGGTAAAGGTGGGAGGAGCGTTACGAAGCGGTGGTTAAATCCCTTTTTTCCTTGATGTGCGGCGAGTAGGACCAGGTAGCTAAGTACGACCTTGAACTTGTGGACGTCTCGCGGGACTCTCAATTTAACTTCGGGAAACTGAAGTTTGGGGCCCTCTTATCCTTAAGAGGTAAACGGGGAGGTGCTTCGATGATGGCTTTTCCGATCCTTAAAATCCGAAGACGTGGGTGGTGAGGGTTAAAGCGCGCCTAACTATTTCCACGAACAACACTGGGTGACGACTAGCTCTTCCTTGGCTCTTCGACAATCACTCAATTCTTCTCCGGACGAGAATGTAGTCGATTCCCTCTCGACTAACGTATTGGACGGCGGTTTCAGACACAATCTGCCTGTGAATTCTGAACTGTCGAATATATACCCCGAATTTATCTAGACGGGGAGAGTTCATCGCCAACAGACTTCCATAATTGCTTTGGGTCACGATAAGGTTCAATAGTGCGAAGTCGCGATGCCCACTTAATGGTTTTTCTATTGTTCGTTCTAATTTTCGCAGTATATATGGCAGACGAATTTAGAGCGATCAACGGCGAACTGGGGAAGTCAAGGGGGGGGGGGGATTCCTTCTCTCTCTCATTCGTCCATAATGGCCTCACGACCGACTTCAGGGGTTTTGCCTCCTGTGAGTCTAATGACTCGGTGGAGGCGCACGGCCGTTTTCCCTTACGGGAAACGGTCACGCTGGGCGAATGGGGAAAGCCCTGATTTTAGCCGAGGCTGAGTGCGAACCCTTTGTGCAGCCAGGTGTACCAGGGAAGCGCCCAGGGTGGGTAAAACCCGCAGAAGGGTTCGGAATGGGCGCAAAAACGACCATCCTCAAAGGCCTGGAGGTCTTCCTTAACATTGAGAAATAAGACGTCCCAGGTAGCAACCGACGCGTCAGGACAAGGCCCTTAGCCTCGCGAAATGAGACCTGAACGGACAAGATTTCCTACTCAAGGAGATACACACTACATTGCTTCGAAGAAACGGTATGCGGCTCTCCGCAATCGACATATTTGGCCACACACGATTTGGACTCATGTGCGGCCTTGGAGCAACCTACACAGACTTTGCGCGTCTACAGGAGCGATTCATGTGGCCGATGCGGTGGCATTAGTAGCACTTTCGCGCCAGTGGTACGAATGCTTTCACGCAGTAGCGAAACCAACCGGCACGCACCGTCTAAGGAAGCCTGTGACAGTCGATCGTGACGAAGTGTAGGTGAGGGTGTGGGTCTCGACCTTGATCGCTCCTTGGTCGGCCAGTTCTAATGATTTTATCTATAAAATAGTCCACGAGTTCCCTCGCATAAACTATTCATTTCACAAATTTATGGTAGCGTGTGACATCAGACTCACCGGGGTGCCATTAAGTATCAGAAGAGCACTAATCTTGGCCGCCTCGGAGGGATCTGACGCATTCGCCAGAAGGCTACAGACCAAGAAAGGGGTCACCTTTGACTCTCTACCAATCAGGCTAGCTAGTGCTCTTCTCTAATGGAGCATATTGTCCTTGGCCAACATGCTGCTATCATTGGAGAGGATAACTAGAACAAATTTGAAGCCAGCGGGCTCGAAAACGGTAGGTAACCTCTGAATGAGGGGCCCCGACGGACCCGTCCGTCCCCGTGGCAACAGCGGAGGGAGAAGAGCCTTTAGTCTTTTTTCTTACGATTTTTCTTTTCTTTTTAGGAGGAAAGTGGGGAATGAACCCGCTTTTCTCCCGACCAGAAGGAACCCCTAGGATCTCTGAAGTGGAGAAGCTCTTAGCTGTCACAGGAGCACCAATACGGGGAAGAGATCCCTCCGTTCTTTGTGGATCTTCGGGGACCCGAGCCATCTGAGGAGAAGCTTGCACACGGACGGACTCAGGTTCTGTTTTCGGCACCGATCCCATGGAAGGTCGCACCGTCTGTATCTGGGTCACCTCAGGCGCCATGTCCATCTATGGGGAGGGGTCTCTATATGAGCCCCTCCATCCACTCCCAAAAAACATCACGAATCCCATTCTAGGTTCCTATTTTTGTCGTCTATTGCAAGCGAACAGGCTTCTGTTGGGGAAGAAAGGGTGACGGGGGGGGGGCAGGTACACTGACCCTCTATAAACTCGTCGGCATGCAAGCGGGGCATTAGGAGACACGGACACCTGCCTGCTTTTTAGCAGTCTGCTTGGAAAGTAAAGGGGTGATTGCTTCCTCTCAGGTCAAAGAGGTCACATCTCGATTCTTGTGCCTCTCCTCCTGCGAAAGCACAGGGGGAGGGGCAAAAAAATCGAGATGTCACCTGCCATCCACTCTGTGGTGCAGGAAGATGAAGATAAGGAAAATATGAATATAGGAGAATAGCATAATACACCCACATTTCCCAAACTCCCTTCCGGGCGAGCCGGTTATCAAACCATCCCCTTCCGGCCCGATATCTGATGGTCTCCCGCCGGAAGAACCCGCCGACTATTTTAGTTAACCACCGCGTTCCTTCCTCGACTGGTTATCGATAGATGGGAGCACATCTTGCCTTCCGGTGGTCCCCGGAAGTTTGCAAATGACGAAATAGAAGAGATAATCAAGCCGCTCTCACCCGAAGGAAGACGCTTGATATCAATTCTACTTCCGGAGCCATGTGAACCTCTCCCGAGTTTCGAGTATAAAAATGAATTTTTTAACCCTCAGTAGTAGAGCTTGCACAGCAAGTGGCGGGGCAGGAATTGCCATCTATCTCAGTGTTGTGATAATTCGTCGAAGCATCAAGTCTTCAGAGAGGAGATCGGGCCCAGTTAGGGAGGCTCCTTACACCTTTGGTCTGCAAGTTAGTGCGGACCCAAGCTCGTACTCACGTGTCAGAGCCGAAGCTACCAACAGTCTGACTCTGGTTCCCTAAGCAAGGAATCCAGATCCCGGCTTTTCTCCGTGACCCTACGCGTCGATAGGTCACTTCGCCCCCAGCCCCCTCACATAGGCACCCAAGATTCCTCGGAGTTCACGAGCGTGGGGCCCTCGTTAACAAGAAGCTCCCGTCACCGCCTTCTTCCAGCAGAATGGTGACGGAATTGTGGGATCAGGTCGGTCCCTGAAGCACCTACCTCATCATCTCCCACCCTTATCTCACCAGCGCCACCCGAACATCAGGTTCCAAAGTAACCCTTTCCTTTCACATTCCCCAACTTCACCACGAAGCTTACCAGCATTACAAGTGTATAGGGATTTGCATAGTGAATAGTTACTTACAAGCCAAGTGAGATATCCGAGACTCACTTTTTAATTTATCTCTCAAAGCACATATATATATATATATATATATATATATATATATATATATATATATATATATATATATATATATTTTCTTGTTTAGTGTTCATTAAAACTTTATTTTCATATTGTTGTATATCTAAATTCCTTTGGGTCGCTTGCTGGCAAAGTTCATTCCAATCCCTCCGTAGCCAACCTCTAAGAACTCTGATTCAATAAACCCATTCAGGGGACGGGCCGAACGAAGTATAAGGAGTAGTACGACGACTCCGCATTCGGGATAATAAGATATATATATATATATATATATATATATATATATATATATATATATATATATATATGAGTCGGGGAAAACTCCAACCACCCCTCGGCCTATTCCTCGACAATGAAGGGCAGTAGGAGAAAATGATAGGAGGAATGCAGGCATGTTAAAAACATGCGTCACTAACCGGAACCGAGAGGGGGCGGTGAATTTCCCCACACTCTCTAGGTCCCCATCGGATGAAGGCTGGTTACCGAGTAGCCTGCAAAATAGTAAAAATAGAATTTTAAAAGAAATTGGGATGTTTTATTTACTATTGATTTTAAGTTATTTAACATTCCTTTTATTTCTCAGTAGGATCCGAACCCCGATCACATGGTTGGTGGTGATCTGGGTCGCTTTCATCAATTCCCTTCAACATTTTTTAAGGCGTCAACATACCTTCATATTAGAATAAAGGAAAATTAGAGGGTGAACGTGCCCTCCGGACCCTAATGCCCCATGAGAAACGTGTTCTCTCTCTCTCTCTCTCTCTCTCGGGTCATCCTTGCACCTCTTTTAAATCTCCTATTTTTCCATTCCCCTACGTCTTCGCCCGGCCACGGTGGGGGGTATGGCGTAGAGGGTAAATGCCCCAGCTATAACGGAAACCTGGAGGAACGGCACGCCCACCCTGCCCCAGTGCCTGCAGTTGTGCCCCTTCATGGCTCAATGCCTGCGGCTATATACCCTTCACTAATTTCGCTTTGTATATCTTCACTAATTCTTTGCATTAAAAATCTCACAATACCAACTTTCTGCATGATATAGCCTCGTTGCTATTACACTTAAAATTTCGTGTGTGCGGGGGATGGGGGGATAAACAGGTCTTCAATGGATTACATCCACCATCGATAATTAGCATATTAAACGCACCTCACAAAGACCTCTTGAACATGCCATTTCCTCCTCCCACCAAGTGTCTCGAAGTTGACCGCCAGAAAAGGAATTGGAGTAACCAACGGCCGTATTTGCACGAGAAAGTAATCGGAAGATAAATAAATGAAAATAAAAACACTAAGGCCTAAAAGAAACGCAAAATGTGTCAACATATAATAACAAAATTGTACAAAGAGCACAACTACTGATAAGTACATATAAAACCTTATTTAATGTCAGCAGAAAACGATGTACTCTTGAAGTGTAATTAGAGAAATACACACACATACAACCCGCCTTTTTAGAGCGCGTTGCACGAGTGGAAATTTAGATTTGGAATGTGTAGGATCAGCGTTTTAGCAAACGCTGATGAGCGACCGAATCAACTCGGCTCTCGAATGAATGGCCTCGGAGGTAAAATTTGACCTCATCGGGTGACCCCTTTTCAAGGGTGCTCTACAATTTTCTCACTCCCCTAAGTTTTCAGACCCATAACACCTCTCCCCGTCCAGATAAGTGTGTGTGTGTGTTCAATGTGTAGGGGTTGTGAACCATACCATAACCTACTCTTGGCAGACAACTAGATTCCAATTTTTGGCTCAATCGCCCCAAACATGTAGCCGCCTATAGGAGACAAATAGCAACAAATTCCCTCTTTTATAGATGACAAAAAATATAAATACATAGGATTTATTAAAGAAAGTGGATTCTCTTGTATGGTGTGGCGGCGGTCGTAAAGGCCCCCGATCTTTAATAGAGCAGTCGTCCACCAGCTAAGGTAAAGCTGCTAGAGATATGTGTGGTCTCCAAGGCACTCTTGAAGCCACCAAGGGAAAGGGGTGAACGTATATCAGTCATACGAAGATGTATGCATAACTAAATCTAATCTCACTGTCTCCAAATGTCTGTTCTCTTATGTTTTCCTGGTTGCACATACGAACATTCAGGTCTAGGCGAAATGTGTGAATCCAAGAAAAAAATAAGGAAAACTAGACCCCATAAAAAGTGAAAGCAAATGATACGTAGAGATCGAACGAGGGTGGCGCACGCAAAAGTCACCAACTCACGCCCACGTAAGAATCCCCCCCCCACACGTGAAGAAACTACATATACAAACCAAGGATGGAAACCACGGAGGTGAAAAGCCAATATCTAAGATACGGAATAACGGCGATGCGTGACAAGCCCTGTCAGGGCCAATCAAACAATTACGATTTAAATAGGGGTAAGGAAAACTAGCATGCAGTCAGAAAGTTGTGAAATGACCAAAATGAGACTATTTTTGGTGTTAAGGATCTTGGATGGGTGGAGTTATCCCAGCAGTAAAGAAAAACTGTCCTGATAAGCAAGCGTAAGAATAATGAAAACCCAAGTTAATCATTAGGAGTCATTAATTATAAAAAATACAGCAGAGCAAAAATAACAGCCAAAAAAAATGTTAATCTAAGATCGATAAAAATTAATATACCTAAAAAATACAAGCGATTGCCAGATGGATTGCACAAAAGTCCCTTGGCGCTCACTGCGGGATGATTGCGCCGTAATATTAGTTTTATAGAGTTTTAAAACAATTTAAAAATAAATTGGTGTGTGAGGCGAGTGATGATTCAAGCGATGGATTGGTCGAATGATGGATGAATAGCATTGTGATAATGCGATGCTGACTGAAACAAGTAAAATTTAATTCCCTGGTATCGTGCGAATGTATTTTGCATATGCGTATGGTCGTGAGTAAAACCTTAAACCAACCAAAATTTTCTTCCGTTAACCAAGACCTTCTTCAACGTCTGTGGCCATAATTCATCCTTCGGCCTGTCTCGTCTTCATTCCATCCTCGCAGCGAGGGAGAACTGCCTACAGTTATTTATGGATCAAATTACAGTATGTGGGAAAAGTTATCGCGGGATCCATTACGAAGGGCAATTTTTCCTCTCTTCCAACCGCAAACCTCCTTCATTTCCGCTGCATCATCGTGGCTATTATTTACAAAAGAGGAGAGCGCCACAACGGTGCATGCAACAGTGATGCTCGAGTTTGTTTTGCGAAGCGGATCGTGTGGTTGCGTTGTGGCCTCAGCCTCGAGCGAACACGGTATTTGGGGCAGGAGGGAGACACAATTCCAAGTGGTCTGAGGTTCCGAATCCAGGGAATTTTCTTTCCCAGCAACGGTACCGCTAAACTTACATCGTTACCAGAGCCAAAGAGTTCGTACGTTTTTTTCCTCTTGTCTATTATTACCAAATTGTTCCCTATGGCTACCCTGGTATACCTATCCCTGGGAACAAGTGGAAAAAAGATGCGTACTCACCCGGCACGTAATGGCCCAGGAATCCTTTGGGGCGAATAGCTCGTATGTACCTTGCACAATTTTCACTTTTCAGAGTTTCACCATTTCATTGAACCCCGCAGAAGAGGTGAAAATGTGTCAAAGATGTATATAACCGCACATCACACCTCGGAAATTCTATGGCAAAGTTACGTGTAAAAGCTGTCACGAATAACACGCATTTCATACAAGCAGACAAGTGTGTATGAGTAGAATCAGATAGGGAGGGTTGAAGACAACGAATAAAGACCAAACGCAAGCCAAAGGAAAATAGATAAAGAAAAACAACAATTATTTTGGAGAATGAAGGGAGAGGGAGATTCCAGATAGCCCATGAAGAGGTGACCATATTGGTCACGTGCATAGGAAAATTCAAAGTACTATACAGAAATAGCCACAAGGCAAGAACCAATAGGCGAATAACACATTTAAATAGTGGGGGGGGGGATGCTTAAAATGACAAATACCAACCAACCCAAGTATAAATTCTCGACTGGGAGGGGGATCATTTCTTATTGCAAATGAAAACGTATTAAACTTACTTCAAAATAAGGGGAAAAGACTAACGAGAGAATCCATGGCGCAGAGATGGAGTGGGAGTGAGGAGAGGAGTTAGGGCGCTTGGAACCGTGATCTCGGTTATGGTGATCAATCACTATCCATATATTTTTTTAAAATTTATCTCAAGGTAACCCGGCCCCGTCAAACTGGTGTCAAATATATTATGGAATGATGAGTCCAATTCCCAGACGCAATGAAGTTTCCAATTTCTGGGGATAAATGGCGCACATAGGCTGAGCCCCAAAGGTGTTGCGACCACCAGAGTAGGATTAGAATCACACCATTAATTCCAAAACGCTCAACTGATGATTCGTGAAAAAAAAAAAAAGCTCTCCCGATCTCGATCACCCAAACTGGGACACAATTCCTTCACAACCTTTCTCACCTTCAACCCCTCGTGTGTGAATTACCCTCAATGATTTTTGTTTATTGGCTTTAAATAACACACTGACCAATGTTAGATCACACTTCTATTAGGAAAAGGACCCGTGAGACTGCCTTCGACCGATAACAGCGGATTCCTCCTCTCGGCCTCTATTCTAATGCTAAACAACGGAGCGATCCATCGTCGGGTATAAGGGGCTCTGCCCCAGCTGATACATTCTTGAAGGTTCCTTCGCCGGGAGCTGTAAATTGGCCTCAGGGGCCTCAGAAAGGTCCCGATATAGCCGATATTATCGAGCTGTGACGGAATAAAGATTAACCTGGTGACGGCACCACTTGTTACAGAACCGTTACTGGATGGCGGATTCCATTTGTATTAGGGGTAGGGACGAAATACGAGTTCACGGCGCCCATTTTAATCAACCACGATCCAATCCCAGGTACCTCCACCATTTCATAAAGTGGTGCACCACCCAAATCTTGGTCACCCACATACTGTACAATGGGAGTAGGAAGGAGCCAATTAATTCCCAATTACTTCTTTAACCAAATTGTGTAAAATTTAACAAGGGAGAATTTGCCTTCCAACACCAAACAAAACAGGCCAACAATTTAAGTTCGGATAAGAAAAAGCTCGACGGTATTTGCAACCTAACATATAGGCCGACGCAGTATATGTATATCCTAAACAAGGCGGTGAATACATTCTAAGAACGCATCAAAGCCCACTCTTTTACGTACAAATATAGCTGGAATACTAAAATTCACGGATCAAACGTGAATGTCTGCATAAAGTTCACACTAAAAGTCCTTTTATCCAAGTGTAAATTCCTCAGGAAGGCTCAAAAGCCCTTTCCAATTGTAAATTTCGCAACGAAGGCTTTAAATTCCATTCACCATTAACTTAGAAACGACTGACGAGCGACTCTTCTCAGGATCGAAAGGACTCGTTGAATAGTTCGATCTTTGCACTTCTTTCGAAATGGGATAACCAGAAGTGTTGATTATTAGGGTGTTTAACTCTACATTCAGGAGGGGGGGGGGAATTCTCAGTAGGAGAAAGAAGAATTTATTTTGAGGCAAGGCCAGAGCCGACATCTATAACTAGATGTCCGAAAGGAAAGGTTAGTTGTCACCTCATCTTTGACCTTTTTGGAGGACGATGGCCCCTTCTTCATTTCATTTTACTCTATTTGTTGTCTGTCGCATGCTCCTGCACCGGGGTGAGAGGGGGTGGGGGCTTCCTTCTTCTCGCTTTTGTTCTTTTTTTGTTTTCAATATTAGGATGAAAAGTTATTTCGGCGACTTATGCCTTTGGTGGAAGTCGCCAGATAGGCGAAAAATTCAAGCGAATCGTGTATATATAATCTGAAGAAACCAATTGAGTGCTCATGTAGACCTCAAAATTCCACCGTTTACATGAAATATTAATATAGGCAACCCAGGGAAAAACAAAGTTGCAATTACCATCGTTAGTGATTGGTAAATAAAGACGAAAGCACTTGCAATCAATCTTTTCTTAGTCTGCCCAACTTTTCATTCACTCACCATGATCTCTCGTGGACGAGGCACTGGATTTCTTCGCCATAGTATTCGGGTTCAATTCCATCCATACAGTGACTCTCATAGCAAATAACACCGCTGTCATTTCGTTCCTTCGCACACGAAACATCACTTCCGCAAACGGAATCCGCCGAAAGGGTTACTTACAGCTTTGAGCCCTTAAATGTTCCAAACGCTCAAGGGGATAAAAAAAAAACTACTACCATCCTCCCCACACCCCCCGAATATGAGTGGCGCCTGGTGCCTTCTGGCTTAGTGAGTCCTTTTGATCTTTATGTTAGTTTAATTACTAGGTCGGGGCACGTCCGCTTATCTTTCTCGTCAGACACTAAGTAAGCATCAATCTCGAAAGAATCGCAAGGGACTGCAAAAGGAACATTTCCTACACCCTTATACATAACGAAAATGGTTCATACAACGTCGCAAAAACAAGTAAACCAACTTTCACATAACAACTTAACCGCTCCATCCTGTAAGTAGAATTTTAGTGACCGGCACAAGGTTCAAAGAGAACCGACAAACGTCTAAATTCGCGTTCCGCATATCGTACTTCCACCAGACCACGTCTTCGATTTCTTGGTCTTGAGACGTGTGAAAGGTTCCGACGAAGCAACAAACAAAAGACAACTAACTGATGCTCCTTCTCTTCTTTATTTAAGATAAGCACATGAAATGTCAAAAGCCAGACGCATACAGAATTAACGTTCAGTACCAGCCGGTGAATTGTGTACACCATTGAGCTGATCCGAAAGTACAACACGGATCGCGAAAGCGGCAGAGCTAGACATGCAAGTACATAGACTCAACGCTTCCATTATATACATGTAGGTCTTTTTGTTGTTTTTAAGGGACTCATCTGACGATTGCCAGCACAGCTATATTCGGGGAAATTACGATCTTTTTATCATTTTTACCCTAGAAAGGGTAATTTAAAAAACAATAAGAAATCATAAACAATTAAAAATAGCAAGACTAAAAAATATTTAAAAAAATCGAAAAGCATTTAAAGGTTTTAGGAGGGAAGTCCGAATATGCACCACAAAAAAACTATACAATGGAGGAAGGCCCTCCCCTAAAAAAGTACAAAATCACGAGGGTATAAATTCGTCCATGGTACAAGAGACAGGCGGTAGCGACCCCACTAGTGGCAACACCGAGAGAGAACGCGCGCGAAGATTCCACAACACCGCGCCCCATTAGTACAGTACATCTGATTTGCAGGAGAAAAAACGACTTGATGTCGTAGAGTTATTCGGGATAAGTCCACGAATAAAGAAGCAGCACAATGGCGCGATAGTTTTAAATCCCGTCAGCCGTCTACCATCTTATTTGCCATGCAGTCCAAATCACATCCGATTCCTTTGCTTGGTAGTCAGAGGGAAATGAAACGCTGGTCCGGACGCCAGTCATAGCAGACTCGTGCGCTCATTTCCCACAGCCGCTACATTTACAGGAACCCAGCAGAAAAATCTCTAAAACCTTCCAGCGTGCAGCAGCCGTAGCGTCACAGATACTGCGAACGAGGGTGCGGAGATTGCAATGCTTCGAGTTCAGTCAGTGCGGTTTGTGAGTCATAAAGCTATCTGGCTCCAAACCAGGCCGAGCAGTGCATTGCAAAAGATCGCCCTGGAAAGCTTCGCCGAATTCAAACAAGGGGGACTGGGCGTGAAAGCCGACCCCCTCTTCGAATTTGGAGCCATTCGTATACACCACCATGGCTTAAAAGTAACACGGCATGTGCTTCAAAATGCTCGATCGCAATACTTTGTGAGCTGTAGAAGCTTTGGGAGCAGAAGCGTGACGACAAATGGTCAAACTGGGTACCTTTCCAGGGGTGTTCACGAAGTAAGGCCTATGCAGTATCGTGGATCTTCTTCAGATGATAGAATACCGTAGCGAAGGGCTGTCCGCGAAGGAAGGCACCGCAGTCAACATTTTCATGTCGGAGCAACTGCCCACACAGGAAGCTTGACAAAAGATGGAAACAACGGGTAGATGATTTCTCCCCGATTTGCGAAAAGCACGTACGGTAGCCATTCTCGGTGAGTTTGGAAGGATACCCTCCATCCAATCCTGTTAACAAAGGTCATGCGTCGTATTGAATCATAGCGTTCGAAAAATCGTACGGACTATAGGCAACATAGGCACGGGATGAGGGTGTTTGAAGAATTCAACGGCCTCATCAACCGATTTAAACTCCTTGACTAAGATAGACAAAACATTTCTAGAAATGCGGAGCACCGGGACGTTTTAAGTGTCAGTGATCCAGATTGGAGACTTTAGGGTGACATACTAGCAGATACGTCATGGAGGGCAGCTCGGGATAAAATAGGGGCTGACACAGTAGCCGCAAAGTTGTTATCGCCCACCTCAACACCAAGGTTGCGCGAGGTTTTGCTATCTAGGATATAGTCTAAATTTGAAACGAACCTGTGACCTATAAAGAAAATTGTGACCCCAAAATATAAGAGTTAAGTGAGCGTGAGCTATATTCGCTTCCACCTCTCCCGCCTGGGATTTTCTTATCTTACATTAGCACAATCTTTGAGAGCGTTTCTGATGTACGCGCTTGTGCGGAACCCCGACCAACCTAGTTGCCCAGCAGAGGATCACTCCCGAAGGGCGTCAGCTCGCGACTGAACAGCAAATGAGGCAGGTGCGACAGAGTAGATCCCTTCAAAAGTCATACTAGTAGCCGTCACAAGACGACTAGAATCTGAAGATGTCATGTAACAGACCCAGAGACGGGTGCCGAGACTTTTAGTGCTATGGCAGACAGCAATGAGGTAAAGCCTGCCTGCCATAAACAATACATCCTTACGGACATGAGAACGGAACGAGTTATTGTGGCAAAGCCGATCTTCTCATTATGTGCGCCCGAATAGCTAGGGTCCCTCAAGGCAGGTCGCTTGCAACTTGAAATCGTTGTTTATGGAAGCTTCAGAGCCTCTTTTCTGTCATGACATGAGGTAGCTGGTCGTGTTTAAGCCAAGGAAGGGAATTCCCTTAGAAAAAGGGATGCATAGAGGGAAATGGTGAATCTTAGATAAAGGGGTACATAGAGGAAAGGGTGAATGCACCAGCTTCCCAAGGCCTTATGGGCACTCCAGATACCAACCTGCTTATCAGAATTTAGTTAGGAGAAATTAGAGAGGAAAGTGATGAGTGAAGGCAGAGTCAAACTAGTGGAAGATATAAAGCCGCAGGCCTTGCAAAGTGGGGCATGAAAGGTACACAGCCGCGTTGAGTGACCGGGAAGACGTGTCCCCACCTGTGGGGGGACCGAATTATTCTGGAGAAATTTTCAAGCAAGAATACTGGTTTAACCAAAAAAGAACACTAAAAGCAAAAGTGCATGTCCCGACAAAGAAAATCCGATATAAAAAAAAATCACCCAATCCTTGCTGCAATTATGAATTTATCGCCAAAATTCCAAAATGGCATCTGGCACTAATAGCGCAGGACGAAGCCAAGAAAGAAATTAATTTAAAAGAATAAATCATGCCAAAAGTGCCAAGAGGGACAGGAACGCTGTCCTGTACAATCCAAATCCTTGCCTGAAAAAATTAGTAACAAAATATAGATTCTAATATTTGAATTTTGACACTCGTTTGCCGAGGTCGATGGAGGAAGGAATTGAAGTAGGCGGGAATAAGAATGGAAGGTAGACCTTTTTTTGGTAGCATCAATGAAAAGCAAAACGTGTCTAAATATGAAATAAACTTTATCCTGTAGAAAGAAAGGAAAAACAAAGTAAAAGGAGAGAGAAGACGAATGAAAAGAGGAATTAGGATAGAGAAGACAAACGAAAAGATTAACATCGATAAATCAGTGAAAATGAATCTTAGGTGGATTTTGAAACTCTTATGATTAATTTTGAGAGGAAAATTAGATTGTTTAAGGTAAACCTTTAATGCAATATAAGCACGACTGAATAGATGGTAATATTTTAAAGGGCTGATAATTGCAAATCGAAAAAGTTAACAAATAAATCACTGCAAAACAAAAATATGGAAACAATCTTTCATAAAATTTGGAATGACGAGAAGGGTTTCTGGATTCACTAATTCATTTTTCCGCGCGGGTGATCGATCCCCCTTAACGAAAGGCTTTCTTTTCAATCTGGGTATTTTAACAAGCACAAAATAGGCTTATCACGAAAATGTAATTTGAATGTCTTAACACATTTATAAAGATTTCCCTTTTCTATAAAACGCTGCAATTTGTCATTTTTTTATGTATGACGCCCCGATTATCTGGGAGCATTTGGGGTAAACAAAAAAGTAGAAAAACAAATGGCAACAAGAACCAGGTCAAGTATAGCTTAGTACGCCATAAAGATCCAACCTAAGCTCAGGCCTTGAGAGGAATCTCTCAAATATTTTGCTTAAGATTAAAAGCGCCAAATTAGGGCTTTTTTTTTTTTTAATTATATATCTCATCTGGCGACTGCCTTCTAGGGCATAAGTCGCCGCACTCAAGCCAGCCTAAATTTAGACTACATTAAAAGGCAGATTAAAAAAAAAGGAAAAACAAACAAATTGAAAAATATAGAGCGAGCTCCGTCGAGGGGGGAAGGCCCACCCTCCCCCGCCAAGAAGACCGCGATCCATAGTTGAATTTTAAACAACAGGGAGAAGGCTGACCTTCTCCAAAAAGTCTAAAACTCCACAGGTCGGTGTGCACGAATTCGTACAAGAGACAGGCGTTAGCGACCCCGCCCATCCCGGTACCGGCATCGTGCGCGAAGATCACACGAGTGTGCCCGATTCGGAGACCTGAAGCCGTCGCGGCGCAATGCCACGCAACTTTAAGTTCCCCTCGACCGTCTCCCATCTTATTGCCAACCAGTCCGAAGAGCTGCCCGTATTCCTGCCATGTAGTCGGTGTGAGGAAGAGCGAAACGCTGGTCCGGTCGCAGAGTCATCGCGGACTCTTTGGCGCCCTCATCGGCGCCCTCATTCCCCGCAATTCCTACATGTCCAGGAACCCAACAGAAGATAATTTCGACATCCGCCCGACTCGCCAAAACCGTGGCGTCACGGATATCGCGAACCAGGGGATGCGGAGATTCCAATGCCCCGAAAGCACTCAGGGCGCTTTGTGAGTCGTTATAGATCACAATCCGGTCTCCGAACCGGGCACGTCGCGTAATCTCCCGTACCGAGTGGTGTATTGCGACCAGCTCGGTAGTGGAGACCTGACAGAGCCCCGCTGACTTTAAACAGAGGGGATACGGCGTGGAAGCCGACCCCCTCTTCGGACTTGGAGCCATCCGTATACACTGGCACGCCAAATTAGGGCAATGTTAATACCTTAAATTGCCTACCAAATCTAAACCATATGATAGCAATCTTATTTTGACCTAGTGTTACCTCAAAATTTCATTTTATTTTATCGACTAGTTCCCATGAAACATTTAAGAATTTAATATTTCTGAACATTGATTCGCCATTCCCTAAGTCAATTGAACAGTAAATCGCACCCATCTTGCATGTTTGGGGGAATGTAATTGTAATTATCAGGCTTATTATTTACTAGTTCTAAATCACTTACTCTACATTGCATACATAAGAGATAGTTTAGAAGGGCACTTTACAAGATTCATATTTTCAGTTCTCTCGAAGGAAACTGAAAACAAGTATATATTGAGGACAAAAAAACAAAACAAAATAAGACATTTCCGAATCTCTTCCCGTTTGTGTGTTCTCACATAAATAACATTCCTTGCGAGAACTTATTTAATAACGCCGCCCCACAGCCAGCATTTGGTTGCCTATATGAAGATACGATGATCACTCGGTGTTGAATACTGGTCAAACTACGTTACTCCATCACCGCTCATGCCCTTGGTGCCTGTCGCCAGATGGGCGCCAAAAAAATCTTCAACGACCAGGAGGAGGAGCCAGCGCGAATCATCCACTCGAAAAGGCAATTTGCAATCATCGTCAATTGACTAATAAATCCGACTCCAACTTATCGCCAGAATACTTAGGTCCCTTAAATGTAGATAATAGCGATAACCTAGACATTCAAAGGGCATCGTGAAAGGCGTCCCAAAGCAGAGGAACACATGGGCGCTGTCGTCATTCGAAACACGAATGGAACTTGGATATTTATTTTATGGGATGGGAAAAGATGTTCCTCGGTTTAAAAAAAAGGGCAGAAAAGACAAAACATGAGACAACGCGATGAGGTGAGATTCTTTTAATCAAACACTTTGAAAAACAAGAAAAAGCAAAGGCTCATTCGAACATACAACATAACGTACATGAAATAAGGCACAATACTTAGCACTCTTATTTAAAAAAAAAAAATAAACGCAAAAACCATTGAGCGAATCTGTCGAGAAAGTTTTTTTGGGAGATGGAACGGAATGGCGCACAATTTCTCGATCCCGTCCGTTTGACGGGTGTGTTGAGGCTTGGATTTAAATATAAAACTGTTGGCAATGTGATTTTTCCCATTTCTTCTAGATTATATTTACGAATATTTGCCATCTTTTGTGATTAACCCTTAAATTTTCGAATCGGCAACGGACGGGCTAACCCGGGAGGGGCGCATTCATCTAGAAAATCCTTGAAAAGGCGTGCACAGAAGTTGGTGTACACGAGGAAAGAGCCACGGTAGAAAGTACACAAATTGGGCCACTAGAGAAGATAGGGAATGTAGCTCTTCTGTGCTTGTTGTCATTCCACAGGAAAGGTATGCAAGGCGTGTTGAGGGCGGAAGTGAGAACAGACTTACGTAGTCGATTATGGAGAAACACCTTGCCAACATTTTAACTTCTCCCAACTCCACCGTTTTATACGAACGAAATTTTGATAAAACAAGGGCTATTGTAAAGCCAAGTGGAAACTGCGCTTTCGATTACAGCAAAGTTAAGAAAAATCGGGTGTAATAAGTCGCCCTTTGGGAGTCTCAACCTCACGGCGGCTGCCACGTTAAGCTAAAGGTCCCCATTGATTAAAAAAAAAAAAGCCTCAAAATGAACGGAAATTGGTGGTGGTACCACCACCACCACCACCCCTCCCAACGAGACATTAAAAAACATTATAATGAATCCAAAATGATTCGAACTATAAAACCAGAGAAACCTAAAGCATATCTTCACAAAAAAATATGATCAATTAGTTTATTCTCCCCGAGACCTTAGTATTTTACACGTGAATAGTCTAGGCAAGGTGGCTTTAGGGATTGAACCATAGGCACATCATAGGAATAATTAACATGCAAAATACAAACATCTAAATATCACAATAGGCAACTGAAAGCCAACCGATCCGCTCGTGGACATTCACATCAAGATCAACCAACTCCTTTTGTTGTGGTGACAGGGCGGGGAGCTAGAAATAGGATTGGCCAGTCATGAATTCAAATCTTCCAAACAATTCTCCCAAATCCTACTTTTTACACACACACAAACTGAATCAGTAATCACAGAGTTATGACATACATCAGAAGAGGCCCCGCGGCACGCTGGGGGTACTGATTTTAATCATAAAAAAGGTCCTCTTCAAAAGAAGTTACGGGTTAAGAGGCGCAAAAGGCATCCCTAATCGGCTGACTGTTAACCCAAGCCTCGCCAATCACCGGATCGACCAATAGAACAGGCGGGTGCGGGGAAGTTGCGCGGTGTTGGGGCAGGCGCCGCTCGAGTACAGCTGAAATGAATGAGGGGGGAAGGGTGCAAAAAGACAAACCCCTCAGGATGGGTCTATTACCCCCGCCCAGGGGAATGAAGGAAGAGTGAGCCTTAGTGTGGCCATACGTGTATAGCAGACAAAGGCCATCTGCCTCTTGGCCAGAACGCTCCCCTCCCCGACCGAATAATGAAACCAACATAAAGATCAGAATGCCCAGCTAATGAGCAGGAGAGAAGCAGAATAAGGTCTTCTTTGGAGAGAGGAGGGTGAATTATTTTGTTTTGGAGGCAAACCAGCGATCAGGCCTCCGAGATGAAGGGGTGAACCGTTCCACGCCAGGGGTATGAGGATTGTGACCTGTGTAAGATCTCCCAACCCCCCGCTGGGGTCAACACAGCGCGTCCAACAATCGGTTGTCAGACCTTTTGTGTCCACTCTAGCTGGGATTGAATCCGTTAACCTTGACGTCAGAGAAGACCTACGCAGTCGCACCCACTAGGTGAGGAACCTGTCGCCTCCTTAATGAATCAAAATGTTGCAGATCAAATCATTTTATTTATTCCTACCAAACGTGGTTACCCGAAACGTAATCACAAGTCATTAAATGTTCGTTAACTTTAGAATTGATCATTTTTTTTCATTTTTAGGATGATACATTCATATTGAGTCCAGGTACAGGCTTCGCTACTAAGATTAAAATGTAAAAAAAACATAAGTCATAACCAAACTAAGATGAAAATATTATTCAAATACTCAAAAAAATCCCCTTCTTAAATTATAGTTAGTGATGATGATGATGAAGTGATAATATTTAAATTAAAAGAAGTCAATACAAAGGAATTAAGGAATAAATGGTCAAAGAGAACGTACTGATAAAAAGTCCCTACAGAAAAGAAGCGGAAATAAAAGGAAGCCACCCACAGAATATGGTGGAATTGAATGCTCTGAAAGAAAGCAACAGATAAAAAAAAACTGAAAAAAGTATATAGTACCTATGTAGAAGAAGAAGAAGAATGCTCTACAAAGACCAAAACCTAATAGTTGAAGCTACATGGGTAAATGAAGAGATAAGGCAAGGAATAAAGCAAAGGAAAGAGTACAATAAAGCAAAGAGGAATGCAAAAAATCAGGAAGAGGAAAGAATGTATCAAGAGAAATTTCAAAAAATGAAAGAGGAAACTCAAGGAAATGTAAGGGAAAAAATGTACCAGTATCAAGAAAAAAGTTAAAAAGGAAAAAGAAGAATTAGTACTAGGTATATAATAATAATGGAAAAATTATACCAACAGGAAAAATAGAAGAGCACATAAAAACATACAGGAAAACTACGTATGAAAACTAGATGAATGAAGTATGGAATGAAGAAATGATCGAAGAATATATAAGGAAAAATGAAGAAAGCAACATGAATAGAGAAACAAATGAAAATTTTAAAATAACATAATAGAGAGAATTCCTTTGAAATAAAATGCCAAAGAGGAATAAGAGATCACATGGATATGACCAAAAAGGTTGAAAAGGAAATCTCATATGAAATACCTTGAAGTCTCAGATGGACAGCTCTGGATGACAGTACACTCTTTATAGGGTCGATGAAGGAAGCAGTAAACAAAATAAAAGGGATAAAGAAAAACCACAGGATTGGGGTGAGTCAAACACAGCAATGGTACCGAAGAAACCCAAACCAAAGGTGCAGGAACTGAGACCCATAGCTGTTACAAATGTATCCTACAAACTTTACATGAAGATGGTAGTAAAAGATAAAATAGAAGACATAGTAGAAAATGACATGATCAAAGTAACACATAGCGGATTCACTGATAAAGGTAAAATTGAAAACAATCTTGGCATGCAGAGACCAAACATTTAAGAACAAAACTCCCCTAAGTATAATTTCCATAGACTTCTCAAAAGCTTACGACTCACTAAAAGGAGAAAATTTGATTGAAATAAGAATAATAAATAGAGATCAGGAGATAAAGATGGAGGTGAGCAGTGGTATAAGACAGGGCTGCACAGCAGCAACAACAACTCTCTTTAAACTGGTCAAATACGAAATAATAGAAAAATTAGAAGAAGGAATAGGTTTTGAAGATGATATCTTGAAATTAAGTGCAATATTCTTAACAGACGATGGACTTATACTGACAACATATTAAAAGATGCAGAAGGGCTAATTAGGGTACTGGTTGAAAAAGCAGGATTTTAATCTACAATAGCAAAGAAAGACCAGACTCGGTTAGTAATAAAAGTGACAAATGAAATTAAATATTTAGGAGTAACAATCTTGAATAAGAAAAAATGTTTCAAGCTACACAAAGATAGGGTGATAGAAAAAAAAACAAGGAGGTTTGCAAACCTCTAAGATACTTATTGGGAAGAGCTACTGGAAAGAGATGTCTTTCATCCCTACTCTATGCTTCTGGAATTCTGGGATACACCAAGACTGAAATAGAGGCGAAATTGGATCAAGTACTATGGAAGTACGAATCAGGACAAACCAAATAAATTACTTGAAATATATAGAAGAAAATCATAGAAACGACCTCATGAAATGAATAATGGATAAGAAACGAGAGATGAAAAAAAAAGAATTTATGGAAAAAGTTGATATAAAATATGGTGAACTGAAAACTAACAAAACAAGAAATTAAAAAGAAAATAAGGATATAGGATGGTAACAGAGAAAAGAATTAAATGAGAAATCAAGTTTAAGAATCTACTGTAAATGGAAAACTGAAATTAAAGGAGAAGAGCTGTATGATAATAGACCAGCATCGAATATTTTCTACCGGGCAAGAACAAACAACCTCCCATTAAGCGACAGAAACAACAATGGAGATACAAAGTGCTTACTTAATGTGTGATAGTGAATTAAAAGATTTGAAACATTTCATTCTGTGGTGTCCAGCCTACAATGAATTTAGAGCAAAAGAACTAATATTCCAACAGCCATATATTGAAAACGAAGAACACCTGTTAGGACAATTACTATTTGGGGAAGAAAAGAGATAGAACAAAGGACATTTCGTATAAATTTTAAATTTCAGATTTGGCGAGTACACAAAGAACCATTCAGTAGCCAAAATAATTCATGGTGTGATAAAGCTAACAAAGGAGAAGATTGAATTTACGGGGTTTTTTTTCAGTATTGCACTTTATTTAAAAAGTCTCAAAGGTGTGATCAAATGTAAAATCATTCGTGACAAACAAAATTTTCATTGTATGTCGGAAACGACAAAAATGTGGGAAAAATGTCTTCATTCTGTGTGTAAATTGGAGACATGTTTAAAGGAAACCAGACTTATCTTACGTAAATATACTTAGCTTGTCATAAGAATAGTTTTGAAGGTTTTTTTTTAGAATTAATTTCAAATTTTAAAGCAGCGAGTACTTGATTGGAGGGTTTTTTAGTTATAAGCTATTTGAAAGTCTCGATTAGTTTAGTCAAGGCAATTTTTGTTTGTTAAAGTTTTTCCGAGCCGTTCGCTTATCTTGAAGCCATCAGAAAGCTTATGTTTTATTGGTAAAGTGAATGTGAAGTGGTCCGTATGACTTTATGAGATTGCAGATAGATTCCAAGCTTTAAGTGGCGTAACGAGAAAGTAAAGTTGTTGAACTATCCGAAACAAAATGACAGGCATTGAAAAATCACCGTGGCTAAACCAGACTTTTTTTCCTATGATCGTATTTCCAAATATAGGAATTTAGGTAAAACAAACATTTGGGATAACCTAATATAATAACAACACAAAATCAAATGAAACTTACCTGTAGCTAAGAACAAGTGAATCCAGAGAAGAAAGCATCCAATCTTCATGATCACTAGCCTATTTCGAGACCTTAGGCCTAGCTATGATTAAGCTAGGCCCAAGACTCAAAAGGCTTTGTTAACACAAAAGTAACCTGTGTTAACTTCCAGTTAGCACTGCCTCAAAGGGCCCGGAGATTCAATAACAATTTCAAGGTACATTTATCCGCTTAGAGTCGAGTAATCAATAAAGTCCTTTCGTTTACCCATGGGGCTAAAAAGATCTCTTCCAAGGGGTTTTAACCTAAAAAGGGTAAAAACTTTTTACTATAATTTACATTAGTCATCATATGTTGATAAGACAGCTTTTGAGGACACAGGAACCAACAAGAATAATTAAACCAATAAATATGTAGGTATTTATTTGCCTATAGGAGAGCGTTTATTTCATCTCGCTAAGCTGAGGGGCATTGACGATTGTTATTAATTCCAAAAATCAGCAGATTGTTATTGTTTTTGGCAACGGCCTTCAATTAGTGAATTGTGGCTGGAACTATAATCTAACCAAAGAAATTCTAAGGCAAGAAAGATTAGGGCCGCTGTAAACCACGGTTATGTGGTCTGGAAAATATATTTCACACCTAACACAAATCATAACGCAAAAATTTAAAATCATACACAGAGAAATGAAAAAGGTGACGAAAGAATCTGGCCTGAAAATATTCCTATAATGTGACGTCAGATAATAAATGTTGGTTAATTTAAAAGTGCTACAATGTGACGTCAATAATAAATGTTGGTTAATTTAAGTGCTACAATGTGACGTCAAACTAATTATAATAATAATAATACATCGACTGCTCAATATATTCTATATACCTATATGGATTCGAAAAAATCTTGTTTGACAAGAGTAATAAAAATTTGTTCTTAAGTAATTACGGTTAATGATATTAACCACATTTTGCTTGGTAATTTGCAGTCACCAACCTTTTTCCACTACACTAGAGACAACTTTATTGATTATGGAATTAATAAAATGGAACTGAAACCTTATTAGCTAATATTACTTGGGGTGGTGGAAATTTAAGGAGTATTAAACGATGTAGAGATATTACCACCATTCCCGACTTTAAAAGTATAAACACGCAGAACCAACTTTTTAAAATTTACCCCATTCAACTTAGCTATATTTCCGATCTCAGCTTTAAATAATTATACCAGAAAAAATGACCACAGTTTATGTAATAGGGAAGTGGGGCATTTTATCTTATAGAGCCAATAGAATAAGTAATACCACGGGGAGGCATTTAATAAGACTCCTAGTTAGAAAAATGACAGCCAAGATGATAATCTCGATTCCAAATTCCGCTAACCGTAATTTACTAAAATCCAGGGGGTCGTATTCAAAGCCTTGGTGAAGAAGTTAGCGATTTCAAAAGGATGAACATCCTAATCTGGAAACATTTGTTATGATCGATTTCATGAGGGTCATCCTCGTGGGTTTTTTTTTAATCTAAGGAAATAAAACGCTAAGCTCGCAATCAAAACTTGTTTTGTAGCCTTTTCAATTGGGTAATATAATAATTCTATACTTTAAATCTACATTTTCATTTTTTTGAATGCACGAACTTGGTTTCATGATGTTCCAAATTCACTTTCATGAGCAAGTATTAGCTTTTCAGCAATGTCTGCCCCATTCTTTCACACGCAGTAACTAATTTCAGACCAATTATATTTATTTATATAACTCTTATGGGTGATTTTTACTCGCGTGCGAGTCTAATCGCAAACGACTACATCTCACTATGTCGATCCCCGTTATGCGTTTTTTTCGCTTCTATAATAACATCCTAACTATTCGGCTGATTCTAACAAAATTTGAAAACCTTATGTTGTTTTACATTCTCCTTCGAATGCTATAATTAACAACGTCCTGCCAAGAGTAGTCCAGGAATTATTTTGTTTTGACAATAACATCATAACTATTCAGCCGATTCTAGCGAAATTTGAAACGGTTATATTGTTTTACATTCTCTTTCGAATGATATAATTGCCAGTCTTCTCAAGGTTAGTCCGGGAATTATTTCATTATGGCAATAACATCATAACTATTCTGCCGATACTGCGCTAAGTAAGCTACGATATAATGTACATATATACTATGCTAATTTAGGCTATAAAATGCTATGCTAGGATATCATATAGTATGTTAGGCTAGACAATACTAAGCTATGCTTGACTAGGGTATAATAGGATAGTATAAGCTATACTGGTCTAGAATAGTTAATGCTAGGCTAAGCTATACTAGGCTAGACAGGGCTATGCTAGTATAGGCTAGAGAGGGCTATGCTAAGTAAACCTATGTTAGGCTAACTATTTTTTTATTCTTTGGAGGGGGGAGCACATCTGTATATCAAGGTTATTCTAGTCTAAGGTATGGTATGCTATAATATGATACGCTTGGCTATATTATGTTAGGTGTGGTCATGCTAGGATAGACTATACCAAGCTAGGCTAGGCTTTCGTATGCAAGGATATATTGGCCAGGCTACTCTATGCGACGCTACGCTAGGCTCTGGCATGCGACGCTAAGCCATACCTGGTTAGCCTAGGCTATAGTAAGCTAGGCTACACTAGGCTTGGCTATACTAAAACAGGGTAGGTTATACTATGCTAGGCTTTTTTTTAGGCTATGCTAGACATTACTACGCTACTTTGGGCTGTTCTCTACTATGCTATGCTAAGGTATGTGGCTATACCAAGGTCCTCCCATGGTTACTTCGGGAATTATTTTAAAGTTCTGAAGGTGGTAAAAGGTCATAAATGAGAATAAGTGAGGGCACGCGACTTTTTGGTTAGCAACCTTTAGTTCTGCCCTTCTTCACCGAGTGTAAATTCCTTCTTTGGTTAGATTTCTTTTTGGGGGGAAGTGGGAAGGGACAGACAAGTGGAAAGTGCTAATATACCTACTGGTAACCAGTCGTTCATTACTGGAAAGACTCGTTTCTAGAAATAGAGAAAAAAGAATGATGGGGAGACTGATAGCCCAAACAGAAGCACCAGAAGTGAAGCAGAGAGGGAAGTGGACCTGTCACTAACTATCTTCTACATGCGAAATATCACAGGGCTTTACCCACGCAGTAACCAAAGTAAAGTCCCAATGCTAGAAGAAAAACAATAGAAGATAAAACAATATTTTTTCTAGCTCTCAATGAAACCCATCTAAACAATATCTTGGATGAAGAAATAAAAATCCTCCATTTACAGAGCTGATAGACTAAACAGAAGATACGGAGGAGTAGCACTAAAACTAAGGGAGGATGCTGCTACAAATGCAGAAACACTAGAGACTTCTAATGGCACAATGGAATTGCTCGCATTCTATGTAAAGAAGGTGGAACTACTCCTAATTACGCTATACCCCCCTCCAAACACCACAGAACCTTTCAGAGAGGCGTTTCATCAAAATTAGGTCACTTCTGCAAAATACACCTCTTCCCTCGGCAGAAGTCATCATCAGAGGGGGCTTTAACCTAACCCTAATAATATGGTCATCTATGAATATAAATGGAGGTTACAGTGAAGAAAAACGACAAGCAGAGGAACTACTAACTATAGGTGAGAACTTTTACCTGAAGCAATTCAATGAGGAGGCCACAAGAGGAAACAACACACTTGACCTCCTGTTCAGGAACAACTTTGAACTGGTACATTCCTATGACACTATAAAAACGGGGATGTCTGACCGCAGTCTCATCAGAGTCAGAATTTCAAGTTTCTCAGTGCATCAAAGCAACTGCCAACAACACATCCAAAGCCTCTGCACTTCCCTGTGATATAAATTTCTACCTCAATGAGGTAGACTGGGGCAGAGTAAGAGCTGAATTTGGAAAACATAGACTGGTCAGCACTTTTAGGAGAAAATGGTATTGATGATAACTCTTGGCATCATATAAGTAAAATGCTTTGGGATTTGTAAAGAAAATAAATAGCATCAAAATCACTCAAGAAACAAAGAAAACGGATACCAGGAGACCGCAGAATCCTGATGTAAAAAGAAGGCCAAAATACACTTCAAGCTCAAGAAGACCAGCCATAAATAAACCCAGCATCACCAGACTACAAAGTGAACTAGAAGAAATTGAAGTGAAACTTATCCAGTCTCACGAAGACCAACGAATTAGAGAGAAAACTCGAGCTGTAACAAACATCAAATTCTTCTATACATTTGCTAAAGAAAAATTAAAACATACCATTCTTCTTTCAATAATTGTTACTAGGAATATTTATTACGTTAATTGCCGAATATATAATTTTAAATCCTATTCTGAATGTCAAAAATATAACTAAACTGATGTTTAGGGGGATAACTAAAGATTAAATCAAATATGGAATCAATTGACTTTTATGGGTCTTATTACAAGTTAAGTAGGCTAGGCAATTGGGGTCAATAAATAAACCCACTAAGCTTATTAACTTTTAAAATACAAATATTTAATCATACCTGTTGAGACCCATAAAAAGTCAACTTATACCAAATTATCCTCGATGGTTGTTTTTTTTTGTAGTTTCCAGCAATTTGAGAAAGGGGACTGCATGCTAATAAGTTTGCAAACCATTGCCACATCCAGTGAATGTTCGGGACATTTGAAACTCCACAAGCAACCATGTATTCAGATAAAGACAATTACATTCTTACAATTTAAGGCAATTACCAAATCCCTAAACATATTTCACATGGAAACAAAGAGATACCTGGACATCAAGTTATCATACATCTGCAAAACATCCTTTTCAGAAACACAAAAGATCACAACTATTATTAATCTGTAATTCCCTTGACTATATAACGCCAACCTTTTACAAATTGCAAGGTCACTACGATTTTTAGGATGCCGAAATCAATGCGATCATAAAAAGTGCTGGGTATATAATTATAATTGCAGGTAATCTGATTTTAACCTTTGCCCAAAGTGCCACTTGCAAATTCAGATCAATGATATCACCGTCAAGACGTAGCGACAAAAATTTAATCCGATAACCAAGTATGAAATTCTGCTAAATTTTAAAGAAGCAAATCTTTAAGATGCGCAGAGATCATTACATTTCATGTATCGCCTTCAACACTAAACTAAGTAATCGGCTCGATGTCTAAACTCGTACTAAGAGCATTTTTTCTTGTCTCAGCAACACTCGTATAACTATATAGCAGGTACACAAGTCCCTGGTAAATGGAAGAAGCCTACCTCTGGACAAAACCAAAATGTCCGATCCGTTTCAAAGTTAAATTTTGAAACACTTTAAAGGATAAACTTTAGTAAAGCTAAATGCTAAAAGTAATTGCATTTATAAAAACGAAGTGAACAAAATCTAACATTGCCCATTTTGTAAAATAAAAAAAAAATTCCATACAATAAGCAATTTCCAAATGCAAACGAACAAGTTCCCCAAAAAACGAAAAAAAAACTGAAGAAATAGAAAAAGATTAAGAGCAAACAATGGCCTATTAGATACAAGGAACCAACCTGTATACGAATAAGAAACACGTAATCCAATGAAGGCATCCTTAGTATGTAGCTGATAGTGGGAAAAAATAATAAAAAAGTATTTTTTCTCGAATTTAAAGCGCAATAGCAACGATATACCCACAGATCATGCAGGCATCGTTCCTCTAGGTTTCATTTGTAGCAGACCCGAAGACGTCGAGTAAATTCCAAGCTTCCAAGATGAAAGTACTAAACCTACAAACAAACATACCATCAATAATGAACCCCTTTTGAGGATCGGTTACGGGGAGGCTTGCTGGAACGCTAGCGACTGGAAATGATTTAACTCCCATACCCGCTTCCTTAACCCAACACCATATAAACTTGGAAATGACTCAATTTTATCAAAAGTAACAGAACGAACTATAAAAAAAATCCTTTAATCTAGGTCAAGGCTTGGACTGCTTATAACCCCTATAATCAAGATAAAAAAGTTCGCAGTTAAAATGCCTTTCAATCTGATCGCGAGAAAATCTGACCAAGAAATTGGGCCATTTTTACCACACGACAGATTTCAAGCAATTTTTCTCGCGACTGAAATTGCTGCTATTTCTGTCCCAGACGAAATAACTGAGATGGATTTCAGAGATAATGCTGATTGTAAATGAGTTACAATGGTGAATGGAATTTAAATAGTGAAAAGGTGAAATAGTACAATGATCTGACAAAAATGAGGGAGTGATCGAAAGGGAGAATGATCTGAGCCAAAAAATAGGGACAATATTTAGAAAATCGTAATCGCTTCAAAACAAATTTAATCAATCATATTGTCAAGTACATTTTTGCCAATCAATTTATATAGAATTTATTAAGCGGTCGATGCTATTATTAATAAAATAACAGTTTGAATTTCAATATTATTTTTTCTCTTAATTGTGAGACGTCACAGTGAAGTATTTTTGTAAAAAAAAAAAAAAAATGTAGTGATATCACATTGTCAACATAATTTTGCCTGAGCTTACTTCGTCACCCTTTTCCCCCCTTTGTCTCTCTTTTGACTTGGAAATCTTTGCGTTATGATCTGTGATGGATGTGAATTATATTTCGAATACCTTGTAAAACAAGTTGACACTAATCGTGCAGTGGAAATTTTTCGCGGGATTATTTATCCAAATCTGCTGTTTATTTCTGATGGTCGTAAAGCGAAATCAGGACTTTTTTTTTGTGCATTCGAGTTGATTAAACAAAATCGGGGGTATGGGGGGGGGGGGGCGAAACTGAATATGAAAGTTGAAGATTTGGTTATTTTATGTTCTTTGTTCAAATATGTTCTCCAATTTGGGCGGTCGTAAGGAGAAATGAAAAGACTAGGTTTACTCCGATTTGGGCCGAATCGGTATAACTGTTGTATATACAAAATTCATTACGGTCAAGTAAAAAATAACCTAAAACAAAAACGGACTACAATAAAAGGAGAACCACAATTAATATTTTGGACATTACAATAATTCAACGGATGAAAAAGGCCACGGGTCAAAACCCGTTCGGAGAAAATTAAATTGACTAACGAAACAATGTGAAGAAACAAAGAACATTTAGTCAAAGAGAAATAAAGGTTCGTGAATAAACAAAAAAAGTCAAAAAATAAAAAAAAATCTAAACCGCCTTTGCAGAAGGAATAGAGAACGACTTCAAACACTGATTGATTCCTATGGCAAAATTGCACCAACCCTGAGAGGAGCCGAGCCGGGAAGGTGGAGTAGAAAACCAAAAGATCATTCTTATAGTATGATTTATTGGGATTCAAAGACAATGCCCATGAATGGGGGAATAAGCGAATCAAACAGGGTATGGCAAACTTCAGGGTACTGACAGTTCTTAATTTTAGTAAAGGATAGCATTTTTCTTCAGTAATTTTTAGAAGTAAACCCGATGAGACAAAATGGAGAATTTCTAGTAGTCATAAATTCATTAATTAGGAAAATAATTAAATTAAACGAACTAGTATGATGAAATTAAGTGGTAGCGATCATAAACAATTCCCTAAGAATACTACCCCCCCACGTCTTATATTTTTCCACTGAATGACAATGGCTTCATTGGTTACACGTTTTCCTCCATTAGAAAATAAAAGGGGTACCTAGAGAGAAAGAAACGGAAAATCAGGACACATTAAAACGAAAACACAGACAATTTGAATAGTTTCTGTGCACAGAAAAATCTGTGTCTAAACTTTACCACAAAAAAAATCTACTTAAGCGAAAGTTTTTTTAAGGGATCCAGACAATTTGTCTCGTTTAAAAATAAGTAATATTTTTAAATAGAAAGAATTTTCCGCTTGATAACTAAAATTAAAATCCTTTTTAATCGTAGATAAGGATAAAAGGAAATGTAAATTCAAAGTAAATAATTATGTAAACACCTATATTCACGCATAAGAAACTGATAGAGTACAAAAGTACCATTTTATACATTACAAAAGTGTAGGACGAAAATTCTAAGTGGCTTAATAGCTAGGCTGGTTAGAAACAAATTATAGCGTAAAGGGGGTGAAATTAATTCTGAGTATAGATGATTTCATTTCCGCGATAAATGGTTTATAAAATGCATAATCGCATTCAAAAATAATGCTACACATTTTCAAAATTTTTAAATTATCATCATTTAAAATCGTAAACAACAACACTAAATAAATATCGTTACACAAATACAAGCAGATTTTGCAACACTACGCACGTTGCTCCGAACTTTAGAGTCAGGAGGCGACGGAACCAGTTTCCCTTACGTAACAGCTTTATAACCACACTCATTGCCGGTTCTATGAACACTGAATCACGCCGTTCGAACCTCGAGATAGCCCGTGCTGCTCCTCCATCTTTCAAGCCTCTCTCTCTCCCACTCTCTGAGCGACTCAGCAGCGCTGCCTGACTCGAGATCTGATCTGACTCACTGTGATAGTCAGGATTCTTCCTCCTGCCCATATCTCTGTCTACTTCGTCTATGTTTAATATAAGACTATTTTAATGAAACAATCATCATCATACTTGGTTGCTAATGATCCAGGATGAATTCCATATATATAAACACGACGAGGCGGTACATCCAGATGAACAGACGAGCACCTGTTTCTGATGACCGGAAATGAATCTGCGGGCCGATGGTAAATCACCGTTAATGGCAGCTCTTCACAGTCCATTGCCATCTCTCTAAAGTGATTACTTTTACAGCACAACTTGGCGCAAGCTTTTCGACCATTTAATCTTCTTCAAAGGGCCTCTTAATTCAAAATAAGCGACTTAAATTGGTAATTTAACAGAATAAACGGGGTTTCACCATGATTAAACTATTTGGCACGAATTGAATGAGTTCAAAACCAGTCCTTTTAAAGTCTCCTGCATCTAAAACGCTACCTACTTATCCTAGGAAGGTCCCAGGTATATAGAGAGACTTCTCCAAGCGACTCAGTTACACTCTAGTCTCTGTATCTTGTACGCCCTCGTTGGTTAAAGTTGGGAGATGTTAATTCCCAAAGGGAATGTTTTGGCGGTTTTTTACTTTTTCTGAATACTCTTAATAAATGTTTTTACTCCTACCTTTTCTCTCTTTCCTAGTCATCTTTTTGCATTCCCTTCTTTACCCCTATATGAGGAGGATAGAAACGTACTAAGTGACTTTGATTTATATGGTTATAACATGTACATGGGTCAAAGGACAGCGGGATAATTATTTATATAAAAAAACAGCATTGTTTCCAATGTAAATAATTCAGTAAATCAGGATGAGGTTGAGTCACAGTGGATAGATATTGAGGAGGGTAAAAATAGGATAGAATTAATGTTAAGGGAAATT
This sequence comes from Ceratothoa steindachneri, assembly GCA_963969495.1. NCBI lineage: Eukaryota > Metazoa > Arthropoda > Malacostraca > Isopoda > Cymothoidae > Ceratothoa > Ceratothoa steindachneri. Next base: position 168,166,653 of record OZ018322.1, on the reverse strand, counting down.
ATTAAATGATTTGAAGTAGATTCAGTTATTCTTGGAGACTTTCATTTAAACTGGGAAAATATGACATGAGATGGAGTGAGTTGTAAGTTTATTGGATATTTCGAGGATAATTCTTTTAATAAATTCGTGTATGAGTCAACTAGAGGGGCCAATATATCGAATATAGTACTTTCAGACAAGGACCATTTAGTTCAGAAATTGATCTTTGGAGAAGCATTAGCAAATTTTCATAAAGGGGTTATGAATAGCTTCAAAACTTGCTAAATCTGGTAAATTGGGATAGAGAATTCAGAGGAAAGAATTATTATGAGATTGAATACTTTTAAGCATGAATTAAATTTGGTCCAAGGTCAATGTATCTCAATGAGGGTCATTAGGAAGAAATATCGGAAACGATTAGGGTGGAATCAGAAGATAGCTATAAATCAATCTAAGTAAAGGGCCTAACAAAAATTACAGGTAGAAAATATTCTTTGAAAATTAAATCATTATAGATTGATTAGGAATGAGCTAAATAAGATTACAAATAGGAGAAAAAGGGGATCAGAAATTAAATTAGCTCAAAATACCAATAAAGATCCAAGAAATTGTTGAGGTACTTAATGACTATTTTGCTTCAGTATTTACAGAAGAGAACCTAAGCTGTCTCATTATGATACTGCAGTGGCAGCGAAGGAAGTAGATATGGAAACAATTAAAGGATGTGTAATTTAATTAAATAGTAATAAAATCTCTGTCCCTAATAACATTCATTCTAGGATAATTGAAGAAGGGATAAAAGTATCGCAGCAGCTCTTGAGAAGATATATATTAGATCACTAGAATTTAGAGAAATACCTGATGATTAGAAAAGAGTGAATGTAGTGCAGATTTTGAAGAAGGAGAATAAATAGGATCTAAATAACTTTAGACGAGTACGCTTATCTCCCATAGTCTGTAAAATTCTAGAGAAAAGTTAAAAAGGGATTTGGAAATATCTAGAAAGTGTGGTTTGATTAATGATGCTCAGCATGTGTTTAGAGCAGGCATATCATGTCTAGCAAATTTACTAGAATTTCTAGATTTTGTAACAAAAGATTAGATAAGGGAAATGATATAGATATAATTTACTTGGATTATAGCAAAGCCTTTGGCAAGGTTCCGCATAGAAGAGTAGGTTACAATAGGTGGGAGAGTTATATATTGGATAGCTGAATGACTGAAAGATAGAAAGCAGACGGTAGTACTCAATGGATAAAGTCTCAATGGAAGGATGTTATTAGTGGAGTGCCTAAGAGATAATTTTTTAGCCCATTAATCTTTGTAATATATATATAAATGATCTTGGGGTAGTACTATTTTCTAGTGACATTAAATTTGGCACCCGGGATAAAAGAAGTTGATGCGAACTTTAAAGTGTAGTGATTTAAATATATTAGTCCCCTTACAGATGACTTTTAACTTTAAAAAAATGCAAAATAATTAATTAACATCGGAATGGATAATAGAGTTTAGCTATGAAATTGATGGGCATTGGCTAAAATCACTAAAAGAATAATAAAGACTTAAGAGTTGCAATAGATTAACGTTTTCTAAGCAGTGGCGAGGCAAACGTAGGGCGAATATAGTTCTATATTTCATTAAAAGGAAAGTTACCTACATAAGTAAATAGGTTATCCTTAAGTTCTATAACCTGTATGTAAAGCCACATCTAGAGTGATGTACATCAGCATGGTCTCCACATTTAGGACATGATCTCAACTTGCTGGAGTCACTGCGAAGAAGAAAAACAAAGATGGTACTTTTCCCGAGGGACTTAGGTTACTGAATATCTTCTCGTTTAAAGAGAAGATATTCAGTAAGCTTTTTTAAAAAAATATATTTATGTGATAGATAAATTTCATGTTGGTAAGTCCTTTGAGTTTCAACAAGGATATCACTACTCAAATGATTTTTACGACGTAGTAAAGAAAGTGGTAAAATTGGTGGGAGTGATTTTTTTTGTTTTTTAAAGTTTTTACCTTCGATTCGCACACCCTCTGACGCATATCGCAGTGAGCACATATGGTCTAATGATGGTTCTGAGTCTCAGGTCTCTATCAACATGGTAACTGACATAAATTCGACCTGAATGAGACTTTTATTCGGGATCTAACCATACTACACATAGCTTCAATACACTTATTGTGGGAAGCGTTTTCCACTTGGCTAAGTCAAAGCACGGGAGTTAAATGTGTGGCGAATAAATCGGAAGATTGGTGAAGAAAGAAAACTTCGATTCGCACACCCTCTGACGCATATCGCAGTGAGCACATATGGTCTAATGATGGTTCTGAGTCTCAGGTCTCTATCAACATGGTAACTGACATAAATTCGACCTGAATGAGACTCTTATTCGGGATCTAACCATACTACACATAGCTTCAATACACTTATTGTGGGAAGCGTTTTCCACTTGGCTAAGTCAAAGCACGGGAGTTAAATGTGCGGCGAATAAATCGGAAGATTGGCGAAGAAAGAAAACTTCGGTGACCGGAAATCGCGCAACTCTCTTGAACTGGCCTCAGGTACATACAACCACACGCATAGGTATAGGCCGGTAAAGAGGTGCATATGTAACCAGCATGTATGAGGGTCTTTATTTAATAACATTTCAACTTCGCCAAACGTTAATTTGCAGCTTCCAGGGACGGCGAACTGACCCCGGAAATTAAACATCTCCCGCCTTCAAAATTCATCTGCTAAGTCCGTTCGCCACGGCTGACAATTTGTGAATGGATGGTCAATGTCCATAACTTTACCGACTCAGGAATATGATATACAAACGTCAAATGCATGAACCTTTCTTACTATGAATATATTATAAAGTGTCACGAGGAGTTGAGAGCAACTCGCTAATAATATTAAATGAAACGAAATAACAAAGGCTGCGAATTATTGGATCAATAGTTTTCATAATTGATTATATTCCAACCAGAGTGTTTTTTTTTTTAATTAGGGTAAGTTCGACGTCAGGAGCAACCACACTTACTTTTATCCATGATGATTATAAGTCAACAAAATAACGCGAGTTCAAAGATCTTTATTCTTTTACAAATCAATAAGTATTCAAATAATAATGAGCGCATTTTTCCTCATCCCCGTGGATTCGGAATTCACTAGGCTACAATCTAGCTTAATACATACTCGTATATATATAGATTGCCTGATAAAGAAAATACAGTCTACAGCAGGCAAAAGGACAATGATCAAACAATCTCCCACGATTAATAAAATTTGACTATTATATAAAACCTATTTCCCATGATCTTAGTTAGATGAGGTAAAGATGGCAGCAACCTGCTCTATCTAGTCTGCTTTACATACACTGATGGGGCTCAACGAAGGGTACAAGAAATGAGACCCTCTGGTCTCAAAACAAACGTGATAAAAATAAATTGTATTCTCTTACTTAATTATCAGGGGCTTTTCGACAGAAGAATTGATACAGTCAACTAATACTCCGAGGCAAAGAGATGAAACTGTCTCTCTCGCCCGACGACCAGAAAATGACACTCCCTCGCTCGCCTGACCACCTTTCCGAGGCGAGGATTTAACGTATTATTGGTATTTTGCCTGTTCAATACCAGTATTATCTATCCCACTTAAAACATACCATCCCTCTTCTCTCTATCTCCTTCTTACATTTTCTCCTTCTTTCCTTCTGTTATCTCTTTTCTAGCTCTTTTTCTCTTTCTGTCTCTATTTTTCTCTATTTATCTCTTTTTCTATCTTTTCTCTATCTTTATATCTCCCCCTTTTCTCCTAAACTCTCTTTTCTTCCTTTCTTTTTCTCCTGAACAATTTTTCTCTTTCTTTTTTCTCTTCTCTCTCTAATTCCTGACAACTCATTTTCTTTTTACTCCTGACCTCTCCTTTTCTCCTGACAGCTCCTTTTCTCTCTTTCTATGCTGACCTCTCTTTCTCTCCTGATCTCTCTTTTTCTTATTCTCTCCTGATTTCTCATGTTCATCTCCCATTTCGATCCTTTCTTCCTCCAAAATTGTTTTTGTGGGCTTGTCAAACCTTCAGCACACTTTAGATTATTGGATTTGTTTGTTATTAATGTGTTTTGTGTTTATTAATCTCTCTTTCGTTGTCACGTTCACTCTTAGACGTCTTCCCACAACAATTTGCGGGAGATAGTTAATACACTCTACCAGTTTCATTATTTGGGATTAACTAGGTGGCTATTGCAACCTTTGCTATGCTTACCTTTTTAATCATTCGACTTTTAGTATTTATCCAATTCGCACTTTATCTGTCCATTTTTTTATTTTCCATTGAAGAACGAAAAATCCCCTTTAGCCATACCATTATCCTCTCTTTACTCAATTAAAACGTCCCTTCCCAACGGGATTCAGGTTCAAGCTGTTTTCCTTTCCTTTCGAATTTCGATCATTCCTCTCCGGGCATATTGTCCTGAAGGGTCCCCGTGACCAATCTTCAGTCTGACCGCGGGAAACCTGAGAGAGCATGGTTGATCCACGAGCCAGGTGAGGTTCTTTTTTGAGTTTTGCCCGCCATGTTCTTCTTAGTTGCCATTATAGTGAGCTTTCTCTCTCTCTCTGAGACTTGTCACGCCTTTCGAGGCGACCATCCAGTGTTTCTGGTTAAAGGCGCTTGACATGGCCTTTATCCACAGGTTTTATGGAAAAGCGGCCTTAGTATGGATAACAAAAAAATTGAAGGGGGATCGGAAATTACGTTTCGTATCGGATGGTCAAAGCATGGAATCGATTGCCCGAACATATGAAAAGTAAAAGTGTTTATATGCTTAAAAATAGGTTAGCTAAAAGTATACGTACCCTCTCGATTTAAAACATTGCCGTAAAGTTATTGGGACAACTCGTATGTATGGAAATAGGTAAAAATATGGAAATCTCCTCGAATGGGCTGTAAGGCCTTTAAGGTTTCCCTACATCTATGCAATTCCTTTATCCTCCGACCACCACTCCTTTGAGGCCCTTTATTTCTCAATGGTCCCCAAGAATTTAACGTAGGTTCTGAACAACGGGTCTTTATAGCGTGTGGTAACGCGCTGTATGGTCGAACCAAATCGGGAACCCATCCGGCGACTAAACATCTTTAATTTGGCTTAACTTCGCTGTAATTGGAAGCGGTGTTTCGGAAGATATATATTGAACCCTTTCATTGCAAAAGAAAATTATTGTATTTTAACCCATTTGTACGCGCCAACTCAACGCGGAAGGAATAAGTGGAAACATCAACAAAAGAAAAACAAATCACGGAAAATAGATAAGTTTGAAAAAGACTCCATAGTAGTAAGCTTCATCTGGCACTAAGAGGATGCAATAAATAGGGTCTAAGAATTCACTCTCACAATGACCCCGTTATCCACATAGGGAGGTTAAAACCCCCGAGGAGGAGGAGATGTGAAAATCAATGTTTATTGAAGTAGAAAATTTAAGATACAAAAAAAGCAAATATATTTTGGGGGTCCCACGAAAATTGAACCATATTTTAAATTATCATAATTTAAAACATATTAGTTATTTTTTCATTGTGTAATTGTTCCATGTTCGAAATTTCCATCAAGTTTGCTATAATAACGTTAAAGTTGGAATGGTGTTAGTAATGGTAACTCAAATCACGTTACCAGAAGGCGAAGGAGCTAATGAAAAACTTTGTACCTAATAGTTAATTCGTTTTTTTACTTTAATTATTTTTCTGCGTAACTATGATCCCAAGTTTTACTAATTATAAAAGAATGTAATGAATAATTAACCTTTTCTTTCATGAAAATCTACTTTAATGCCAGACCCTTCTACTAAGCCGTTAACAAAAGAAGAACGAATATTCGTGACCACATAAAGGAAGAAGGTTAAAAGCATTAAACAGGATTTGTTTAAGCTACGTTGTAGAGGGCCGAAAAATTTAGACTAACCCCAATCGATCCAACCCGCTTCCTACACTAATCCGGACGTGAGAAATCGAAGGAGAATGAAACAGATTGCATGTACAGTCCTTTACTAACAAAAAACAATATTTACAAAAATATGGGGTAAATATTCCCACAATAGAGAGGGGCGATTATATTGGAGATCTCGTTACTATTCACAAAAAAATACAGCTAAAGTTTCCTATATATATGAAATCAAAAAAATAAATAAGTTCTACTTATTGATATTATTAATCGATCCTAAGAACAATTAAAAAAATCAAACAAGCAAAGAAAAAAAATTCGGACTACAACAGTCAATATATAGTTAACAAACAAAGGCCTCACGTGGTACAAAGAGGGATGGGACACGTCCAGCAACCTGCCACTCGAGTGAGCAAAATGCCTATGACTTCCTAACAATTGGCACCTCTGCGCTTGATGGAAGTGAAGTGATCTTATCACTCTTGCGTGGCTATTCTAAGCCCTCTTTCATTTACAATACTAATAGGGCTCTTCGTTAAATTTATTAAGACAAAATAATATTTTGTTTGCTATATAAAGATATATGACACTAAGTCCTTTCCAGAATATGGCGCCTGGAAAAACAAACAAATAAAAAAAACAAACCCATTCCCATTCACACACACATTCTTACAGAGGGAGGGAGAGGGTATTGAGAAAAGGGGTGGGAGAATGGCCCTTTTTACACACACTCACATTCGCTCCACCACAACGTTATTCTGATAGGCAATCTTCAACAATAGTAGCGTCCCAAAAGATCAGAACGTCTATATTTCTATCTCAAAAGCTTTGCCGTCGGTGAGAGAGCTTGCGTGATCTGCTTGAGTTAGGCAAGCTAAGCTGGGAGACTTTTAGTCCGGTAGGGTCACCCATGCCAGTAAGGTAGCTGTAGTAGGATCCAGACTAAGTGTTGTCAAACTTCTCTACCACTTCTTTGATGCGTCTCCATGCATCTCCCTACCAACCTCTTCGATTCTGTTAGTACTAAGTTTCACCAACTCTCTTCAACTGTCAAAAAAAAACAATAAAAACAAACAAACATTCATCTCTATTACAATAAGTTGTTTATTAATAAGGGCCTCACCAGCTTCCTTATGCCGCGTGAGAAGAGAGGTCTTTGGAACCTCTTTAAATAATGCCTTGGAGCACTCATAGGTTGCAAGAGACTGAGATGGAAGGGATCTCAAGCGTTTAGGGTACGATTAATGGAGAAATGCTAGGAACCCCTTAGAAGCTTTCTCCTAACGTGTAATTGCCTGACCAGCCCCCTGTGACAGCTACTTGGTGAATAAAAGCTCAACTGCTCTTTGGTGAGAAAGCTTTTGTGCCTTGCTGGTTGCCAGATCAGCTAAAGATCTCGGATGAAGTCGTGGGCACTTAGCTTTACTATTTGCCTTAAGTTTGGCCGTTTTTAGTCGATTAGTAGGGCTTAGTAGGAAGACAATTACACCTCAAGCACCCCTGTACAAAAATCAGAGAACCAGTTCACTGGGGCTCTCGTGCTGATCAGTTGGGAGCTGCGGCACGATTGGGAACGTCCGGCCCAGGGGAGACCTTAGGGTTGGTGTGCTTGGTCAAAGGGTTTCTGTTCGCCGAACGACCGAAAACCTCCTGGAAATAGGCGGATGTGATTAGTGCGAGAGAAAATCACAACCAAAAAACCCTTTTTCAATGTGTATGGTCCGAGAGTTTTGTAAGATGGCGAAGAAGAATGGTCCCCCGTTTCGCAAGCTAACCTGCAAAATATGCAGTCTACAAATGGAGTGAAGACTTCGGGGGCAGGAGTTGCAAGGAGCTCGCAGATGCCGTTAGTGTCTGTGACTTCTGCGAACTCGAGAAGTGCCTGGGCGAGAGCATCGCTCAACTGAGAAAGGAGAACTCCCTCCTTAAAAGTGAAGTTCAACTCTTAAAAAAAAGAGATGCAGATGCTCAGGCGAGAAGGCTCCCGACGTCCAACAGCCGATTTCTTCTGCTGAAGGGTTTCCTCAACGAGCCAAAAAGAAGAAAAGAAAGAAGAAAGAAGAGAAAGTAGAGATAGAAGAAGAGAAAGTAGAAATAGAAGAAAAGAAAGTGGAAACAGAGGACGAGAGAGTAGAAGCAGAAGAAAAAAAACGGGAAACAGAAGAAGAGAAAACAAAGGAAGACAAGAAAAAGAAGAAGAAGAAGAAGAAGAAGAAGAAAAATGTAGAGATACAAGAGGAAAGCGGCAAGTCGCTTTTGAAAGGAAAGCGGCAAGTCGCTTTTGAAAGGAAAGTCTAAGTCGTCTGCAGACAAATGTGCAAGAGTCACCCTTATTGGTGATTCTCAAGCATGGGGTCTGCAGACCCTGCTAGCGGCCCGCCTTCGCACTAGTGTAAAGGTAAGCTGCCTGCCAGGATGGGGTAACCACCACATCAGAGTAGAGGCTGAGAAATCACAGATTTCTGAGAGCTCAGTCGTTGCTCTGATGGTCAGCGGAAATGACCTCTACCTGAGTGGAGGTAGGGTAGGCCCTACAGATAAAATCCTCCACACGGTCATGGGTGCCGCGGACGACTGTGGACTTAAAACCAGCAAGTGTGTTGTAGTCGGGATGCTCCCGAGGAGAGGTCCAACACGGACCGCTCACTCGATGAACGTCTCTTTAAACAGGCGCCTGGCAGGTTTGTGTACAGCAGAGGGGGTCTTTTTTGTGGACCCGTACCGCACCTTTTATGGTAGAAATGATCTCTACCAAAGGGATTGGGTACATCTTTCCTATAAAGGAAAGGCCTTTCTGTCGAACATCATCCAGGATGTCGTAGAGAGGACCCAAAGGAGTATCCAGCCCAGAGTGAGGGCGGACGTACGCCAGTACGCCCGAGTCACTCCTGGAACGACCTTCTCAGAGGTCGCAAAGAGGGGTGCCTCTTCGCCAACAAATAAGCCGGGAAACGGAAAAGCGTAGGGAGTCCTACAGTTGGGGACTCCCTGAAAGTTTTTCTGTTCAATGTGAGGTCAATCAGGAACAAGTTTCCTGAGCTCCGTGGCCTCGTAGCGACGGAAGAACCCGAAATGGTAGCCATAACAGAATCGTGGATAAAAACGTCAAACCGAGACTTTGAAGGCGAATTCACGGTTCCTGGCTACCAACTCTTCCACAAAGATATGGCTGACCACGAGCTCTTAGGCGTTGACCTATAGATAGGTTCTGTCAGATACAGGACCCTGCTGCTTTACAGGCCCCCTTCTCAACCGGTTGAGAAGGACAGGGAACTGTACCAGCTGCTGGGTGAGCTTGTCCAAGGCAGAGTGTCCATCGTTATGGGCGACTTCAACAGCCAAGTTGATTGGGAAACCAGAGCAGCCTGTGGCGAGAGCGCGCTACTCTTGGAGTTCGCCAACAACGAGTTCCTCACTCAATGGGTCAGAGACCCGACGAAAGGAGACAATATCCTCGACTTGATCTTCACCTCTGAGGATGATATCGTTGAGGATGTCTCTGTAGGCGAAGAGCTCGTGGCAGTGATCACCAGCTAGTTAGATTTACCGTCAAGATCCCGAAGGTAAGGTCTGTTGCCAGTCAATCAAGAAAACTTGACTTGAAAAGAGCAGACTTTGCAAGCCTTCGTGCTGGACTGACTGGCGCGAGGCTAAGTCTGTGTAATGCTTTTGAAGACTCGTGGAATAGTTTCAAAACCACATTCACGAGTCTTCAATCGCGTTTCATCTCTCTGGAATGCCCCCGTCGGTCTTCTGTTCAACCAAAGTGGTTTAATCGAGAAATCGGCCAAATGCTTAGGGAGAAGAGAACTGTGTACCGGCAATCGAAGATCTCGGGTGACTTTGACGAATACCGGAGGCTAGCCAGGAGAGTGAAGTCCAGCATAAGGGCGGCTAAGCGGTCTAGGGAACTCCGAGTGGCGAGACTATGTAAAGAGAATCCCAAGGAGTTCTTTGGATATGTAAACAGCCGTAAAACAATCCGTCGAACGATTGGCCCTTTGAGGAATGAGCAGTGGACATTAAAGCATTCAGATGCAGAAAATGCTAACCTCCTTAACGACTACTTCTCTTCAGTGTTTACTGAAAAGTGTGGTCCCATCCCCCAGCCGACGGATTCCTTACTCGGGGGAAAAGCTGGAGGATATGGACTTCACCAAAGGAGAAATAAAAAAGAAGATCACTGACCTAATGACGAATAAGTCACCTGGCCCGGATGGGTTTCTATCTAAAGTGTTGAAAGAAGTGCGCGATCAAGTGACACAACACCTGAGCGCAATCTTCAACATGTCAATCCGGACCGAATGCGTTCCTAGAAACTGGCATGAGGCGGAGGTAACTCCTATCTTCAAGAAAGGAGACCGTAGCCAACCGTGGAACTACCGACCTATCAGTCTGACTTCGAGAGTCGGTAAACTCATGGGAAGCATGATGGTGGACAAAATGACTTTGCATTTAGAGTTAAACCTGCTACTGAGGAGTTCCCAGCACGGCTTCCGAAGGCAACGGTGATGCCTGACGAACCTTATGGAATTCTTCCACTTCGTCTTCAGTGAGCACGATCGGGACAAGGCCGTGGATGTGGTGTACTTAGATTTTCAGAAAGCCTTTGATAAGGTACCACACCACCGCCTTCTCCGGAAAGTGCGAGCGCTGTGAATAGACGGAAAAGGAGCCGGCTGGATCGAGAACTGGTTAAGTTGCAGACGGCAACGGGTGATGGTGAATGGACAGGCTTCTGAGTGGGTGCCTTTTACTAGTGGGGTGCCTCAAGGTTCTGTCCTGGGACCACTACTATTCATCATCTACGTCAACGACATGGATGGTGACATGGTTGCCAAGATTTCCAAATTTGCCGACGATAACAAGCTTGGTAGGAACGTTGCAAAGGATGGAAATACTGCAAGCCTTCAAGGAGATCTTCGGAAGATTGGGGAGTGGTCTGATACGTGGCAAATGCCTTTCAACGTAAACAAATGCAAAGTGATGCATATCGGCCACAGAAATCCTCAATCACCCTATATCCTTAAGGGCACTGCTCTTGAATCCACCGACACTGAGAAGGACTTGGGTGTAACTATCACGAGTGACCTCAAGTTCTCGAAACAGTGTATTGAGGTGGAGAAGAAAGCCCAAAGGATGTTATGGTATATAAAGCGCCAGTTTGGATATCGGAACAAGGAGATATTACTGTGTCTGTACAACTCCCTCGTCCGACCGCACCTGGAGTATGCCGTACCATTTTGAAGTCCTTCATTCCGAAAAGACATCGCAAGATTGGAACGCGTGCAAGCCAGGGCAACTAAACTGATTCCCTCTATCAGACATAAAAGTTATGAAGATAGATTAAGGGAATTAGATATGTTCTCGCTGGAGACTCGGAGACTTCGTGGTTAGCTTATCGAAGTACTTAAAATACTTCGAGGCTTCGACAGACTGGACTACGGGCATATTTTCCATCTCAGCGAGGGGAGAACAAGAAATCACTGCTTTAAACTTGAACGAAAGCGATACTACCGTGATCTGTGTGGGAAATTCTTCACTTACAGTATCTGCGGTAGTTGGAACGCACTTCCGACGGAAGTTGTCAACAGTGAATCTGTTGACCAGCTCAAGTTAAGACTAGATAAAGTCTTTCGAAATCACCGTCAAGATCCTCGCGAGTGATCTTCGAGGTTGCCAACGGACACCTTCGAAGATTGCGCGAAAAGTACCCTCCTTGTATGGACCGTAAGGTCTTCTAGGGTACTTATTTTCCTTGTAGCTGAGAAATTTGGAATTTTCTCAGGAAAATTCCAAATTAATGTGAAATAACCAACAGGAATAAACTACGTATGGTTATGGAAATTTGGAAGAATATTCCAGAAGTTATCAGTAGATAAGCAATTTAGTAGAAAAATTGAAGAGTCCAAAATTATCCAAACGACAGTGGAAATTAATTTCTATTCGAATATAACGATTAAATTATCATTGGAAAACATTTCTACAAGTTATAATTAATGAGTGTTTAGTGTGCAATTCTTTATTTTCAGTAATACTTTGGCATCTCCTGCCACAGGAACGCACCAAATATTGACACTCTTGCACACTGATTGATCTTGTTCCATTCATTTTGAAAAAGATGATATATTCAATTTTAGAAGAAGTTGGGATAGGGGTAGATATAGTGGGTGAATAATTAAAATAGGGAGGGGTATTTTTGCCCTAGCAGGGAGGGCATCGCTTTACTTTTACTTATTATTACTTTTGCTTTTATTATTTGTTTGAACTTTTGTCCTATGTTTTTATATTTTCATGAGGTTTAGTGTTATTCTTATTGTTTGTTGATAAATGATTTTATGTACTTATTTTTGGTGTAAATATTCAGCTTTCAAGCCTTTGTTAGCTCTATTTGCCAACAATCTGCCTGTGTTAAAAGTTTTAATGTAATGTTGTTACTTACTCATTGATTCTTATATGTTGTATTAATTGTATTGTTTGCTGTTTCGTTTATGTATATATTGATGAAATGTTGTTTATACCCATTGATTCTTACATGTTTTATTGTGTTTTGTCTATGTATATATTGGTGTAATGTCTTCTTGTGGGCATAGTTTTGTGCTCAGGAACTGACGTCAGCGTGAGACTTTTGCCCGTAGCCTCGCAGATATGTTAAGCCTGCCGCCCGTTCCCTGTAGCTCTGGAATGACACTGTTCGTTATTGTGGCCCAGACCTTTTTTCCAAGTTTTTGGGTGATGACATTGATGGGCTCCAAACGTTTCCTCCTGTGCAAATCTCTTTGCCTAAGGCGATCACGCCTTCTGACTTTATTAATAAGTAGAGATGCAGTTTTCTGCACACGCTGAAGTCTTTTCATCGAGGATTTGATGGCCACTTGAGTAACCACTGCAGGGTAAATGAGCTTAGCCCGGACATACACAGATATATTTTCCTGATGTTAGCCGAGCTAAGATCTCTAAACCTGTATAGCTTGGAAATTTCTCTCCTCGCCAGGTTCCGCCTCTCCGCCTGGTGTCTCGAGTATCCATGGTCGTGATCTTTAGGCCCAGGACGGTGCCTTCGAAGGAGTAGCTGTATCTCCTCCCATGTATGATGATGGCCCATGTCAACTCGCGGCTCAGTGGGACGATCTTGAATTTGTCCCTGTTGGTCCTGATCTTTCATCGTCTCTTGTATTGGTTGATGTTGTTGATTTCCGCTATTGTGCGAGCTGCCTGTGCCTTTGCTTTCCTCTCCGAGCATAAGACAATTTGCGTGATGTCATTTACAAATTACAGATACATCGTGTCCCTGTGCATCGGAGTTGGGAGGTCGATCGTGAAGACCAGGTAAAGCAGAGGGCTTAGACAGCTTCCCTGGAGAATGGCCGCCTTGAGTTCGAATTCAGGACCTCTGTAGCCCTCAATCATGAGACAGGCTATTCTGTCCATGACAAAGTTCTAAGGATCCTTTCCAGGATTGGGTCTAGCTTAAGGTGCCCTGTACCCTTGCTTTCTTCTCCGAGCATGGAACAATTTGCGTGATGTCATCTGCGAATTGCAGATACATCGTGTCCCATTTCAACATGGTCAAGCAGAGTGCTTAGGCAGCTTCCCTGGAGAATGCCCGCCTTGAGTTCGAATTCAGGACCTCTGTAGCCTTCAATCATGAGACAGGCTCTTCTGTCCATGACAAAGTAACAGAGGATCCTTTCCAGGATTGGGTCTAGCTGAAGGTTCAGGATCTTGTATTGAAGTCCTTCCAGCTAGACTTTATCGAAGGCCTTTTGCCCGTCCCTCAACACAATGTCTACATAGCACCCATTCGCTTGGGAGTATGCTATTTTCTCTGTTAGGAGCACCAGGGCGATATTTGTGCCCCTTTTCCTGCGGACCCTGTTTTGTTTGGGGTTATGCGCTCTTAACTCGCTGAGTTGAGCTGGTAGCCTGTCTGCTATAATCTTCTCGAAGATTTTTCCATGTATATCAAGAAGAGAGATCGGGCGATAGTTAGCCACCTGATCTTGGGGCTTGTTTCCCTTCGGGATAAAGATAATATAATTTTGGCCATCTTGGACCCGTCAGGGAAGTAGCCTGTATTGAGGGCAGCGTTCATTGTGTTCGCCAAACCCTAAATAATTTGCCTTAGGGCATTTACAAGATTGTTCTTCGTAATCCCAGACCAGCCTGGTGCCCTCTGCTTGTAGGATCTTATAGTTTTCAAGGTCTCTTCGAGAGATATCGGGCATATGTCCTGAACCATCAGTCTTTCCTGAGATACTTGCTGGTGTGAGTAGGTTCTATGTATCACTGTGCCGAGGTCATCAAGGAATTGGTCTTCGGAATCCTGGTCGATATCGTCGTTCTCTTCAGGGGATATCGCGAAAAATTCTTGCCAGTGAGTTCTAAATTTCTAATGGGTCCTCAATGATGTATCCATCCTTGATTTGGGTTCTGGGTCTAGGAGGCAATCCCTTAATTCTTCGGATGTTGTTCCAAAACCTTATAGGATTATTCTTCCTTTCGAGCCTACCAATGATGTCATTCCAGATTGTTCTTTGTTTTTCAATTATTGTGTTTTATAGTTCCTCTTCTACTTGTCTCATTCTGGCTGTCTTTTCCCGATTAGTGCCTGTCCTGCCGATCTCTTCATAGATTTCTCTATGTTTCCGGGCAATTTCTCTCATCTCGTCCGTCCACCTAGGTTGTGGGAGCAATTGATAGAAGATTCTGGGGATGCATCTCTCGTCGGCTTGTATGAAGAGATTGGTGATCTTATTTATCTCCTTATCAATCTCTTAGAGATTAGCGTCTCCTAGGTCAGCTGGATGGTATGTACTGAGTATCTCTCTATATAGCTCCCAGTTAGTTTTAGCGTAACCTTTCCTAAGTGGAACGGGCTTGAGTAGCGGAGCAAGTGAGATCGTGGTGAGAATCGGGATGTGATCGCTCGGTACCACTGGTCCGGGCTCATTGTTGATGTTAAAGGGGAAGTTTTTGCTCGTTGATACAATGCCCGGTTTAGAAGCCGAACGTTGTGTTAAGAAGGTCGGAAAATCTGGCCCGTCCCTCTGAAGTCTGTCTCTTTTGAGTAGCATTTCCAAGTTTCTTTCCCTTTGGTCGGTGCTTCCGTAGCCTGACGATCTGCATCTGGCATTTAGATAACCGGCAAGCAATGTAAGTTTCCCGCCCCCGAAGAGAGTTTAAAGTTAGGTATCGGCAGGTATTTGCGTTCTGGAGGTTGATAAGCCACCCCCAAGGTCGGGTTTCATACCAAGGTTGGTATTTCAACAGCCACAAATGACTCATCTAGGTTTGGAAGTGTTTTCTGTATGAAATGTTGTTTCGGATGGCGATGGCTGCGCCGTCGAAACGATCCTGTGTGTGGTTTTTGTTCATAACTGTGTAATGTGGTATCTTTATTCTGTTTGTAATTGTGTTAACGATGTGTTCAGTGATGAGGATTAGGTCCGGATCCCCTTTATGGAATATGTTTCCGTAAGAAACGTGTTTCCTTTCCCATTCATTGACATTAATTGTAAGTATTCTCAATGTGTTGTTCGTGTTTTCCATGTTTGTGTTGTCTGGTGCTTGTGTGTTTGTGTGTGTCTGTCTTTTTCTAATGCTTTTTGTTCCGTGTCTTTTTACCGTTCCTAATTTTGAAAAAATCTGCTTTGCTCTCGGCGAGACAGGACTCCCTATAGAGTTTAATTTCGGCCACCATGAGCGCTGCGTCAATTAGCGCTTCCTGCTCTGGCGGATCATATGTCCATTTCAACATTCCAGCCTTCTCTATCATATTTTTTTCTGACAAGAACTCTTCATTTTGTTCTTACTCATCGCTCTCGCATGGGTCCTAGGAGGCTGGGAGCACTCTTGTTTATCTTAAGAGGAAGAAGCAGAGCTTAAGATGTTGCCCTCAGCCTGTTTGATCCTTCTGGCTGTTTTTTTCTCCCTCATTTCCCTTTTCTCTCTGGCCTCAATTCTGGAGTCCCTGTTTGGGGACCTTTGAGGAGCTGGGGTGGATTCCAGGATCGTGTTCCTTTCCGCTCTTTCTTCTTCATTTCTTGGGAAAGCGGTCACTGGTGCCTCTTACTCTGGCTGATATTGATCTGGAGGGCTTCCTCTGATGGTTTTTTGTTCCGGGAACCACATTTCTGCTAAGCCATTGTCCTAGAACATGATATTTAGCTCTTTAGCGAAGCAGCCTGGAATCGTCAGATTCCGGACGTGGGCATATAATATGCAAGTGAGAATTTTTGTCGAGTTTTCACTCTCTTTGCCTATCTTTAAATATGTTTTCTGTGCGATGATATTCACTACATTTCCTGAGGAGGCCGCTTTTGACACTTGGGCGTAGGGGGTGTTCGCCCTCCTAATTCCTTCTGCTTTTTTCTCTTCCGCCTTCCTTTTCAGGATCTCCTTCTTTTTGGGCAGGATATCGCCATTGCAACATGTCTTTGTCCACAGTTTGGGCACTTCTCTTCTGCTGCTGGGCATTCACGCCAGCCGTGGCCTTTTTGGCTACATCTAGAACAGATCGATTCCTGCTCCTTGCAGTCCTTCGTGGTGTGATGCTCTAGTATGTATCATTTAAATCAAATCTACACCGAGGTGAATTCCTCCAGCTTGATTTGCTCACCACTTATTTTTGCGTTGAAGAGAAGTAACCCTCTCTTATTTGCCTTTCTCACCATCTGCATGTCTGAGAAGATAATTTTAAACACGTAGTGATACCCCGTTTTGTCTCTTTTATTTCCAAATTCAATTATTTCAACCACAATCGCCCATTACTGATTCCTCTCAATTTCCTCCTTTATATCCTGTCCTCTTATTGCGCTGGCCGATCTAGGGGTCCAGCTTTCTGCACACCACACTTCTGTGTGCTTGGATCTGAGGAGGTGTGGTTGGTTGTAGGTTTATATCCTTTAAGACTTTAACCCCTTCCTCCTTCGTGAGTATCCCTCTGTCTTCTTCTTTTTCGCATATTGCGACGTATCCTGCTGGCGTATCTATTAGTCTTAGGACTAAAATGCTTAGTTTACCGAATAGGGTCTCAAACACCTTACCCTTGCCCGGTTTTTCATGGCCGCTTAAGCATCTTAGTGGGACCCTCGCGGCATTTTGGGTCACTATTATGGTGGTGAACACCCCTTGAGGAGGGGAATGCACTCTGTCCTGTTCTTGCCCTTTTCCTACTCTTTTAGAGACTCACTAGTGTGTATAAGTTTCTGTTACTTTCTTAAAAATATTTGTTAAGTTGCTTTTGGGGAGAAGAGCCCCCCCCCTCTCGCTAAACCGCCGCCTGGATGAGAAGGTAATTTGCCTTTGTGGTAAATGATGATAATGGATGATATGGATCCGGGGGATCCTCTCGGGGGTGTGATTGTATGGCGGACTTATTGACCACGCCCTCCCCCCCCGAGGGTGTTTTAATCGCGACCGCATCCCAACATACCATAGAGACGGTTGTATGTCCCTCTATGGTCCTGGAAGGGGCTTCCGCTGGGATAAGCATTGGAGGTAGTAGTTGGTTCCTTGTCCGGAATCTTTTCTGACATTGTTATCGACTGTGGGCCACTCCTCAAACCAGCTTCCTCCAATGCCCCCAACTATGGCCGTGCTATTTCCCGGCATAGTTGGGATGAAACATGAATGGCAATCCCCTCTCACATCCGACGGCAGTTCACGCAGGGGGGGCGGGGCCGGAGACTTAAGCAGTCATCTGGCTAAGTGGGGCCGCTTAAAAGAAAGATGAAATTATTAGTGATGGTGAAGGGTGAAATGAGTATCGATCTCATTCGTAATAGTGGTTCCTAAGTAGAAACCAATTCTCGGAGGCATCTTTGGGATTTTCCCTAAACTTTCTCTCCTTTGCCGAATTTTGAGGTAGTTGTCGGAGTGAATATACCAAGAATTCTATGCAGTCCATCTCGAAGAATTTCACAGAGTTCTTCAACTGTTTGGGGATTTCTCACTTTAGATCTCTTTCTGAATGTCTTCCAAACATTTTGAATGAGACTTAGGTACAGAATCTGTGCAGGTCACTTCAAAATAGCGATGTGCTCGTCGTCCAGGAAGGTCTTCACCGACTTGGCCGTGTGGTAGAGTGCGTTATTTTCCAATCCATTTGCAGATTGATCTCCAGAGGTTCACGGATGTGTTAAAGTAATGCTTTAGCAGTAATTCATTGTGAAATTGTGCATCACATTGTGCCCCGTCAGATCACAAGTGGCCCAATGTCTTCTACCAAAATCACACCGCAGACTATGATACTTCCTCAACGAAACTTTAATCTCTTTTTGTTTCAATTTACAGACAATCTTTCGCTTGTTTTGTGACGAACAAACCTCCTGCTATCGGATGGATCCGACAAATTAAACTTTGATTCATAACTGAAGTGTATTTAGCTCCATTGGCCATTTGTCCACGTAACGTGCTCAGTGGCGAATGCAAGACGACCCTTCTTGTTCTTTGACTTGAACAATGGCTTGTCTGAGGGTATCCGAGGATGAATATTGTCTTCTTCCAGCCGACGTGATACAGCGAGTAGTTATAAATGGTGAATGTTCAGATTGGGTCAACGTCAGTAGTGGCCAGCTAATTGAAGTATTTAAAATATTGAAAGGATTTTCAAACGTTGATTATAGGAATTTGTTCGAATTGGATCATAGGGGAAATACTCGGCAACACGGATTAAAATTAGTGAACAAGCGATTTAACACAAGTATAGCCCAAAACTATTTTACGTTTAAAATTACTCAAATTTGGAATAGGCTACCCACCCACGTAGTGGATAGTAGGTCGGTAAATATGTTTAAAAACCGTCTCGACGCGCACTTAAATAGTATAAATATAACGTAGTCTGAGCACAGTAAATAATAACGTCTTTGCAAAAGGAGTTTGGAGCGGAGGAACAACGAGAGTAAAAATGATGACTAAAAATGATGCCAGCGATTTCTCTTGCATGTGTAGTTTAGATATCCATTTTCTTTTCCGCCTATCCTATAACTAGATTTTCACCACTAGCAGTCGAGGGCTGCGGAAGTTGAGAAGAAAAACTTTCTATCACCCCCCCCCCCCTAGGTTGAAGTAGTTAATATGCCTGACATTGTACACATGTAGATAAGTGTGTACAGTAGATTATATATTTAAAAAAAAAAAAAAAAAAAATATAGCATGTTAGAGATACACTCGTAGATAAGTGTGTATCGTAGTTTCGGATGTAGTGTAGCGGACTAGCCTCGAGCGGACCTTAGGGTCTTTGTTGGTCCTAGATTCTGTAGTTCTGTAGTTCTGTAGTCTGCCTGGAGGCATTGATGGCCAAAATTTCAGTAATATCTCGAAAAACTGCTGCAGCCGTCTTGCAACGGTCAACTTTATAATTTGTGTAATGGCTCGCTCTTCCCTTTTTGAAGTCTTTCGTGGCAGTTGATTTACCAGCCTGAAATATACGTATTTTGTCATAGGTTGACAGAATATTATGGACTACAGTTTTAGAGCGCTTAAGAGTCGCTGCAATGGTTTCAATTAAATCACAATCTTAAAGGCAAAGCTTTACAATCAGTTTGTTTACAGAGCGCATTCCTGACTTCGTAGGCATGTTAACTGGAAAACAACTGGAATGATCTAACGTATACGAAAGTAAAATAAATTGAGTTCTTATGCAAACAATGCCGGTTCTCTCAACCAAATTTCCATAACCTTTACCCAAAAGTAATTTTTACCTGTAGGTTATCGTACACCAATTTTGGAAACCTTGAAGTTTCCCTGGCAAACGTTATGGGAGGTGTTAGAAATGCGGGCCTTTGATATTTTGGGTGGTTATGTAAATCTACCATTTGGGACAATGTTAAGAAGTAAAAAATTGAGAATACTAACTTTAAAGAGAGGTAGTCTAGTGTCTAAAATTGTATTAAGAACCGAAGAAATTATTGATGATGTTATCAGAAAACAATGAAAATCCAAATATATCTGCTAAAAAGAATGGAATGCAAGTGCCGAAATCTTCATTTAATCATATTGTTAAACTACTAGGAGCGGTCAATAAGTTATGCAATTCGGATATAAGGAAACGAGATATGAGGAAAAGTTTTTTATTAGTTTTAAATATAACTACCCCTGACTCCAATGCACTTGCGCCACTTGTCCCTGAGGCTTCGAATTCCCGACAACCAAAAACCTCCGACTGCTGTTAAATCCACTCCTGGACGGCGAGCTGGACATCTTCATCGTCTCCAAACCGGCATCCACGCAGTACAGCCTTGAGCTGGCAGAATAAAAAGTAGTCGCTAGGGGCCAGATCTGGACTGTATGGGGTAGGGTTGAGCTCCTCGAATCCCCATCGCGCACGGCAGCTTGTGCAACTCTGGCCTTGTGGACAGAGGCATTGTCGTGGAGGAGCAGGACACAGCGTGTCAACTTGCCGCGCCGCTTCTGACGGACGCACTTCTTCAACCCAGCCAGTTCCTCGGCGTAATATTGGCCTGTGATGGTCCTTCCACGAGGCACATAGTCCACCATCAACACTCCCTTAGAATCCCAGAAGATGGTGGCCATGATCTTCCCGGCTGAGGGTTGGGTCCGGAACTCGATGGGGCTCGGAGAGCCCCTGTGCTTCCAGGCCATGCTTATCGAGCTTGGTCTCGGGATCCCAGTGCTGAACCCACGTTTCATCACCTATCACTATGCGTGACTCGAATCCCGCCGGGTAATGGTTGCACAAGAGCAACAGCTCCTCCGAACTTTGACGACGTTGAAGTCGATCATGGGGCGTGAGGTTTCTATGGACCTAACTGGCAGAGACCTTCGTCATGGCTAAATTGTCGTGTATGATGTTGATAACACTTCCATGTGATATTCCAAGTTTTCGCTCGATTTCTTTGACCTTCACCCGTCGATTTCGAGGATCATCCTCTCGACACGGGATACATTGTCCTCGTTGGTCACGTCTGACGGGCGTCCTGGACGGGGGTCATCTTCAAGGGACTCACTACCATGGCAGAACTCCCTATTCCAGCGAGCAATGGTTGCATAGGAATGGGCGGTGTCGGTGTACACTGCAACTATGCGTTCATGGATCTCTTTTGCATTCTTGCCTTCCTTGGTCAAATGTTTGATCACTGCGCGGTGTTCAACCTTCTCCATTGTTGAAAAATTTGTAACTGACGATCTGCGATAAGCTACTGTTTCTTAAATAGACGAGGCAGGAGCGTGCGGCTGCATGTCCTGACTTGTCATAACTTGTCCTAACACCCCCACAAACAGCCACCCCCCTTCCTCTGTTTTGCCCTACCGATTCGCAAAAATTATTGACCGCCCCTCGTATATTATAAATGGCGTCCTATTGCGAGATACCGGCATCAGCTTCTCAGGACTGATTTTCCCTCGCCGAAGAAGATTTATCGAATGGTTTGTCTATCCACCCGATCGATTTAGAGCAATAATGTGATTGGTGGCGAGGCAACATTTTTAATGGATGCAAAAGTGAATAACCATAATGTTCTACATTATGCAACACTGAATAATCCTCCTAAATTTAACTTAGACCACACTATTTAAAGCTGTATGGACGCGGGAATGGCAGTCTTATTGGTCGGTTGTTTTACGTTAATAACATGAATAGAGCTCTCCTACCTGAATATGGTGACTTAACATATAACTCCGTAAATACACTGAAAGTGCGATAATAACTTCAATAGACTTTGATGGATTAAGGTTAGTGCTGCTAAACAGAGGCCGATTGCGGTGGGAGAAAGATTAACAGAATTTTTCAACAACGTATAGTTCCGCTAAGTCATTTAATTGAGTAGCCCTAAAGATAACCTTACGCTATTTTTACTTGTGGGGACATTTAAATAATAAGGTGTACTCCACCCTCGGCTGCTCTAGATCTAGTAAAATCCAAAATTAAGCAAAAACGTTAAGCGAGCAGTGAAATCACAGCTCAAATCTGCTTGGAGAGAAATGGAGGGCAAACGTAATTTTAGGTACCTTCACTAATATCATTGCATCTCTACTATTATTAAAGTAAACATGATGGAAATTTTAACATTTTAACTAGAGACTTTCAACAAAGAAAAAGGCGTTTACACGATTTAAAAATGAGGAATACTTTTTCAATTTTCCCATCCTATTTCTTCTGCTTAGTTCACAAATTACTCGTACTTACCGCTCCCGAAAATACATTAAACTAAAATTTTGAAGATTTTTTATTAATTTTCAAACGAGTGGGATTGTTGGTCAATCTCAACTGAGATATACTTAGGTATCTAATCGGTTCGAAGGCCTCCTATGAACAATATCAGAGAAAGAGAGAGAGAGAGAGAGAGAGAAAAAAAAGATGTCGGACGGGAATGCCACGCATCAATTATAACAGATTATCTAATTTAGTACAGCAGTCGGGCAAAATTCGAGTAAAAAATATGCTAATGAGATCGGCTTTTTTGAAGACACTTAACTTCCGTTCAATTAAGACGTCCCATATAACGAGTCTAATTGTAACAATGAGAAGTAGCGCGAGATGTCTAAAATTCACTTCCGGCGGCTCTGTATAAATAGTAAAGCATCGGCCTAGGCAAAATTAGTATTTTGCTATGAAGACAAGACGCATAAGGTAAGGCCTGCAGACTCTTATTGCTGGTCGAGTGTAGGCGGGAATTAGGTTGTGATAAATGTTAGATATTGACTAAAACATTCATTGTCCTCCGGATAATTCCAGACTTAAATAAGACCGGGCCATAACGATTGAAATACGACCCAGTGACTTGATTGGTTGCATTCTCCTTACGAGTGTTTATTTTGTCTCTCCTTATAGCTTCTTTCTCTCGCTCTCCCATACCCCAAGAGCCCATCTTCCCCCTGGCAAAATACTTCCTCGATTTCTACTTTCAAGGCTGGCAGTGTTTACTGGAAGACAGGTTGTATCTTCCGTCATAACTTCTAACAGGCCGAGTACTGGTCGGCCCTAAGTGCAAATCCAACCCGTGCTGTTGGAAAGTAATCGAGCTCGTCACTCATACCCCTTCTCTTAAGAACATAAGAACATAAGAAAAGAAGGAGACTGCAAAAGACCATTCATGGCCTACACTTGGCAGCTCCTTTTCCATTCAACACACAAAAGATTTCTTACCAGAGAAAAGTCATCAACATTGTCACCCTTTACAGGAGTTCGTCAGGTCTAATCTACAATATACATAAAATACATCCAGAGGATTATGTCCATTCATGCAACCGCAAAATATAATCTCCCCACTCCTTAGAAAAATATATACATATGTACATAAAAAAAAGTCAGTCCCATCTAGCAGCTTCATCCATATATTTATCTAATCTATTCTTAAAACTACCCAGAGAGGAGGCTTCTATCACATGTCTAGTGAGCCTATTCCATTCATCTACCACACGATTTGTAAACCAATTCCTCCCAATCTCCTTCCTAAACCTATACTTATCAAGCTTAAACCCATTGCTACGTGTTCTGTCATGTTCACTAAGTATAAGAACCTTACCCAGATCCCCTTTATTATATCCTTTTACCCATTTGAAGACTTCAATCAATTCCCCTCTGACTCTTCTCCTTTCCAATGTATGTAGATTTAGTTTTCTGAGCCTTTCACCATAAGGTAAGTTCCTTAGCCCACCAATCATCTTTGTCATCCTTCTCTGCACAGACTCAAGCATATCAATATCCTTTCTATAATATGGTGACCAAAATTATACTGCATAGTCTAGATGAGGCCTAACTAGCGCCAGATACAGTTTTAGAATGACTTCAGCACTCTTATTGCTTACACTCCTCCTAATGAATCCCAATATTCTATTAGCTTTATTCTTAGCATTTAGGCATTGCTTTCTAGGACGAAGGTCTGAACTTACCAAAATACCCAAGTCCCTCTCACAATCAGTCCTCCCTAAAATTCTCCCATTTAATTTATAACTATTCAATGGATTATTTCTACCTATACTAAGTACACTACATTTGTCTATGTTAAACTTCATTTGCCATTTCTCGGCCCAATTGGACAGAATGGTCAATTCCTCCTGCATTACAACAGCATCAGAATCAGCCCTAATGGCCCTACCTAGCTTAGTATCATCAGCAAATTTACTCAGGTCACTACTTATACCTATGTCAAGATCATTAATATAAATTAAGAATAGCAAGGGACCCAAAACAGATCCTTGCGGAACTCCACTGCTAACACACCCCCACTCAGATTTAACTCCATCTATACTAACTCTTTGCTGTCTGTCACCAAGCCATGACTGAATCCACCTAAATATACTGCCATCGATCCTGTGTGCTTTAACTTTGCTCAGAAGTCGTAAGTGTGGCACTCGATCAAAAGCCTTACTAAAGTCCAAGTATAAAATATCATAGTTTTCATCATTATCTGCTGCTTCATACACCTTACTATAAAAAGACAGCAAATTAGTCAGACAGGATTTACCCTTACTAAAGCCATGCTGTGATTCTTTTATCAACTTATGCTTATCCAAGTGATCTCTAATATTCCTTGCTATAATAGATTCCATCATTTTCCCTACCACTGATGTCAAACTTACTGGTCTGTAATTAGACATATTTGTTTTATCCCCTTTCTTAAATATAGGTATCACATTGGCTTTCTTCCATGCCACTGGCACAATGCCACTCTCCAATGATTTTCTAAAGATGCATGCTAGGGGCTCACTTAACACATCCTTACATTCTTTCAAAATTCTAGGAAAGACCTCATCAGGACCGGGTGCTTTACTACTTTTGATTTTATCAATTTCCTTTGTCACTATCTCCTTTGTGATCAAGATATCCTTTAATTTCTCTTCATCATTACCCCGAAAGATCATTGACACCTCAGGTATATTTAGAGTATCCTCCTGTATAAATACTGAGAGAAAAAAGTCATTTAGCATTCAAGCCATTGAGTCCCTATCACTCACTAATTCTCCATTGGAATCTATAAGTGGGCCTATTTTATCTCTAACCTTAGTTTTGTATAATTGATAAAAACTTTTAGGATCTTCCTTTGCCCTATTTGCCACTTTAATTTCATAATTTCTCCTTGCTACTCTAACTAACTTTTTAACATCTCTTGCTAGTTCATTATATCTCTGCCTTAAGTGATCCTCTCCATTTTTTTATTTTCCTATAAATGCCCTTTTTAATGCCAATATAATGCTTAATTTTATCTGTCATCCATTTTGGGTCATTATTTTTAGTCCTAATCTCCTTATATGGAATGTTAATCATCTGACCTGTAATTAATTGCTCAATTATTCTTTCATACTCCTCTTCAATTGTAATCTCTTCCTCCTGGTGATTATTGTCTCCACTAACTGATATCATTGAGTCTATTCCTGAATTGATTTCATTGCCTGGTTTCTGTACAACTACCTCCAGGTAAGTCCTTAGCCCATTATAATTTGCTCTTCTAAAGTCAGGAATTTTAACATTGTTCATGCTACTATCAATACCATTCCATTTCATCTTGAATCTAATTTCACAATGGTCACTATTACCCAAATTTCCTCCAATCTCAGTATCCTTAATAACTTCTTCCCTATTTGTCAGAACTAAATCCAGTATATTATTACCTCTAGTGGGTTCTTTAATAATCTGCCTCAGAAAATTATCTTGGACAACATTAAAAAATTCCTCAGCCTCCTGATCACCCACAAGAGCTTCCCAGTCTATATTTCTGTAATTAAAATCGCCCATTATACACACATGCTTACTTCTACATGCCCGTTCTATCTCCTGCCACAGAAGATTTGAAGCTTCCTTACTAAGATTTGGTGGTCTGTATAATAATCCTATGACAAGCTTGTTTTTACCTTCCTTTACATTTAGCCATAATGACTCTGTGTTATCATCTAATTTAATTGTACTGTTTACACAACACTGGAGATTATCTTTAATATAAATAATAACCCCTCCTCTTCACTTCCTATTCCTATCTGTATGGAACATGTTAAAGCCCTCAATCTCAACCTCAGGTTTAAAGTGATTACCTGCCAAATCAAGCCATGACTCTGTTATCGCAATTATATCAAAATTCTCTTCACTCGCTAACGCTCTTTAGAGATCTATCTTATTCCTTATACTCCGACCATTTGTGTAGTATATTTTTAAGGTTTTTTTATTATTCCCATCTTCATTGCATTGTGCTTTTTTATTCCTAGTTATCTGCTCATTCACTTGTGCATTAGTCCCCCTATAACGCATCAGTATGCCCTCTCCCCTTGCTATTCCTCTATCTCTGCATCCCTTCCATTTCCTACACCTACCCTCTATTCCTGAGAGCATAGATCACCCAAACTGGGAGCTTCAACAAGAATGAGCCGAAAGTCTTTGGAAGCAGAGGCATGGTGAAAAATATTCTAAGGTGGTATCACCAGGGTGACTTAGAGGTATATGCAATTGATAGTGTGCCATTGAAACGGAATGAAACAGAGTGTTAGGATTGGATGGAATTCGGATGTTGAGCTAAGTGAGAATGATGGGAATATGTATGTATTGGATGGTAGTGCTGCAAACTATTGACTGAGGCGAGTTGTGCGTGTTTGATGGTGTAATTGATATGAAAGATCATCAAGTGTGTATCCAAGTTTTGGACCAGTCTGAGAGGAGTAAATGGGAGACGAATTGGGTGTAATTAATACAGTGATGAATATGGAGAATGATAGGCATGTGGCGAATGCAAGTGTCCTTTCTATGAGTGTAAAGTTAAATGGGTGGAAGTATGAAGATTTGATTGAACAAGTGAAGTTGGAGGAAAAGTTGAGTGAATGTGAGAAGCAAAAGGTTTATACGATGATGAGGAATAGAAGAGGTGCCTTGAGTTAATAGAATGAGGACTTCAGCAACACTCACTAGGCTGAGTTTAAAATTGTGTTAAGCGATGACACACAGACTTACCAGAGGCCTTGTCATTCCCTCCCTGTGGCTCAAGAGATCGAGGAAGTGTGCAGAATTGGAGAGAATCGGGGGTAATTGAACCAAGTGTGATGGCCCAAATAGTCTAATTGTACCTGTGTGGAAGCCAGATGGAAGTTTGCAACTATATTGATTACGCGGAATTGGAGTCCCCTTTGTCGGTCGCTTGGGCCGCTTGTGTATACTCACGGCTCCAACTTGGAGCCAACATTCTAAACCTATTCGCCCAATTATTCCATTGCTTTTATCTTTCATGTCCATTATTTTATTTTTGTTTGTACAGTAGTAAAGATTATTTTGTTTCGCCCAGTTTGATATCCAGCACCTCCTAGATAGTTGATTTAATTCTGCAAGTGTAGCTGTTGTCATAAGGAAACTAGTCACTCTTACGAGACTTATTGCAACTCATAGTTAAATTGCACCATTCGGGGCAAGGCCCAATTGCAGAGTTGCCGTTCGTGCTATCCGCTATCCTTTCCGGGACACGGAAAGCAAACTTTAGGTCAGAGATCTAACCTAACCTACGACAAACAATGTCTTTAAAAAAACATCATGAAAGGCAGAACCCTTTAAAAAACGACCCCAAGAACTAATAAAAATTCTTAACCAGTTAAGACTAACCTAACCTAACTTTGACCTAACGTAACCTTACTTTGATCTAATTTAACCTAACCTAACCCAGCCTCACGTACACAACCTAACCTTAACAAACCTAACCCTACCTTAACCTAACTTTACACATCTTAATCTTAATCTAACCTAACTTAACCCAGCCTAAACTAACCTAACCCACTCTAACTATAAACAAGTAATAAGAACAGGAAATCACCTATTACAGAAAGACATATAATACGTGAATACACGTAATCCAAACATATCCTAAATAAACAGACGTTCCAGAGATACACATAATTCAGATATAAACACAATATCAACACACAATTCAGACATACAAACAAACATAATACAGGCATTTACATAATTAAGATATACACATAGTACAGACATACAAATAATGAAGAGACAGTCCAGAAATACACACAATACAGATATACATTTACGTCAAAACTAAATAACAAAATACCAAATTCTATTTTTTTGAAATCCTGCTTTAATTTCTAGAAAAATCGTAAAGATTGATCTTTAAAAATTGCCTCTGATCGTGCACAAGTTCCACTCCATAGGCAACGGCTACAAAAGTTATGAGGCAAGTAATTTGTATTTGAATAAAAGGAGCATCTAAAATTAGAGAACGATAAAGTAACTTTCAATTTACAGATAAAAATCCGGAACGTATTTATACCAACACTATCCTACGTATATTGTACAGGGGGATCCGAAAGTCAACCGTACCGAAAAGTAATAAGAACAATAGAGGAACTATATAATAATATCAAACACATGGACTGATTTTACTGTATTCACTTTCAATTGAGAAAAAAATATAATAATATCAAACACATGGACTGGTTTTAGTGTATTCAGTGTCAGTGACACTGTCACACATCGAGAAGGTCTGTGTGAACCCCATCATTTACGTGCCACACAATGATGATTGCAAAGGCTGCCCGAACAGCGTTTTTCAACTGTTGGGTATTCTGGTATCGGTCTTGATAATACCCCACAAAGCGTTGTCGCAAGACGTGAGTTCTGGACTTCCTGGAGGCCAATAGAGAAGGGCTGGAAGTTGTTGTGAGCCTCGCCCCATTCATCTATCTCGAAAAACTTCATTTAAGTATTCTCTGACACTGATGGTAAGTATGGTGGGGAGGGGTACCATCTCGTTGAAACTAACATTCATTCAAATCCACATTCAATCTCTGGAGCTGTGGAACATGGTAGGGTAAGAGTGATGGTTAACAAATCCCTTGAAGAAATCATCCCCTTCGGGGGGTTGCGCTCCAGGTTTTCTTTGCTCCAGAAATAAATATTCTAAGCCAGGTCACTCCGGTAAATTGCACATTCATCGGAGAAAACATACTTCCACGTTGTGAGAGTTTGGGAAACACATCAAGAAACCGTCCATTTGCCACACGTCGTTTGTCCATGTCGTTATCACTTAGTTCGTTGACGAATGTTGGCCTAAACGATTTCAAATGAGGATCCTTTCGGTCATGTGTGTTAACATTGTGGTTTTAGGAATTCGTAGCTTGGAAGACCTTTTTCACAGTGACTTCGAAGGTGATTGTAGCACAGATGCCTTCCCCTATGCACATGTATCCCTTCGCGTTGAGGTTCGTCCTGTCCTCGGTTTGTCCTTACCTGCTTCTGTCAGAAACCGTTCATGTTCCCAATCCATTATCGTCCTCTTCGGAGGGGCTAGTCTGACGAATCTTGTAGTTTAGCTATGTCGCATATCATCCATGCTCTTCCAAAATGCACACGATCATGTGCTCATACACTTGCAGTTAGCCTCTCTTCCAAACTGTAAGAGCTCGTGTCAGCCATCTGAAATATAAAATTAAAACAATAATAACAGGGGTGAAAAGACTTTCGAACCACTCTGTCAACCGCTATTAGTGGTTTTACCCATTAATCAGGATAGTGAGATCAGGTACGGTCGACAAATCCCTATATTTCGGAGCAGCGGAATTGGTCGAAATGTTTGATTTCACGAATAATAAAGATACATAAGGATACTGGGTTCTGCGAGTCAAAAAGAAAATTGGGCAGCATAGAAGATTGCACGATGCAACAGATGTCGATGAGGGACCGATTTGAGACAAACCAATATTTCTCCTCAAATTGCCAAGAGGATGAACCTTAATGTTTTTCACCAGACTGCCTCACGTCGCTTGAGGGAGTCGGGATGAATAACATGCTCCCATGCTAAGAAACTACTCAAAAGTAAAAAGAATGAAGGGGTTATGTTGGCCTTCGCCACTGAGCATATCCAAAATTAAATTAAAATTTGTTCGGATCAGATGGAATGCAGTATGTAAGGCGTCGCATAGGTAAAAGTTTGAGTCAGTTACCCGTTCGATGACGCTGCAAAGTATATGCTGTGGTATTGTAGTGCTCGTTCTATAAAATAGGTAGGCCTCTGGCCCCAAATTGCAGGATTTAATAGGCCCAGCGAGGAACTCCACAAATGAACGCTCAGTGGATTTATCAAATCCTAAATATTGCTATGTCCTTAAATTAAAGAAATAACATGACGAGTCTAATAAATAAAAACCAAAGATATCTAAAGTGACCATCTGTATAAATACGAGCATTGCACACAAACAAACATACGCGTATTGGGAACATTTATCGGCAGGTGAACAAATATTGGCTCTGACCAGATAAATTGCAAAGATACCTGCAGCAAGTGATTCCCTATAATAAAGCTAAATCTATGGGAAATATGTAAGCACAACAGGTACACAGAACTGTCGGAAACTCCACCCAAGGGGTGGAAATAACGAACAAACTAGATGACTGGGTCCGCCCCACGGACAAGTCAATGTCATGCCCATTGGAGACGAAATATATATATATATATATATATATATATATATATATATATATATATATATATATATATATATAGACAGACTCTCATTATTCCTGATTCATTAACTCAATTCATTTCGTTAGTAACGTCACGGAATCCCGTTTACCGTCTAAGTCCTTCCTGCCACTTTTAGACTCGATACTTCGCATAAAACAGTAAGCCTACACATTGACCGCAAAGAGCTCAAGACGTTTCGCTTGCCCCTTTAGTAGACCAATTCAAGAGTAGTTATATTTTCTTTGCTGAGTCCTTTCAAAGTCCTTCACTTACCCCGATTACCCAGACACCTTCGGTAAGCCCAGCCTAACGCATAACCCTCGTGAGAAATTATCAAGAGTCAGAACCATTTCAACAGAGGCGTAAAGTATGCCACATGGCTAAAGTTCTCGTCACCCGTCGAGCGCAATAGCAACGAAGACTCTTCAATACACGCCTTTATAATTACCGACCACGCACCCACAAACCGGTAGCCTATACCACCACATAAACAGGTAACACCACCGGTATCATTGACCATACCCCTATAGTATAAAAACATATGCTTTAGGAACATGCGATCCACTCTCTGCGAACAACCGAAGTATGTGAGTCTGTTTTCATACAGGGCAATGCTCCGTGCCACACAACAAAGACGGTGAAGCAGTTCTTGGATGCTGAAAGGCTCTTGCTCAGAGCCTTGAATTAAACCCGGTATAAAACCTATGAAAGACACTCGGTGACAAGCTTAGGGATCAGATACCAAAGAATGTTGAAAATCTCTGGTAAAGATTCGATGAATGAAACAAAATCACCGAAAACTGGTCAAGTTCTGCGGCCGAGGGTGTGCTCAAATCATTTAGAACAAAAACTGGCATAGTTCATATTAATATCTTGTTCAATTGTTTATGATATACTTATGTTGTTTTCTGGTTATGTGCGTATTTATGTCCTTATAGCTTTTTTATCGGCTGTTCTATGAAATGAAGTGTCGTATCAGAGGCAAATCTCAAAGAATATTTTGTGCAATGTTGATTGAATTTTCAAGAGTATTTTCAGGAGAATGCATATTTTGTATTTTGTTCTCTAGTTTTGGACATACTGTACACACAATGCCGACATACATTACATGCATACACAACACAGGCATAGGCATATTTCAGATTACATCGATGTAATAAAATGAATGCATTTCTTGCATATCCTCTTCGGAGTCGCTGCGTTAAGGTTCAAAGGAGGTGGATAGAGCGGAGATGCATTGCCTGGATGTAACTGTAAGTCCCCTATTCTTCACGACCTGTCCATTTGGTGAAGACACCATGGTTCTCTGGCTCCTCGGCTTTCGTTGAGGACTTAGAAGATATGAATAAAGCGTAAAAAAAGCGACGGTGATTTTGAGACCGTGTCATTTTTAGAGAAACGACCCTACAAAGTGGTTATATGGTAAGGCAACATCAATGAAAATCCAAGGGCGTTGGTGAACGTGCCGCGACGGAGACGGAGAAAGCCGAGTAAAACACGTTTTGATTTACCTGACATATCTGTGCAACATGAGGCTGGAAGATCAATGAGGGCGGTCACGGATTTGACTGACGTGATTCAAACTTTAGACGGTGACAGAGGAAGTTACCTTTGGATGTTGGGTACTCCGGTTTCACGACAGATTAAGAGTTTGATTTGCTCCTGATGGAGAGAATAAGCCTCCCAGAAAGAAACTTCTCGGCAAGAAGGCGGAGGTAAGACTTGTAAGCTGACGCGGCTGAAACCAAGAAATGTGAAGACCTCGTGCGGCGAGCGAGCCTCCGGAGCGACCTTCATAAACTTACTTTCTTCAACAGCTGGGTTTCTTTTACAATTGGTATTTCAGCTATGACGTCAGGATAGCTGCTCTATTTATCAACCCTTCCACTGGGTCAAGACTTTCGGGAATGTCTTTCAATCGTATGGTTGATTCTCGCTAGTAAAAATAATTATACCCTTGATCTTATCTAATTTGGTATCGCCCCAAGTGCATCGAAGATAGTACCAAACTTTTGCAGCCTAAATACTATTTATGGGAAAAGTGGAGTATAATGATTTTGATCGAGAAAAGAATGGATGTTAGTCTAAGCCAACGAGGAAAATTATAGTGAAAAAGGAAAAGAAAACAAACGAATAAAGGAAAGAGGCAGATAAATTAAATGAACATAAAAAGTGAGAGGTAAAGGATGACGAATTCTGCAATTGCAAACCAACCTTGCCAACCGTGTATGATAAAGTCCTGGCATAAGTTCGTACATAAGGCATAGGTCCTGAAAAGTCCGAGCTTGTAGTGATGTTTTTCTCCCACTTTTGAGTTAAAATGATAATCATCGATAATATATCACTTTCTGCCAGTTTTGAGTAATTTTATTAGCTGTATTAATTAAACACTAATCTACGCACTTTCTTTCATTCCTGAAACATCCAGTCCGACTCAACCAAGGTAATAAAGGGAGGTAAATCCCTTATAAATATTACGCTCTTGTTTGTAACGCCCTCGACTCTTGCTAACGTCGTCATGCTTAATGAAATCAGCGAGACCATTTGTGGCATCTGAAGAGGTGAGAAATAAGCCCGTTGTAAAAATTTCTCGGTTCGAGCCGGCTAATTTTGGGAGGGAGGGGGGGGGGGTCTGACGAAGAAAAAAGACCCATTGTTGTAGCGGCTCCCAACAGGAGAGCTACAGTGATTTGTTAATTCACCCTTAGGTAATACGCTTCCCTTAACAATTGCAGGGGTGGCTTAAAAAGATGAATGTAGTAAATTCCCTACATTCCTGGCACTCCTCATGAAATCGAGTGATTTTATCTAAAGAGGAAAATATGTATAATCCAATGAAGTCTTTTGTTTTAGTGCAGAAGACAGGGGGTGAGTACTCTCAACGGAGGAAAGAGACAGAGGTACAACTGGAAAAGTGGGAAAAAGAAATAGGGATTACCAAAATTAAAATGCCAACCTTATCAACCGTCATTGCCATGACATAGGGTTAGGTTACTTTTCTTATATTATTTATTTTCTTATATTAGTTAGCTTGTATTTTGTTCTCTAGTTTTGGACGGTACTGTACACGCCAAGGTATGTTTTTTTCTCACACGAAATTATTTCAATTTCTGATTTTAGTTCATTAATTCTTCCGAGAATCTTTCCTCAAGATAGTCAGCGGCCACCAGACTGAGTTTAAAGCCCTGGCCTTGACAAAATTCACAATTCCGATAGCATCATTTAGAACTACATGGAGGTCTGGTTGCAAACGCCGAGAAACGAGGTGTTCTCGATGTAAAAAAACAGTGAATTATTGACATTAGGGTTTTCTGTTTTAATGCGAGTAACAAAACCCACACAACTTCCGATCATTGCACACGACCAAACAATTCAACCAGTCTATATCATGTTTCTTGAATTTTTTTATCATGTTAAGGTGTCTTTTCCAGTGGCATTGCTTGACAGGGCATTGCAGAAGAGAAATTCGTCCAAAATGTTATCTTCTCCTCTGTAGCTTACAAAACCATGAGTTGAAGGTCACGTGCAATATTCAAAGACTTATACGTATTCAATGAAAGATTTCCTACTATTATATCAGAGCAACAATCCGTTGAGTCAAAATATTTGAGATGAGATCAATTCTACGATTATTTTTATTATCCGGAAGGGGTATTGATTCGACCTTCTTGACAATAGGTATTTATTCCCCCAATAGTTTTGAATAATGCCTCGACTGCTGGCTTCACCCAGTGTTATGAGACTTTTTGCATCTTGCAATTATCCATGCTACCTCATAGGATGCTAAGGAATCTTTTTCTAGAGAAGAAGCCGAACTCGAGGGTGCATTAAACCTACATCGGGTCATCTGAACCTCTTTGTTCTTCCAGTAATTGAATGTGTTTTTCGGAAAAATTTTGGAGAACTGAGTGCAAATGACGCTTCAACCAATGCAATCAATCAATGTGTGTATAGAAAAAACAGAGAGGCATCATTGTGGAAGACCACATAAGATTATGTTGTTGGAAAAGAAAGTTCCGAAAAACCTTAAAATGAGATAGGAGTTTACACGTCACTGAATATAAACCAATGTGTGGTGTTTTTTCCGTGTAGGTACAGGTACTGGGTACGACTGGAACTGCGGGAAGATGGGGTTGGAATGAGAGGTGCATTCATGGAAACGCGCTGTTCATGTTATCGTTAGCTTATGTGTGGATAAGTATTGGCTGGGGGTGGTTATGGGATGCGGGGTTTCTCAATGTCATCGTAGCGTATTGTTTTGTGTGTATGTGTATATATGTGGGGTCTCTTGCAAGTTTCCCAAGTTGGTGCGTTCGACGCGTGTGGGTGTATATGTTGAGTGGTGTTAGTTTGTTGTTTTCATAAAGTGTGGCCATTCATGTGTACATGGAAGAGCGACATGTGCGTTTCAGAGCAGAGTGCTGAATGTTCTGTGCTTCTGTCTGCCTTGTGTGATTGGAGAGTATGTAAGGAGTGGTCTAACTACTGTTTTGTATAAGTGTAGTTGCAATTTACGGCTGGCAGGATAGAACCTGCGCAGCATTTTTTTGGTGTTTTTGTCCATTATTTAAATGAGGTTTTGGTGTGTTTGGAATCTTAGGAACTTGTCGAATGTTGCCCCAAAGATTTTGGTGTGAAGTGAGTATGTGTTTTGTTGGATCCGAATGGTTGGCGTCTGGTATGTGTGTATATTTGTAGAGTGTCACCCTGTCCTTTTAGGATTCATAGCTATGAACCACATATTTTCATACTCTGTCTTTTCGTTCAGTATTTATTTGTGCGTAGCGTGCAATTCTGTTTGGTCCCTGGCCGCAGACCAGAATGGCCTCATCGTCGGCATAGGACAGTGTGTATGTGTGTTTTCAGTTTTCGGGTGGGCGTTAGGTGTCATTTGTGTACATTATATAGAGTGTAGGTGCCAGTACGCCTACGCGTGGTGTAAATGGGCGTGATGTTATGCTGCTGTATTTTATGTGGCACATCAGGTCTGTAAGTTAGTGGGAGAGAAGCCTTGTGGTGCAGAGAGGGAACTCTGTGTTGTTGGCTACTTTCCAACAAACGAGGTCCCTCGTATTACACGTTGTCGAAGGCCTTCTCTGCGTCCTTGGTGATGGGGAGTGTTTTCTGTCGTGCTTTTGTATTATGTCATAAGCGATGGTTACAACCGCTTGAGTGTACTGGCCACTCCTGACGCCATAGTTAGAGGGGTAGAGCCAAATTCTCTTGCCAGAAAATTCCGGAGAAAGGTGTTAACCATACGTTGACCTTGCACTACGGTGGTAAAACCTAATATAATAATAATAATAATAATTTAGTACCTTGCCTACGTGCTCTAACAGAGCAATAGGCCTATAGTTGTAAGGGTGTTTGGGGCTTTTATTTTCCTTGTGTAGTAGAATGTTGTGTGAAACTTTGAATGGCTGTGGGAAGTCGCCAGAGGCGAGTGAAACGTTGAATAGGTGTGTTATTGTAGCGGAGATAGTTTCTTGGAGGTGATGAATTATAGTGGCTGGAAGGCCGGATGGGCTGATGGCGCAATTTTTCTGTTGATATAATACAGTGTTTTGTTTCCTCGACGGTGATAGGAGTGGTTAAAGTGGTAGCGTCATCAAGCACTTCCATTCATATGAGGAAGGTGAGCCCAAGCTCATTGATGTCGAGCCTGCACCATTCCTGAACCTCCTGGAAGTGCTCTTTTGCCTGTGGATTGGCAGAGTTGTGTGTGTGCACCGCATCTCAGTGAGACCTAAATTTGTCGAGGATGCCATTGCTGTCAGTAAGGGTACGGTTGCTAAGTTGGGAGATGATGGGTTTTGGTGGGTCTGGGCCCCCCATCCTTTTCACGCTGTGAGCGTCCTCAGTGCAGAACACCTCGCACCACTGGCGGTTCCGGTCTACCTGCACGCATTGTAAGATATGGGCACGTGGGAGTGTGATATGTTGCCTTGGGACTCTGTTGTTGTGGTTGTTGTATGTATTGTGTAATGAGTCTTTGTGTTTGTATGGAGAACATAAAGCGTTCCATGATTGCATTTTTTTTACGACGCCTAGGTATGTTTCATGCGATGTTTATGCTCTCCATGAGTAGACAGCTGTGGTCGTCTATGAGATCAGGGTTGGTTTTCTGTAATGTGGGATTGTGTGGTGTGTTCTCATTTATCATTTGAACTCCCCGTTCGTATTGTGTAAATCATCAAGCAAGTAGGGATGTGTTCATATATTACGTGGGGACCTGGGCAGTGTGGGTGTAGAAGAGTTTAGCATGGTCTTTGTGGAAGACCACGTCCGGTGACGTGGTCTCTACCGGACATGGTCTCTCAGCGATGCCGATAGAAAGTATAGAAGGCCGGGCTGATGTGCTTGCACCGATATCGTTGTATGGCACCGGTCAGATACCTCCTGCATCATAGGTAGTGTACGGAATTAGTGTAGGAAGGAAAGCGTTCAGGTCCCCCGCAGGAAGGTTGTGGATGGAGAGAGATCGGAGTTAGACGTCTATTTGTAGTTGTTTTTTTTTGGTGGTCTGTAGTGAGTGGCCATTAAGATAGGGCCTGACCTCGTGTATATTTTGAACCCTAGAAATGAGTCATCCTGTTTGCTTGTGTGGGAGCCATGTATAGATCGCCTAACTGGGATCGATGATCTCAGGGGCAACATTTGTGGGGTTATGTATGTGTGATAACCTGTAATTTGAAGTCTGTTGTTGGGAGGATGTAAGCTGATAGAATTCAAGAGTAGAGTGTCTGGTCTTTGGGCATTAAGTACCCAATTGGCGACGGTATGGTAAATTCTGTGCCAACTGCGTACGCCTAGCGCCACGACACTAGGTCAACCTATGTTCAGGAAGGAAGTGCGTGTTAAGTTATGTTAGAGATAGCCGCCTTCCTCTCCTTAATATCTTGGCATTGAGTTGGGGTAGGGATGTCTACCTTCATCCCTGTATGTGGCGAGTGAAGTTATGTGGAGGCTGAGTGAGTGGATTTCCTGTTATTGGAAGTAGAGGAGGCAGTAGAAAACGGGTATGTCAGTGGGAGCCGGGGGGAAGAAAGTGGAAGTGGTGGGGTTGGAGACAGTGGGAAGAGAGTGGAGGTGGAGATAATGGGAAGAGAGTTGGAGACATTGAAAGGGGGGATGAAGAGAGTGGAAGAGGGTAGGGGTGGAAACAATGGGAGGAGGGTTGGATACAGTGGAAGAATGGATGGAGACATTGGAAGGGGGCTGGAGATGGTAGAGACAGAGGGGGGGTGGATCCAGAGAAAAGAGGGTGGGAGCAGTGGACGGGGGTGAGGACGTCAGAAAGAGGCGGGCGGACAGTAGGAAGAAGTAGGAGGTAGGGTAGGGAAAGTGGGGAGGGTGGAAGGAGTGCGGGCTTTAGGAGGAAGGTAGTGTGCATTGGAGACGGAAGTGGAAATAGTGAAAGGAGGGGTAGGAGAAGAGGGGTGTGGTTGAACCGTGATAGGGGCCGAGAGAAGGGGGGCTGGGTGGGTGTGTTTAGTAGGTCTGGAGTGGAACGTGTAGCGCTATGTATTCGTGCTTACTAGTGTAGGCACGAACGGGGATCTCTTGTCTTTGTGTTCGTGTATGAGAGCAAACGCCTTCTCTGGAAAGGTGATTTGGCAGAGTCAATTAGCGGCCTAGAACGTGTTTAGGACGTTGGTGCATAGGTGGCGGTCACCCACAGACATGCTTTTGCCTCCGAGGAAAGATCGGTGGCCAGTTGTCTTTTGGGACTATTTGTAATTGAGGCGTTTTAGGGCGTTACGTCGGGTGGAGGAGTCGGTGTCTCGGTGTCGGGTGCATGGTTGAATGGTTCCAGCAGCGCAGGCAGCAGCGGTAATGTTCTTTAATGGGCGAAGGGGCAGGAGTGGTGAGGATGGGTATTGCGGGTTTTTTCTGGTCTCTTTATTCCGCAACGTCGTCCGTGCGGGCTTGGGAGAAGTATGGGCATCTCATGCTCACGGTGACATGTTAGACGCCGCAGTTGATACAGAGAGCGGCGGTGCTTTTTGATTAAAATTAAGCAATTTTAAGTTAGTGAGAAAATAGATAAACTTCAAATTGTAAATAATTATTCACACAAAACTAAAACCTTTGTTTCATAATGATGTTATTGATTGCAATTACATAATTGCATAATCTGATAAGAATTACAATTATCTGACTCTAGATAGAAAAAAACCCTTAAAAACTACTCTCGCAAACTATTCATTCACAGAAGCACTAATTCATTTGCTCGCTTGCTCATTGACATTCAAGTAACACAATAATTATCATAGAACGCGTGTAAAGAATGCCATTACTGATATAACGAATTATAACAAAAGGCTTACATAATATTATTTCATAATTTTTATTAATAGTAAATTGGGTGCATACGCATACACAATCTCGACCAAATTACCATGATTACCACAGTTTACCATCTTGGTAAGCAGGTCGCAAATCCTGACCTAATTCCTGGTGCCCATTCATTGCTTGGGTGACAGGGGCATTACTGGTGTAAAGGTAAAATTCCCATCTTCTACACCCATCCTGGGAAACGAACTTGTGGGGTCTTCTCACGTACGAAGCGAATCTGGTAATGAAAACTAAAAACAACTACTATACATCCGATACTTACTGATGGGGCCGCTTATATACACATCAAAAACATCCAGAGATTTCGACTACAATCGAGAGAATAGATGAATAAACTGGTATTGCCACGAACATTCACACAGTAAGGTTCAGAATTCTAGCTTATCCCAGATGACGACCGACTCTACTTACTGAAAACTTCGAATTGGCAACTCGCCACTTCCGCAGCCACGGCGAGAGAGGTAGGAACAGGGTTGCAATAAAACCATTTCCCCAACGCATACGGCCTTACAAAGAATGTCTCCCAATCTTCATCCTGTAATAATTGAAATGTTTACATCTTCTGAGGCAGAAGTAGCTATTATTCAGAATAAAAAAAATCGTGTGGCACAGTATAATCAATTATGACATAATCAATTAATACAGTGAGGCTATATAATGGAAACAGGAGTGTATGTGATAAACACTAACGGGTCAAAAAAAGTGTAAACCTGCAACGTGTGCAACAAAGTAGTACATACCGTCCAGCTAGCCACAGAATCATCCTCGCACCCCTGTTTGGGTCGCGATCATGGAATTGGGAAACAATAGCGTCGCGCCTGGGCTAAAGTTCCATGGAAGGATCTGAGAATTGCGAATTTAATCATAAAAAACATTCAGTAAAAGTATTCAGGACGGAAATTCAGAAAGTTTAATTTCCTCTCGAGAGGCGGCACCCACTGACTTTTATTGGGGTTTTCGGTCAAAATATTTGGCTGCTGCCGCTCACGAGTTTTCATGCAAACACACACACACCGTACTCATACAGATGTAAACATACATACAATAATATATATATATATATATATATATATATATATATATATATATATATATATATATATATATATATATATTGATAGATAGATAGATAGATAGATAGAAAGATATAAACGTATACATAACCCACGTGTGATTACACCCTCTTTCTGTGTATCCATAAAAGTGCACACACATACTGTGATTACATACACTACCGAACAAAATAAGAGAACGATTTTCCTCTATTAAAATATTTTCACAAATATGATGACTCGGTAAATGAAATTTCCATGGTACATAAAGGCGTGCATTTAATATAATATATGAAGATTTCCTATTATATAATCGTCTATTCAATAAATTATACTAAATTAACTAAAAAAAAATAAAATATTGACACTTGCAAAATTAGAGAACGATCATTCACAGAACGGCTTAGCAAGCAAATCAAATACACTAGAAACAAAGCAAGATTTGACAACGATGAAAAGTAAAACACTAAATATTAAGGTCTTGAAAGCTTTGGCGCAACTACGACCACAGGTCCTCATCAGTTTCTTGCTAAATTCTGGTGTTATTTTTTTCCATTCCTGTTCAATTTTCGTCCATAAATCCGTCACAGTTGAAGGCCGCTGGTCTCAAACTTTGTCTCAATTGATCTTCCAGAGGCTCTCAATTGGGTTCAGGTCCGGGCTCTGTGCAGGCCACGTTATTACTTTGATATCTTCTTGATAGAAATAGTATTTTATTACCCTTGCAGTATGGCGTGGCGTGTTGTCCGAGGTTTAGGTTCACACTCGAATTTACGGTTCCAATTAGTCGTATTCGCGGACCAACTCCTTCAGACGAAAAACCCGCCTACTCTGACTAAGCACCATTAGTGTTTGTTCCTTGTTGTCCTCTGCATTGCACCAGTTATCGTATTTTCTCTCTACTTGGTCTGAGAATGTGGAATGAATGCCTGCTGCGATAGGTTCATGCCCATCTGAACGGTGCCTTGAAGATCCACCTCTTCTCTCAAGCTTGTTCTTAATTGAGAAACAAGCATTATGTAAAAAGTCCATGGCATTGTAGGGCGTGATGAAAAAATCAGTCTTATTATTAGTAAGACATATTTCTAATAGTTTCGTAATGTTAAAATCCTATTTTCTTAAAAAATAACCCATTAGGAGCCTCCAAGTTTATCAATGAGTACTTAAGAGCAAATTTGTCGTTTCTCACAGCTTCACTTTTCGAAACTCTTTCAGCGGTGACATTTGATGACCATCCCTCGACTGCATCGCGCGCAAAGCAGCGTTTGTTTTTCTGCTCTACTCGAGATTAAATATTCGAGTTTCTGTTTTCTGATGCTCTTTATCCTATACAGGGCGCATTAGGTAATTTTTCGTTTAGCTTCAATAGAAAATAACAGAAATTCATTTATACAGTTATTTTTATTAAAGTGGCATGTTAAAGAATTGGAAGATTATACTATTTATTTTATTAATTAAAATCGCCGTCGGCTTCAACCACGGCCTCCATGTGCAGACGGAATCTGCTGCAGGCCTTCTCGACGGTACCCGTGTTTGACTGGGTGAAAAATGTGGGTGATCCTGGATCTAAGCTCTACCTCGGTGGTTCACAGGAACTTGGTGCTCTCTTCCTCTCTCAACCACATACCATACATATTAGTCCAGGGTTTCAGTCTGGGGAGTTAGGAGACCAGATGTACGGAGTAGTCAAAGAAATTGTCTGACACCCAAGACTGGGACCTCCTGCTTGTGTAGCAAACGTACCGCCTTCCAGCGGCAACATCCTGGATCCATGAGAACACCAACTCCTCCACGCATTTGATGTAGCCCTCCAGGAAGATAAGCGGGGGCATAGCGTGGCCATCGCTACTGGCCACCCAAGCATCATGATGTGGACAGAGAACTTGGCCTTCACGACTCTACGTACAACTTTGAGGTACACAGGAGGCCAGCAGTTGTTTGTGAACTTACCACCTGTTCCTGTCAGAAATTCTTCGCGTCTGAGAATAACCAAAACATGACAGGCTTAAGAGGATGCTTCTGTTTGTTCACAAGCTTCGCAGCTCATTCCGTCTGTTTGTTCTTCACCTTCTGCGACAGAACTGGCCCTTTTTCCTCTTGTATGAGTAGTAGCGGATGTTCTCATGCACTAACTGCCTGATAAAAGACTCCAAGACTCCCTTATCCCTTTGATCGTTGTCAATGATGGCCTGGATTTCCAGGACAGATTCGGGGGCTATTTTCGAATATGAGCCTCCGCATCTCGTAATCACAGCATAACTCATCTAACTCTTTCCTACTTCTCTGCACCGTCCTCAGATTGACAGTCAAGCACTCGGAGTTCGCATTGGAGCTCGCAGCGTGAATACCAACCAGCACAGTTTGCCTTTTCTAGATTTTTGGGAAGATTGAATTGAACCATATGCTTCCTTCACCTAAAATGTACAACAGAGTCTACTATGATAGGATAAAAAGAGAACCGACACTAGACAACACACATGCTCGGAATTCAGAGTTGCCAACGGAGATAAATTACCCACCGCACCCTGGATGTGACAATAGACCCGGCATCCATCCCCTCAAAGAATATCTAAGAGGCTCTGTGCGCAGTTTGAATATTCATGTATTGTCTCGTATTAGAAGCTCAGCGGAGCTGCCACTTAACTCTACTTTTCACTCCGCCTCCACACTTGCTTTTACTCATTTTTCGCTAAACCTCTCTGTGTGTCACACGTCATCCAAGCACACCGTGTCACAGCCAGACTTAGTAAATATATTGCAACCGAAGATGTGCGTGGATCGGATTATAAATTTAGCCCAGACTATTCATCTACAGTTGATTTCTTCGAGCATCTTCATCGACTTATTCCTAAACACTCAATTGATCGGAATGAATTTCTGTATAGTGGGTATTTTAACCACCTTTCAACCTCAATAACAAAAAATAAGTAATTGAAAATCTACAGTTTATGGATTTAGAA
Organism: Ceratothoa steindachneri; assembly: GCA_963969495.1. Taxonomy (NCBI): domain Eukaryota; kingdom Metazoa; phylum Arthropoda; class Malacostraca; order Isopoda; family Cymothoidae; genus Ceratothoa; species Ceratothoa steindachneri. Next base: position 168,123,965 of record OZ018322.1, on the reverse strand, counting down.
GATTTAATCATTGCTAAAAAATATAAAAACGAGCTTATGGATCAGTTTTTTGGGGATGAGGCCTATCAGGTTGTCACAGTACATGAGGGACAGGTTTTTCTGCATATTATATTCTAACATAGTGAATGGGGTAAGAAAGTAGTGAACATCACTATATTTGACACAAAATCTCTATTATTTCGCTTTCTCTCGTGGTATTCCCATTAGCTCACTGATAAAACGAAAACCAAGATTGAAGAGGCAAGGATAAAAGAATTCTCTTTATCAAGGGAATGTGATGAGTTATTTTTTATACAAATTAAAACTTTGGTAGTATAACTCGTATTAGTTCATCTGTATTTTATTCATAGTAATCAGAGAATAATATAAATGATAAAACAATATATACATAAAGAGGTCGTAATAACTGACAAGGATTCAGTGTATAGTAACTATTTTAAATCGTGTGTAAGCTCCCTCGGAAACCGAAAGGTATGTTTCGATAACTCCCTGGGAGTTCAACTCCTTTACGAAATGTCTTCCTCAAAACCTTTTCCCCTCTCACCTCTTTCGCTCCGTGTTCCTCGCTCTGAAACCCATAAATGGTCCAGGGATATGATTATCAGCTTTCTCTACCTCATCGGCTCAAACTAGGTATTTCATAGTATGGTAGGTGGTTATATCATTCGTTTGGGGGTTAATGGTTACTCCTTTTGCACGTAGTATATATTTCACCCAACTCGTCATTTGGATACGTACCGAATAGGATTTGGAACCCGTAGAATAGAATGAATATTTACACCAATCGGCACCGTACACATCTTTAATCTCATCGGTGAGATCACCTAGTGATTCTCCAAGTTGAGGTTGTGGGTCATCGTTCCTAGCAATGCAGAAGGCACTGCATGTGTCATAGTATAATAACCGTTAAAGCAACGCGTCTAGGAAGCCGTAGAGCTTGATTTGAGCATAGGTAGTTGCGAATGCTGCAATAGGAAGATTCATTACGTGGGAATCAACTTATACATGTTCAGCATTGTCCACTTTCGCTATGTACGCATTGCCAACTGAATCCAAGGAGTTCACAATATAATCGTCCTTTTTGATTAGCTCTATAACATCATGGTCCGAACCACAGATGAACGTTTTCAAGCCGCCAATCCTCTTAGCGAACTTTCTTCAGGGACTGTAAAGGAAGAAAATATGATCAAGATTGGTGTTTTTTTTTATTATTATTGTTATTATTATTATTAATATTATAAATGTTATTATTATTTTCGCCTTCAAGTTTGAGAAAGGTATTGACTTCATATTCGTTGTACAATGCGTTAATACTTATAAAATTACACTTTGAATGTAATATATCAACGAAATAAGATCAATGAAAAAAACTAATCGCAAGAAGAAATCCTTACCTGTTTAGACAGAGCTTTGGTCTAAAACACTTTCCAGGAATCCTTTCGATGTTGTCTATTTGTGTGTTTATCCCCTCAGTCTCATTCACCCTCTTCACATTTCCATTTTCTCCTTCTCTCCATCCACTCCTCGCGGGAATCCAGAAGCTTCTAATTTTTCTTTTAGAGATGTTTTTATGTACTTCATGAAGAACCCGTCCCACTTTTCAAGCTCCCACAAAACACATACATTTTCTTGATCTTTTATACATCTTTTCCAGTACAAGTTTCAGTTCCGGGGTTGTGGACACTCCACAAATCATACGTTGATTTTCAAAGTGATCGCACTTGCGTGAGTTTTGCGGGACGCATGTGATGCAGAGTGTGAAAGTAAGTTTACCACCTATGGATTGAGGGAGAACTGGAATATACAGATCATTTGGATGAAGAACATCAACTTTCACTATATAGAAATATGTCTCATTCACATCCTCGGTGAATTCTTGAATAGACGGAATTTCTCGCACAGATACGCACCGTCGAGTTGATCCTAAGGGATATGGATTGTTTTTCATGCACTACGAATGGATTTTAGCACCTTTGGTTGGTGGGTAGTATAATATAAATTTGCTACATCTGCTACCAAAAAGTACACTCCTCACATTCACTACATCGGCGAAGATTCTATTAACTGTATCACGTCGTCCTGGAATTGTTTGCATCAGGGTTTCAAATTCACACTCCCAGAGAATAATAACCTTGTATTTGCTACTGAGAATTCGATCACTCTCTATTGTGTGGGAGTAGCGGCCCAACGACCCACCTCCACCAATGGATACATCTTGTTTGAGACTACAGTCCTCCTTCTGAAACCCATGCCAATAGTATCCATGAAAGAGAAACATCGTTCCTCCTCCTCATGGTGAAAACCTGTCAGGGAAAATACTCCCCCAACAACAGAAAGGTTTCGCTCACCACCATTTCTTGCAAGGAAAATCAGGATTCATCTAACATGTTCTTCAAACATTAGCCAACGAATAGCCTGATAACAAAAAGCTTTTGATTTATTCCTGTTGATAATTGCAATCGAATTTTCTTGTAGGAAGACATGTTTATACTCCTTGCAACACAATGAGGCTATTGTGATGCAAGACTGCATAGAATCACTGTTAAAACTTCAGATGAAGGTACAACTAACTTCTCAAAATACAGGCGAAGGGTAGAAACATCTGGAATGCAATACTAAATACACCGAGTACGAATATTGTATTCTTCCTGGAAATTCGCGTAAAAATTACTGACAAATTATACTTTTCCTCATTGCTCATTTTCTCAGTTTTAAAATACCCTTTTTCCGGAATCGGACTGATATAGTTTAAGGTTTTATCTAGAAGAAAATCTTAAGGAAAGTGACCTTTTCCCATTTCGAGGATTACCATTTGAGGGGGGGGGGGGTATTTTTTTCAGCGATGAGGGCCTAAATAAGAATCTATCCTTAAATATTATGTCTTGAACGAGCTCTCTATCTTGAAGATTTTTCGTCACCGCTTCATTGGATTCCAAGTAAAGAGATTAGGATTAAAATATTGAAGCAACTCGTCATAGATCAATTGGACATCTAATTTGGCTTTATTATCTGCCATCACATATGTTTTCACATTTTCTTTTTATCCCCTTATTCGTATCAATTATTTTATAAAGGGTTTACAAGGGGAGTTATCACCATCTATTAAAAAAATCCTTTTTCGTAGAACACAGTTCTTGCATTTACCACATGTTTCATCTTGATTATTAAATCAGAGTTCACAGATAATCTTCATAACCAATATATAATGAAAAAGTATGACTCATCCTACTTTTTTATAAGATTCAATATCATAATACACGGCATTCCATTTCTTGACCATCGACTTCTTCGAGCTCTTCATCCAGCACGTATACTCTGCTCCATCCGCTTTATAGTATGTATAGAATTTAAAATAGAACAACTTCTCACACTCGTATCGTCTCATATCGTTTGCATTCTGCGTGATTATATGATTACATCTATGACACATACAAATCTTCACACAAATATGAAGTTTCTTATGTGTGTTTAAACACGAATGGTTGTAGAATGATCGATTGCACTCATCACATAAAATCCCTCGATTTCTTTCTCCATTACAATGCCCAAGACACTGACTGCACACCCCTTCACAACAGTCTTTCAGATGTGCCTCTACGTTGTCATGGGCGTATAGCAAGAAAATATATACCGTGGTTAAAAGGAACTATCTTCTTCTTAATATATGTATCACTAATGTTTAGAATTAGATAGTAGGTTCCACCTTCAAGACCAATGAATAGGAGTAGGGTTGATTTTTCAGGATATGTTGGTCGATGGAGTAATTGTAATTTGCGTTCATCCCCTGTAGCTGTAAATACGAGGATCCTACATCTCTGTTCACGTTTTATCAAGGAGAACTGATCTGCAGTAATAGAATCTTCATACAAAAGATTACACCCTCTTGCCAACTCTCAAAGTTCTTGTACTATTGTTGCAAGCCAGAAGATTTTGAAGGAACATTCTCCTTCATTATTTTCGCGAGAACTGGGGAAACAAAGGCACAGCCTGCAGAATTTATGTCCCCCATATATTTTATTTCGATCAAATCGAACATTAGATGGTATTATTGCATGACCTGTAGGAATCATATATATATATATATATATATATATATATATATATATATATATATATATATATACGAACTATGAGAGTAAAGGTTCCAAACTCAATTGTATCTTCAGACTGGAATGCTCCCTCGAATCGTCCCATGATATAATCGAATAGCGTCGATTACCGCAGTTGAACAAATGGAATGTGTAAATATAGCATATCAGCGGTTGCATCCGCAATTTCCAAACTTATATTTACACGATAATTGCCCTCATGAAGACATTGCAGATTCAATATATGCCGTGAAAGCTCACACACTACTCTGCCAAAACCACATTCTTCTGGTTTCTCCAGGATTACACGGTATAAAATAATGAGAAGTTTTCCATGCCTGTTTTCTCTTAAGGGTATAATTTTTATACGAGAATGATTTTCTCTTTGATGTAAAGTATGTTCTTGCGTATGAGGGTACGAAGTTCTATCCAGTTCATTAACTTCTCCATCCGAAAAAGAATGGTGCTGTTACATGACCTATCTTCTATGTTTGAACGTTCACATTGTATTGTGAGTTCTGCATCTTCATCGTCGGAGCTCCGTGTAATGAAATCGTAGGTAATGTTCAGAAAGTCGGGTATTCTTTGTCGATGAAAATCTATCATCATTATCGCCTTGATTAGGATCACTAGTTGGAGTAGAATTAACTGTGTGTACAATTTCATTCACTGACTACACCTTCATTCGATGAAGGGTTGGATAAAGAGGAAGAGGTTGGCTTATTTCGGTAGATCCGCTTTTGTTTTGCTGAAGGAGTAAATACCATTATTTTTTTTCGAAGGTTTAAAAAAAATAATAATGTATAAAGTTATCTGTAAGAAGTTGCCTCATTCATTATACAAGAGGAAAGTATGAGAAAAATTATGCTTGTCTTCCCATGTAATTTATCCATCATTGGGCTGACGTCTAGCGGGAAAACGCACTTCATATTTCGTCTACTGCGGGATAAAGATGAGATGTTTACTAAACGTGCTGATATAATCATCTGGTGTTACACTGAATGGGAGAAAGACTATGAAGAATTTAAAAATGAAGTAATGTTTTACGAAGGTCTGTATGATGTGTCATATTTGGATGGAGAAGTCATACACTCCTTATTTTAGATGACTTAATGCAGAAGATAAATACAAATATATCAAAGATATTCACAGTGTCCTCCCACCATAAGAATATCTCCATATTCTTAGTGACCCAAAATGTATTTTAGAAAAATTCTTATATGTGTGATATAGCTTTAAATTGTCACAATCTAATCTTATTTAAATAGAGGAGAGACATCTCTTAGATAAATATATTCACTGGACAAATAATCTCTGGGGAACGGAACATCTTCATGCAGATATAAAAAGAAGCAGTCTCAAAACCCTATGGTTATATGCTCTGAGACTTCAGTCCGAGAAACACGTTAGGATTTAACTTACGGACAATAATATTTCAAAAGAAATCGAAAGCGTACATCTTTTAGAATGAGGCATAGAATGAAAAGATACGCGTATTTATTCAATACGTTCCCCATTCTGTCTAAAAAGGTGAAATATAAATCATAGGAAGCATGGATAGTGATTTTGTCAAATATGTATGTGAAATGTGGCTTAATTTAATAAAAGTTTATGTTCCAATGACAACATCACAGAAACAAAAGATATCAAGATTCAAAAGCTTGATACGTATGTTAGTTCGGGAGCCAGGTTATATACGTCTAAAGAAAAAAACTAATAAATCAGGTGGAGGATCGTTTCTACCAATCTTATTCTAAGATGAAAAAATATTGTTTATTCCGAAAAGGAGAGAGAAGTACCCTTAAACATACTCCCATCAAAAGAAAGCCATTTATCTTTGGAGAGAGAGTTGAGTACTATGCTAAATAATTCACACCTCCCACCAGATAGACGTATTATATTTTACCAGAATACGTCGGAATACTATTTAAAACAGTGCGCTAAGATTGCAAAAATCTACTGTTAAAGTTAATGAGAGTGACAAGGAATACGTTATGCAGATGAAGTACTGGAAACACTGGAGCATAGTGTTCGTGAAAGAAGAAGATTAATTTATCAGACACTAAAAAAATACACAAGGATTCAGTTGGGGGAATGATATGATGATTACTATCGATGGAAAAAGACTTCCACAATCGAACATTATCGACCTACTCACTGATTTAGCTAGAACGACTACTTCTGAGAGGAAGTAAGAGTAAAATTAATATCTTCTAAATTCCAAAAATTCATCATAAAAACTCGGAAAGTCGGAAAGAGTTACAAAATATTACTTACACATCAACTTCTTCTACAGCAAGCTCAGTGGTTCGTGCAAAGACACGTTGTACTTCTCTTTATCGCCAACAGCAAAACTAAGGAAGTGGTTGAATTATTTATCAATTTCACCGATGAGAACTGGCAACTAGATGAACCAATTAAAGATTTGTAAAGAGTTAAGTGGCAACTCCTCCGATATACTAATACGAGGCAATACATGAAAATTCAACCCGCGTCAAAGAAACCGTATCCCATTGGACTTTGTCTCATTGGATGTCCAGATTCACTCGAATACTCACGCGTAAGAATCTGCCTCGATTCCAGGTGAAGCAAATTATACAACAAGAATATAAAATTCATATATTCAGCCTTTTGAAGATTACTAGAACAAAATCCGGCTATGTTAGAGTGATCTTTGAAATACCTACAAAAGATCACGTTATAACGATAAACTATTCCTTAGTGAGGATGATTTTTGGCTTGTGTTTGCGGCAATACACAGGCTAAAACAGGAATATTTCTCCTATGTATATCGACTGGTGAAAGATATGGTGTAAATCAACTAAAGTGCGTAGTAAAGGCAAATCCTAACACTCTATTTCCAAGTATACATTTCGGGATTTACTGGATAAGGGATGAAGTGTTAATCCCTACACGATTTAAAACACGCTGTACAATGAGTATGAAGTCAATACTTTTCTAAAACTTGAACACAAGTTTCATCAAAGTTTTTGTCAGATGAAGTGTTTGCACAATGCGGTTGATGCTTGTTATCTTGCATCAACGATGGACTTGACGAATGTCGAAAAATTCACCTTACTATCACAGAAGTTGAGTATATAAAAAAAATTGTCCTTAGGAATCTTTACGACTACGCCACCATTATGTGAAAAGAAAATCTAATAGAATATCTATCTATCAATCATTCTCAACATAGAAGTACAGATGATAGAGTCTCACCAACCTGTGTATCAAGACTAGCAGGAAAAAGTTTAAGTTCACCACAGATAAAAATAATTTTTGATTAGAGCACGATTCCTTAACAAATATGCTTATTCAAATTATAGATCATATAAAAAAACTTCTGATATTCATTTTCAAATCTAGAAAGTTTGATTAAAAATACAAATTGATCATTTTTAGCCGTTGTAAATCGAATACCGTTTTCCTGACCGGAATAACCCAACTGCTTTGAATCAGAGAATCAGTAAATGTGTACAACATAATAAGGTTGCGGACATCCCTGAAATTCTAATTGAAATTATGTATTTTAACCTAGATGTAAAAAAAAATGGATTTTAACATAAGATGTCTTTTATTGAATAGTTAAATAAGAATGTAAGCGAATTAGATATTCACTTAAAACTGAACCGCAGATTGTTACTCTTAAATATATAAAATTGGATTTCAACATAAGATGTCTTTTACTAAATAGTTATATAAGAATATAAACGTATCAGATATTCAGTTAAAAATGACCCGCCAATGGTACACTTATATATATCCCCGATTCTGCCAACATCTTTTGGTAGGGTAAATCGGCTATTCCAATCTGTAAAAAAGATTGCTAAAAGATCTGATATGGAAATCTTTTTCTCAAGTTCGGGTACTTATACTCTACACAAACACCTGCCAAAAAGATTCAAGACAAAACATGTAAAAGCACAGGGTTCAAATGGGATTTGGCAGATAGATCTAACTGTAATGCATAAAGTTTAAAGTTATAATTATGGTGTACGCTACATACTCTTTGTAATTGACGTATATTCTAGATATCTCTTTTAAAGAAGAAGACGGATCAGGTAGTGTCAAATGCTATACGATATCTCATGGAAGAAACCGGATGCCTTCCAGGTTATATATGTTCTGATAATGGAGGAAGGTTTAAAGGAAAGAAGATGAAAGGCCTATTGAGCGAATATAATGTTGGTGTATATCATGTTCACTTCCTAAACAAAGCTAGTCTTATAGAGTTTGTACAAAGAACAATAAAAGAAAGACTTTTCAGATATTTTACCTTTAATAATACATGGAAATACATCGACGTGTTAGATGATTTTGCAAGCACTAATAATAATTCTAGACATGGAATGATTGGTAACACACCGTTCAAAGTTATAATGATGTTGCTATACCGAATCAGAGAATTGAAAGTAAAAAAAACAACTCCGACCTCACTCCACTTGAATATTATATATCTGGTAGCGGACAGTATTATATAGACCCCAGTGAGGTTTATCTTTATATTATTTGGCCAGATTGTGAAGGACAACGGAAGCGAACTTAAAGATGGGGAGAATATTTTTCCGGAAAATAATATTCCTCGCACTTTGTTCAGTAATGTTTATATTTATTTAAATGAAACATCTGTAAATTCCATTGGAAATAATTACCCCTATCGTGCATATTTAGATACACTGTTGAACTATACTGAAGAAGAAAATTCTACATTTCTTTCCACTGCAGGATATTACTCTAGTAAAGTATAGAAAAGAAACGAATTGATGTATATAGAAAACTACACGCCAATTTCTTCTTGCAACATAAGCTGTTGATGGATGGGGTCTCAGTAAAAATAAACTTATGCAGAGCACCACATTCATTTACACTATTTAGAAGCCAGACCGGTTTAGAAGCTAAAATAGAATTATTAGAGAGTTTCCTTTACATGGGAAAAGTCCGCCTTTCAGCATCAACTCATCTGGAGATGGAAAATAAGTGGCTCACATCAAACATTAAATACCCTATCACACAAGTTCGTATGCGAAATTTTACAATTGTTAGTGGAATATCAATAAAGAGTGTGGATAATATCTTCATGGGGAGAATACCTACGCCGATGGTGATTGGTATGGTTGACCATTCAGCATTTTCTGGTATTATGATGAATCACCTTTTGAATTTCAGTCTTATATATGAATCGCATCACTATCTATATAAACGGGAATGAAGTTGAAAGAACATTTGAATTAAACTATTCGAACGATGCAGATCCAGTTGCTTCAAGAGCTTTTTACTCGTTATGTAACAGTATAGGGTGTATTGGAGGTGGGCAGAGTATTGGACTTACTTATGAACAATTTCTAAAGAGTAAAAATATTTAGTGTATTTACCTAAATCAGGGCAAGAGTACTACTTGTCTTGACGAATGCTCCAATCCTATACAACAGAGCATATTCTAAATGCAGTTACAGTTTAGATCTCCATTAATAGAACCGTTCTTTTTTGTTATATAGGCAGAGTTTCAGTCTGTTATTGGGATAGATAAGTTTAGGAACGTACTAGTTTATTCTTAATAAAATGAATGCAATAGAAATAGAACTATTGTATCTAAATAAAACTAAGAAACGAGTTTTTCATGGATGTTTTGCGAGAGAAACTCATCTATATCTGCCTTTAATACTGCCAGCAACTTATATGATTGATCTGGACAGCAGCCATAGTCCTGGATCGCTTTGGGCATCTGTAATTATAGACAAAGATTTTGTGTGTTACTTTGATAGCCTATGTCTAGGGTTCCAGAACGATATTTATATTCGTAAAAAGTTAGTAAAAATGAATAAAATTATTATCATCACTCCATTCAGAGTTCAGAGTTAGTTTTCAAACTCTTGCGGCTTGTTTTATCTATTTCATTTATCAGATGACAATCGGTAAATCATATTGAGCTTTTATCGAACAATTGATTCTTATATTGATCAAAAAACGAAGAGATCGTTGTAAGGAACACTTGTAAAATGTAAATAAAACTGACATTATACACTCAATAAATATTAACCGTTAGTTGGAAATGGGTAATTATGTAGTCTATATACTATATTCTATATATTATATGCAATTATGTAATCTGGTTAGTATCAATAATTAATAGCTATAAATAGAATCATTCAGATTACTTTTTCTTTGTTTTTTAGATTTATTAATCTGTATAAAATGTATGCATATTTCAATTTAAATGTAAAATAAATCATTATAACAAACTTGACTAAAAAAAAAACAAATAAGCTATAAGCTGAAAAATGGTGATATGTTCAAGAATATTGCTCAACTCACTACATGAACTCCATTCATCATATTCTTGTATATAAAGGGTCTTTCAACAAGGACGCTCGAGCTTTGTCAAGCGATAGTGGCCATGTTGTTAAAGCGACATCTGGCAACCTCACTGTGAACTGTTCAATAATATTTGGCAAGCTAGAATGAAAGGTTATAGCGTTGAACAGCGTGTGAAAGTCATCAAATGTTATTATCAAAATCAGTGCCTCCGTTCGACAAACGTTCCGCGCATTGCGTGATTTCAATCATCTTCAGCGACGAGGCCCATTTTTGGATGAATGGATTTGTGAACAAGAAAAATTTTCAGATTTGGTACGAAAACAATCCACATGAGATACACAAGCACCAATTGCATCCCAACAAAGTCACTGTTTGGTGCGGATTTTCGTTTAACGGAATCATCGGTCCGTATTTTTTTGAGAACAAAGATGGGATTGCCATAACCGTCAACGGCGAGACCTACAGATCGATGATAAGCAATTTCTTGTAGCCTCAACTGGATTATATGCCTGATATGGATACTGACGACATGTGGTTCCAAGAGGACGGCGTTACGTGCCACACTGCCACGCCACGATGGACATTTTGCACCAGCGATTTCAGGGCAGGGTCATCTCACGCGGCGGCGACGTCAACTGGCCACCGAGAGCATGCGATTTAACGCCATTAGACTACTTTCTTCGGGGCTACCTTAAATTGCAGGTCGATGCGAATAATCTGCAAACAGTTGATGTCCTCAAAGTAAACATAACGAACACCATCCAGCAAATTCAGCCATATTTAGGCGTCAAAGTAATCGAAAATTGGGCCTTCTGAATACGTTCCACCAAGCGAAGTCGCGGTGGTTATTTGAAAGACGTCATATTCCACAATTTATGCCATAAAATGTTCTTTCAAATTTAAAATAAGTTGACGGCATATATCACACACAGCTTGTTTTATTTACATTAAAAAATCAAGCGACATTCCTCATTCAGTATACGTTATCATCACGTGCCTTTTTTATTTGATAATAATTACATTTAAAAAAAATCACGTCTATTTATCAACATTTGGAAAAGTATGTAGGCTATTCCATATTTATGTAATTATATGACTTGATTAATTTTGAACTATAGTGTGGAATCATAAATCTCAATACGCCGTTTTCACACCGAAGTTCGCTGGTCAAGACAGATCAACGCAGCTGTGTTTAATTTGGGGTGCTTTATCACCGTCTTCCCCCCAGTTTGATAACGCTGTCCGGCTTCTAGGTGACAGCTGTCTCCATCTTCCCTCTTTTGGGGTAGAAGGAAATCCCTCCTATTTTCCTTCGCCTCGTCAATGCCCAAGTTTATCAAGGTTCATGTTTGCTTAAGCCGTGTCCGATATCCCTTGAGAATATCGCTTAATTCCCTTGTCTCGTCGATGGGCAAGATCATCAAGGTTCATGTTTGCTTAAGCCGCCTCCGATATCCCTTTTAGAGGCCATCATGCGCGAAGCCCTCTCTCGCCCATTGTTGTGGCTCCTATTTAAGGTGATGTCTGCAAATCCTTAGCTGATAGAGAGAACCCGAGCTTCTTGCCGTCCAGACCTTAGTGTCTCTCTCCCGTGAAGTGATTCCCTCGCCCTTGTGATCTCATCAGCAGATCATCTTCGTGTAATCTTCCTGATCAGAGGAAGAGTATGGAAACCCGTTAATACCCCGGAAGATTGTCCTAGGTTTCTCTCGTCTCACTAACTTGGTTGGGACTTCCTGCGGTCCGCAGACGAATCTCGATTTTGTCATTACTTCTCCCTGGAGCCGAGGTAATCTTTTCCCCCTTCGGAGTCTCTCTGCACGACTTTGCATCGATACCCCATCGACGAAGACCTGGCCGTTGGTATTCCACATCCCCAGTTCCTCCTCCAAAGGTAACCAGGAGTCCTTTCCTCGTAAGTCCCACCTCTTCGTTCCCAGTCATAAGAAGAATTTACCATTTGGTATAACGCCAATAGACTTGCTAAATCTTTCAGTCAATCCAACTTATTGGAGCACTTCTATATTTTCCCGGACCTACTGTAGTTTCCTTAATTTTTGCTTGACAAAATATTCTTTTGTCGTACTGATTATTACTTAGATTTCTATATTTATATGTGCCCTTGTTCTTATTATTTGTATTAAAGTTTATTTTAGTAGAGGCGTTTATCTTTCGAATAACCCTTGATACGAACCCGGGAAACGTATTCCCTTTTAAAGAGCAAACCAATAATATGGCACTCAAAGTAGAAGGTCTTTACTTTGTTCTTAATTCAATTGTACCCGAGCGCAGCGCTGATAGTAGCTGCTTGACGTACAGTAGTGTGTACCTTTAGAGACTTTTTAGTTACACGCCTTCGTCTCTCGACATATAGTCATGCTTGGTTTTGTTTACCGATTAAAATGTATTTTGGTGAACGTTTGCTCGAAAATCCCCCTCAGAGAGTAGTATATTATAATTAATAGCATGGAATCCTTTTATTGTTTGAAACACTTATATCAGCTTGCTATGGAATCTCCTACGTGATATGAAGGCGCGGATCCAGATGGGGCCTAGGGAGCGGAAGCGACTCCAAATTTCAGACCCGTTTATGTTTTTATTTATTTTTTAAGCCTCACTTGTATTCTGCCATTCAGGAAGAGTTATGCAATAAAATAGAATATATATATATATATATATATATATATATATATATATATATATACAGTATTTTAAACCGTTGTATCTTATATGATACATGTTTAATATGCAGGTAAATCTCAAAAGTAATTATTAAATTCAGTATTATACCTTAGCTGACGTCCGAAAACTTCAATAAACCACAATTCATAATTTTCTGATATGTGAAAGAAAAATCTGATCTGAGAGAGTCAGTGATATTTATTATCAATGGTGGCAATAACCTAGTAGTTGCGCCCCTTAAAACCAACTAACCAATTATCAATGCTGTGTAAGATAACCATTATTAATTATCAATGCCATTTTTTCAGACTAGTCAGAGGGAGGAAATCAGGTTAGGCCCCCCCTCCAATGTTTTAGCCTGGATTCGCCACTGGCCGGAGGTGACTCCTATTTGACTTCAACACGTCTATATTTCGGCAGGGAGATCAAAATTGAACATCGTATTCGAGATGAGGATGAGCCCTGGATTTATAAAGAACTACCCAACGGTAATTAGCAAGGAGCTTACTATCCCCAAAGCGAGTCATCCCGAGAAAGAATAGAGTAGGTGGAAAGCTCTACAAATCAAACTACATCAGTAGACTATCTAGATTAGTTAGCTTACAATTAAATGGGTCCTAATTACATGCCGTTTACTCTTATGTTAGGTTTGAAATGCTGTTACACGTTTATCTACAAGTGTATTAAAAATAAAATCATGTTTATCTACATATGAACCTATGATTCATGTAGATTTGTATAATTGAACTCCAATCAAATTACACTTAATAGAATACATCTTGTTTACACAGGAAAGAATAGGAAGAATCTACCCGCAGACCATCGCCTGCTAGGGGTTAAAAGTGAACATAATAACAGGAATTTAAAAATAAATATAGAAAACATATTTTTCCACTTGCTTTTCGGGGGATTAATCACTCTCACATTTCTTTTAGTAACTCTTCTTACTCGTTGAGAACGTTCTTTTTTACGCAGCCATCGACCACCAGTAACCCACGACATTCGTGGCCAATTTATCTTCCCCGTCGGAGAGGTGGATTATTGTCATTCACAAACCCCTCCCCCCCCTCTCTCTCTCTCTCTCTTGCTCCACTGCAAGGGCCAGTCTTCACATCAACCTCCAAGAATCTCTCCATTCACGAGAGCTGCAATCCTATGAGTTGAGGCAACCAAGAAGATTTCCAACCATAAACCTTGTTTACTTAACCAAACGCTCCATTGGTGACCCCGCACGCCACTCTGCTAATATGTAATATATACATTTGAAAAATACTTGTCAATTCAATTTTAAAACATTAATTAACGCACTTTTCACTATGCAAAGGAGATTATTTTAGATTTGTGATTTTATGGGTGAAATAATTTTGAAATAATTCGTTATGGAGCGAGGCTTTACTAATCATCATCACATCATCACTAACTGTATAAATTAAGACGGGGATTTTTTGGAGTATTTGAATATTAATTTTATCTTAGTTTGGTTATGACTTAGGTTTTTTTTTATCAAAGTTATTTCTACTGATTCTTTTATATCAAAAAACAAAATGGTGAAGTTCAGAAATAAATACGGCCGTATGCTAAAACAAATGTGAAATGCACATTTGAGCAAAAAAACTTCTTTTTTTTTTATTTATTTTACATTTTAGCCTTTTGCATATAATAAATTTATAAATAATTGTAAAGCTACACTAAATCTGATAAAAGTGCATTTCACATTTGTCTTAGCACACGGCCGCGAAATTTTGTGAATTTTTTAAAAGCCAAAGAACTACAAAAGGTGAAGTTTAGAAATTTTATTTTTATATATCTTCTATAACTATGTATATTTTAGCAACGTAATATTTTGAAAGTGGGGAAATTTAGTTTCGAGTTCCTTTTTAAAATTATTAGAATTGGCGAAGTTCAGGAAATTTAGAAAATTTTAACCATGGCTGTTTTTTTTTAGATTTTAAATTTTAATCTTAGTAGCGAAGCGCATGCTCCCCCTTACGGGGGGGAGTGGCGAAGCCATTGCCTGGTGTAAATATATTTTTAGGACTGTTTATTTTATTGTCTATATCGAACAGTAGTCTGTAATTCTTATCAATGAGCCATTTTAGTGTTTTAAAATCTTAGTTCAGTTAGCCACATAATCGCGTCGTTGCGAGTATTAAAGAATATGTTTAAGGTTCTCAAACTTTCTTCGTACGATGTATTCCTAAGCTCGTGAATTAATTTTGTTGCCTTAGGTTGCACCGCTTTTTCCAAGCACGACGACTTAATTTAAGTAGAAAAATCTAAAAGTAAACTTCGGGCTTGAAATTAAGACGAACATGGGATAAATTTCTAAGAAACTTCGTCGTATTGTTTAGGCACTTTAAAATCATCCGAAATTTTTACCCCCATCCTAAGTTATTTTCAAAGATAACGCATTATAGAATTTGTTTGTTTACTTTGTATTCCCCTGTAATTAAAATACTTATCATTAGTTTCGACATTCTACATTCATGACCTTGCCCCTATTCACTCGACGGTTTTATCTAGACCCGTTGTGGGTTCCTCACATAACGTAAAAACTCCTCTATTTCCTCGTTTCGTGTCATCTTTAAATTTAGAGAGTACTAAATTAACATTCATTGAGGGGAGTTATGTATATTATGAACAAAAAAGGCCCAACTACAAATCTTTCAAGCACTTCGTTAGTAACTTAGACCAGATAGAATTTACAGTTTGCCCCGACACGCTGTTATCGATTTGAGAGGCAAATTCTCCAGCCAAATAAGAATGTTTCCTCTCAATCCATAAGCTTTAGGTTTTACTAACATCCTATGAGGAACAGTACTAAAGACATTTTTGAAGTCTAGGTTAGCAATGTGCATTGAATTATGCTTATTAGAGACAGACACATCTTAAATACGCACTTCTTTACCGAAACCAATGATATTTATTTTAATTGGTCAATATGTGGATTAGCGACTCGAACGATGGGACCTACTATTTCGTCCGTGTTCCAAAAGGTTTCACGTTTTGGGAGTACATTTAAGGGGACGGCTCGTGTGGGGGTAAACACTATGGGGGGACTACACTACGATGATCCTGAGTTTCATTAAATTGGGGGGGCTGGGGGGCACAGCCCCCAAGTCTATAATCCTAATTGTTTATAGAATAATGTCCTAACGTTTACAGAGGTGAATGATTTAACTACATCATGTTGGCGCCTTTAATCGTTTTGCCAATTATAATAGGGGTGGGGGATGGGGTCTGACGTCAGAAAGGACTAATTTGAATTTTTATTTCGTTTTTCACTTAATATCTTTTTATTATCCTCATTTGGAGTCATTTTTATTTGTCAATATATCTTTCCCCATTTTACTATTTTTATTACCTTTTTTTATACATTTAACTCTAATTAGCTAGATCGTTTAAAGGAACTACTCTGCGCATGAATATTCCGACACGGGTGAACGAAAATATTTACCAATAAAAACACTTTTCGGCCGAGTCGCTAATCTACATATTTACCTTTTAATTACCTTATTTGCTTGATATGATTCACTATCTATCTCAAATTATCGTTTCTAAGAGTTTACCAATAATCGAAGTTAAATGAATAGGATGATAGTGACTAGGGTCAGTTTTCTCTCAGAATTTTGACAATTAGCGTGGCATTAGCTCTTTTAAACTGTTGGGACTAAATTGCCCCTAAATGAGAGGATAAAGCTTATACACACTAGTTGTACTTATTCGTTCTTCAGCCCTTTTAGGTAAGGTGGGTAACCACAACCAAGCTCCATCCACTGCCTTCGATCGTGTCATTTTGTTTATATAGGTAATTATTTTCCCCTCGTTTACTGGCGTGTCGGAGAGAATTGAATGTTCCACAAAGTAGATGTTTCGTTGTTTAGTGGGGATAGTCGTTGGAAGTTCAATTGGGCCAAAAGTAAGTAGGATGTGTGAAGTGGTGGTTTAAATTACAAAGTTTGAAAATAGAGTTAAGTTGAGAAATTTATGAGCTCTCAGACACATTCACGAAAATGTATGTTCTCGAGGCTCGTCGATAGTCTGAATTAGTGGTTTTGAATTTAAATAAAGGGATTAGTAAGCGAACAAAGTCTGCTGACCAAAAAGTCGCGTGCCCTCACTTATTCTGATTTATGACCTTACGACCTTCAAAACTTTCAATAATTCCCGGAGTAAGCTTGGGAGGACCTAGGCCATTCTTTCACTCAAAAGAAAATGTAAACACCTTACGTGTTTCAAATTTCGTTAGAATCGGCCGAATAGTTATGATGTTTTTGACCCCCCCCAACTAATTCTCTGGCTAATCTTGGGTGACTTTTGCAATTATATTATTTGAAATGGAATGTAAAACAAATAATGGGTTCAAATTTCGTTAGAACCGGCAGAATAGTTATGATGTTATTGTCAAAAGAAAATTCCCTGATCAACCTTGGGAGGACTTTGAAAATTATATCATTCGAAATATAATGTAAATAACATAAGGGTTTCAAATTTCGTTAGAATGGTCAGAATAGTTATGATGTTATTGTCAAAAGAACATAATTCCCTTGCTAACCTTAGGAAGACTTTGGCAATTATATTCTTCGAAAGAGATTGTAAAACAACATAAGTGATTCAAATTTCGTTAGAATCGGCCAAATAGTTATAATGTTATTATAAAAACAACAAGCCATACTTCGTATTCTTTCTTACAGAAAGAACTTGGTTCCACAGGCAAACCTTTGGCTTGTGGCATACGGCCTATTTGCTATTCTAAACCGCTTTTTTTAATCTCCTTTATAGACTCTTTATTTTAACACCCTGATCACCTTTTTCAACATACGAGTAGATACCCTGAAATATTTTTTAAAGTTATTTCACCTTTTATTATATTGTCTTTATCCCTTGAAGATTTATATATAGTTGAGAATTTTCCAAACACTTTTTTCAATATAGACACCCTGAAACCTTTTTTTCATTCCAAATCATTCGATTATTATATTTACTTTTTCTAAACTCTTAGAAAGAACTTTGATAAAAGTTCGAAACATACAAAAAACATCCCTGCGAATAAGAGTTTCAAATAAACCTAAACTCAAAAATATGAAAGGTTACTTGTCCACTAAGCAAAAAAATAATTTTCAAAAATTTCAAAAATTCACCAAGTTAAATTATAGAGTTAAGGAGGATTAAAAAGCAAAACGGGGACCGACCAACCGACTGACTAACATAGTGAGATGAAGAGTCGCTCGCTACCTGACTCGCACGCGACTAAAAACGGAGTAGGAAATTCAAAATGGAGTTTGAAGTTGACAAAGAAAAATAAACGAAAAATTGGTCTTCTTACTTTACCGATGTAAGTTGATTGAACACCTACCTAAAAATACAAATTAAACATTAAGGGGAAATTCGTAAATTGCGAGGTAAAACTTAGAATGAAGAAGGGGGGGGGTGATAAGTTTGTAAGAGTAGGCCTTAAAAAGCCAAACGATTGAGGAAGAATGAAGGGCGGGATATTGGATGTTCTCAGCTATGACTATGAAAGTTTGTTTATTCCTTGGGCTTCTGCTAACGTTCCACTTTTGAAGTGGACAGAAAGCTTTCCAAATTGTAAGAAGAGCCATCCTCTGAGGGGGAGAGAAAGTTGTAAATTTTCCCACGTAAAAGACCCAAGGCTTGGTCTAGGAGTGCTACAGAAAAGGACCAACAAAATCCCCTAAAACACAAGCCATAGCCAAGGGTAATAAATTCCTATTCACGGGAAGAGTAGAGCTTCAAGGAACCCCCTAAATTCCAGAGGGCAATATTCCTCAGAGCAGCCATTTAAAAAAGTTTAAAAACTGTTCTAAACCGGTGGTCGACAGCGTGAGTAAGTCACATGGCAAATTTAAAGTAGATAGAGTAGATTTACGAAAGAAGAAAGGAGAGCAATAAATCTATCGTTTCGATAGATAATTCTAACACCGTGACAAGGCATCAACAGTAAAAACATCAAGTGTTCATTTGGGATCCTCCGTGAAAAGTTATTTACTACTCTTAATCGGTCCTGTCTCCCTCTCTCTTGTGTTTTCTTCTGTTAAGGTAACTATAGAACCACATAGTCTCATGTTTGGAGTTTTTGTTCAAGGTCGTTTTCATGATTGTTTTCGCCCCAGCAACCGAAATTCCATTCCCTCCCGCCCCCAATGTTTGCTGGAGGATCTGCACCTATAATATCTACAACACTTTTTTTCATTTCTTTGGAACAAGCTCTCACACCTCTAACTTGTCCCTAGATTGGCTGAAAGAGAACTTTGGTGGCCGTGTGATCAGTCTCAAGACTGATTTTGAGTGGGCACCTCACAGCCCAGACCTTAGCCCCCCCAGATCTCTTTCTCTGGGACCTTTTTAAATACAAAGTGTACGCTGGGAGCCCGAGGGACATCACGGAACTCAAGGAAGCCATCAGGGAGGATATCAGAGCCATTAGTCGGTAGGTTTGTAAGGACGTCATGGACAACTTTGTGCTGCGCCTCAAGAAATGCACAGAGCTAAATGGTGTCATCTCGTACAGGTGCTCTAGAATAAGGAGAAGAAAAGTCCAAAGACTCTCATGTTTCCATATCATGTTTTTAAACACAATAAACTAGTAATCACCAAAGTTTCATTCAATCCTTGCAGAAAATTAAGAAATGAGACCTATCGAAAGTTGGGGCCCGTTTTAGAGGGTCACCCTGTACTCGTTCTTGATAATTCTATTATTTTGGCCACCCGTGATTTCCTCCACCTTTTTAACAAGGTCAACAGACCTAAGTCGCGTGCTCTCAATTATTCGACTTATGACCTACGACCTTCAAAACTTCCAATAATTCCTGGACTAACCTAGGGAGGACCTTGACAATTATCTCATTCGAAATAAAATGTAAAACAACATGAATGATTTCCAACTTCGTTAAAATCGGCTGAATAGTTACGATATTATTACCCCAAAACTAATGGAAAAGTAAAATTGTTACCAT
Source organism: Ceratothoa steindachneri (assembly GCA_963969495.1). Taxonomy (NCBI): domain Eukaryota; kingdom Metazoa; phylum Arthropoda; class Malacostraca; order Isopoda; family Cymothoidae; genus Ceratothoa; species Ceratothoa steindachneri. The sequence goes on along the minus strand of OZ018322.1, from coordinate 168,103,903 downwards.
CCAACCGACCGACCTACAGACCGACATAGTAGCTTATAGAATCGCGTTCACACGATTAAACCCCCCAAAATGATAAGTTTAGCAGTCTCACCCCCCCCACCCCTCCCCCTTTATCCGATATACTCTATTCGCTATTGTCTTCGTTTGGAAAATTAAAATCTCCGTATTTTACAGTTTTATTTCTGTAATTTATAGAGGAAGTGACTCTGCTTAGCCAATTGGAAACCCTACTCATATTACAGGGAAGTTAAGTCACATCCAGTGTCTCAATTTGTTGGATTGAGACCTATTTCGGGTCGCCTTCACTGTGGTTGTAATACACTGTAGATACTCGTGGGTCGGATCCCACATGAGTACAGATCAGTATTAAAAACCCTTCTTTTTTACCTGCGGCGAAGCGCCACGTCTAGCCGTAGTTTTTTTTCTTCAAAAGGACTAAAGTTCAATTGTACCCATTTAGAGCCATGGAATGACCCATATGACCATGGGACATAGGGTTATTCACCCTGGAGATTTCAAATCTGCCATTGGATTTGGCAGAAGCCTCATTTAGCCATTAAAAGGCACTTGTAAGTGATTTGAACCATGGGAAACCATCAATGCAATAACCATTTATCATCTTATCGCAAAACACCTCGGGTCATTGGAGGAACCTTCCATCTTGTTTCTACAGGAAAGATAGTCACGGTGTGAAGTAAAAAATTCCACTATTAATCTTAAAGTTGGCAGACGCAAACTCCGGGGATGCAACTTCCGTCACCATATTGATTTTCATATCTACCATTATTCTCTCAAGTAAAGCAGCACCCTCTCATCTTTATTCCGCATTAGGTCTTCAGAAACTATTTCATATCTATCGTAACTAAATTGTCCAATAAATTACTTATTATAATAGGTAATTTATTCGAAAATTATCAGTGTGTAATAAACTTTCATTTATTTAATTGCGTCCAAATTTTCCGTAAAAACTAAAGATTAGATTCGGATAGTTTATTTCTTAACCCAAACAGATTTGTGTAAATTCAATTCGAATTGGCTTTAAAGAAGACGTCTCGATTCTCTAAGTGACCTTGATTTGCTTTTTGCCAGCCTATGTGACCCATACGTGTTCAAATTTCACCTATCGCACGATTTCTTGCCTCTGCCGAGCCATATAATTCCTAGAGAGTCAATATTTTTCAATCAACCAAGAGCCTCCCTTCCTTGATTTAAGTGAATTGTGTTGTTTAAATATAGGGAGGGTTCCTAAAATTCCTCATAGCAATTTTCAAATTATCCTCCATCACCAGGCAATTCGCTTGAACAAATTCATTATTGTAAATTGCTATCGACTGGTCTTAATGTTGCTAAAATTGTAGGAAGAATACCAATTATTGTAATATGTTTACGCCTTTGTGGAATTCTATTAGGACATGATATTAATGGACACTGAAATAACGTGGTATTGGACGATTACACATCGTTGCCGCCTCCAAATATTAGTTACTACTGCTACTTACCTAAGTTAAGTAACAGGAAGAAGGCTTATCTACATCTACCTTCGATTATTGTTAACAAAGGCGGGAATAATAGTTGAATCTTAAAAGAAGCTAAGATATAAAGGATTTCATTTTGTGTGCGTTTATTTCCTGTGCTGAAGTGAGGAAGAATAAAATAAATGGCTAACCTGCATCTTCCCAAATGATTTAAATATGGATTTGTATAGTTTTTATTCATTCCAATCATTATGGTTTTGTGAACGCTCACACTCATTATAGTAAAAAAGAAGCAGAAGTAAAAAAGACAACACTAAATATTTACTTTTACTAAGGTATTTTTTAGGGACACATTCTTTAGAATTTCCCCTCAATTAGATCTCTGCTTTCCAATCCCTTCTTCGCGCGTCGACGTACCCTTCCATTTTTTGGAGTGGACAAAAAAAAAGAGATGAGCTTCGCTCCCAATACTTTCATTCTCAAAATGGAAACACACACCATCACAAAGCCCGCTCTTTCTCACTTTCTCGCAGTTACATCTCTTTCTAACCTTTTTTTTCATTTTCTTTTTGGTATATTCTCCCTTTTTTGTATCCCAATTCCTTCCTTCCATTCGACAAGGACGCTCAATTCGCCCGATCATTTGTCGTCTTATATCTTCTCCTTTAATCTGATAATGATTTTTTAATCGATATTTTGAGATTGTAATTATTATGCATTGATGTCATTAATCACTGGGGCATAAATTGGCAACGATACCATAGTGTACAACATATTGATGAGGGAAAAGGGATTTATAATGGTTAGTATATCACCAATATGAGCTAATTGCTAAGGGGTCAATAATGCTGTTTTTGAGGGGGAGGGGATTAGGCTCTCCCTGCCCCAACATTTGAAACTTGGGTATCTGTTCTCTATCGTCTTCCACTCATTTTCGCATCTAGTGTTCGTTCTATTTATTCTTTATATTTTGGGGTGGAAGGTTGGGTGGGGTGGTGGGTCACAGTGACCCTCAGAGCTCGGAGTCACTAGCAGTCGACACTTTCTCACCAACAGCCCCGATCCTTAGTGTTGGGCAGGGGGAAAAAATCCCTACAATCTTTTCCCTTTCACGGTGTGAATTGGTCTCATGTCACTGATTGTTATGAACTTGAATAGGAATTATTTGCCCGGATAAGACTCGTACAAATTTCCCGGAACAAGAGTGTCCCCAATAAAGTTTTGGTGCCTTTTTTTTCACACGAGCCGGAGTAGAACTCATCGCGTCTCTCCGATTTCTTCCCCGAATTTGCAATCAGATTGTCAGCTCAATTGAGCCAACATTTAGTGACGTTTCGGTGAACAACGACTGAGCTGATTACCTCGAAAAATCCTACGATATCTTATCTCCGACTTATTTCCAGTTGAGATAAGGTTGATAGAAAGAGGAAAGGAAACACATTTCTTAGAAAGGGTGACTGAGAGAAAAAAAGATGATGTAAGTGCTGTGCGCGGGGGATATGAGCAGGTGATGGATTTGGCAGGATCGAAAAGGACCTTAACGAAGGGTATCAAAGCTTTCTGTCTTTTTTTCGTGGGTATGAAAATATACTACATTTCTATGTGGTAGCGTTTCTTTGCTATGTTATTTTCCCACTATCATCGTTCTCTCGTTTCTTTTTCTCACACATTGAGGAGGGAATTTGATACGATATTGTATTGTATTGTGATTGCAGTGGACACGGCCAGAACCAATCACCCACAGGGGCTCTCTACGGGGAAAGAACAAAAGGGGAGGGACTGAATCAATATCAGGAATGTTTATTGCTTATTATTTTTAATATTTTGATTTAGAATTTTCAGTGGAGTCTGAAATATGGTATAGAAGGGAAATTGGAGGATAGGGGTATACATTAAGATAATTTATAATTACTCAAAAGATAAAGGAAACTTGTGTAGGCCGATGAAGGTACGTTCACGCAGAAAAGAAAGAGTGAGGGATGATAAAACTAAAAGGAAAGATTAAATGAATGGAACAAGCGATAAAATGAAAGAAAAATCAATGTTGAAAAGGATTTCATTACTAGGTTTTATAACCTTCTTCCATGGTGGGGAAAAAGCAAAGGCAAGGTCGATAAATGTGGAATTGAGAGAGGATTAAAGAAGGTCTGTTGATCAAGAGTTGCGTGCTCTCACTTATTTTGGTTTATGACCTTACGACCTTCAAAACTTTTAATAATTTCCAGACTAACCTTGGGAGGACCTTGGTAATGTAAAACAACATAAGGGTTTCAAATTTGGCCAGATTGGCCGAATAGTTATGATGTTATTACAAAAAAAAGAAGCAAAACGGACGCGGCCGACTGACATAGTCACGTACGACTAGACTCGCACGCAACTAAAAATAGATTAATAATAACACTAACAATAATAAAACAAAAACATTAAAAAACTAATAATCATAATAATAATAAAAACAAAGATAAAAGGCAGGGGAGCAGGGCGTGTGGGGGTCGAAATAGGATTCGGGGTCTCGAAAGAGGAGGTCATGAAGCGAGGGTGACCTCCCCGCTAGGCCCCTCCCATCGCTGACTTTTGTCTCGGGGTTTTAATCGCCGTCCACTTTGTCTCAATCCTCACGAGCGAGAGCTCCCCCCCCTCCCCCTATACCCTGTCCCCTACGCCCCGGATGTCGCAAAAGGGTGTAGGGCGGGGTCCCATTTGGGGTCACAGGAACGGAGGTGGAGCCCTTTTCTCTCCATTCAAAGGTCCCGAGTTCTAGGGGTGTCTGCCCCCTTGTATGTACAATTATTTTGGGGGGCGGGGAGGACTTAAAGAGGTCCTTTCTGTTCCTTAGAGAGCTCAAGGGGGAGTGCAAGGTCACCTTATCGAACCCTGTGACTTGTAATAAGAACTCGTTCCTGGTGGGGCTAAATCCTCCCCCTTCCCTCACTCCATAGTTCGTTGTACTTAGTGGAAATAATGTTTGCAATGGAATTCTTTGTCGTCCGTAATCGTTTCACTGTACTTTATCCCACCCCTTCCGTTGATCTACCATCATTTTCGCTATTTAGCTTTCGGTATTATTATTTATACTTATAATCGTAGGAATTACTTTAAATCATAATATGAAGAAAGTAAAGTTTATTTGTAGCTAAATTTAACTTTTTATTTTTTTTATTTAATTCGTTAAAATGCACCCTGAGAAGGGAGAAGCGTTGCATCAAATGCCCAGAGAAGGGAGGCGCTGCTTAAAAGTTCGGTAACCACTTGATTATTAAGGAACTATTTCAGTCCCGAAAAGTTTGATGAAGTAGACCTGTTTTGAGAGCAGAACTAGTAGAATATAAACACCAGTTATACACATGAATAAAGTTAACCCACAAATGGTTTGTTTAGTACGCGATACCGGTCCCACCCATGTAATTGCATACATCTCCCATTCCTCCCTCCACAAAACATACACAAACACACAAAGAAACTTTAATGAATCCCGACATTTCCCACAAATCAATCTACACACACGCAAGCCCGCATGGCCTAAAATCTTTGTATCCAAATTACCTTATCAACTCCACTACACGGGATATCAGCCAAGCAACATCTTACACATTCGCACACGGTTCGTCCTGGCAAGGCTCCGATGCAGTTACTACCGAAAACTAAATACATTACTGAACTGGCTAGACCTATACAAGAATCTCCTTCTAGGATGGATTTGCCAACCGTCCTTCATTCAGCTTTCCTGTCCTTGTCTTTTTTATAGTTTGGAAAGGACGCTAAATGTCCTTTATTTTGAAAATCGTTTCCTTCTTAAGACATTAATGGTATAATTTATTTATATGGATATAAATCTAGACTGTTTTTCTTAGGAATTAGATGTTTTGTAAATTATTTGCTTTTATCATATATATATATATATATATATATATATATATATATATATGAATAACATATAATTAATAAATTTAATATTATATGATGCTTGACAGCATGAATCACCTCAAGAAAACGGAACTAAACGTTATAGAGTTCGCTGTTCGTTTTATTATATTATAAGATGTTTTGTTTAGTGACGAACGATGATGAAGTAAATGTGACGTGTTGTAACTTGTAGATTGTATCCTACTTGAAATAACGGTGTCAGTGCTAACATGATTTTGTGACCTGTAATTTTTGTCAGTATTTTTTGTGCTTATTTGTAGGCTTAATTGTTCGTTGATTTCGTTTATACGAGTAGAAAGAATGGGCAGTGCAGAGGCAAACTGTTACAAGTTAGTTAACTGATCAGTTAACTAATCTTCGTAATATAAAAATAGCCGCATTGTAAACAAGACAAAGGATTGGGCCTTGTTACTCTCTTGCAAGTTTTACTGCGAATACTTGTTTGGAAGGCAGGAAACGCATTATCTATCATAAATCTATAAAGGAGTAGCCTAATTCATAACCAAGACTCAACAGTGACTTAGGTCACTGGTGAGTCTTGACCGAATATAAACAAAGAGCTTAGGCCTGGTGTTCACTATAGTTTATCTTGGTAACTTTGGTGAGGACAGATTTGTTTAATTATAAGCAAGTGATATATGCCCTTATATTTATATATTAGATATATATTTGACAAATTATAGAGCATGGCAGAGGCGATGGAAGGGCGATTGTGGTGGTGAAGGGCGAATATAGTACAGAGACACTTGGTAAGACAATGTATACTGGTAAGAATAATAAAGGTTCTGTATGAGATGGAAGGCGATTGGTTTGATTGTGTTAGTCAAGAGAAAGACTTAGAAGAAATTATTAGTTATAATTTGAAAAGTTCCAGACATTGTGTCAAGGTATGCCTGTGGAGACTAGCTCGGGGCGCAAGGGCGTACACAAGCACGGACAAATAGCTGACCTAAGGTCGCTTTAGATATGCTCTGGGGCAACTAATAGAGAGTGCGATTAACGGTTGACTGGGACTTAACTATATATATATATATATATATATATATATATATATAAATAAAGGGTAGAACAAATTTCTTAATCATGGTAGTTGAATGAATTATATCGATTTATGATATGGCAGAGCACATAATTAAAGTTAATTCGAACGAGGGGGTATTAATTACAATTTAGCGGGAAGTCAAATCAAAGGTGAATGCCGGTGAAGATTAACGAGGTAATCTAGTGATGACAATACAGATCCGCTTTACCTTCAAGCGTGGGCGAATTGGAGGGGGGAAGGGGCAACGGTGCAGGTCTTCAAGAAGATACTTCGGGAGTCCTGATGAGGAGGACTCGAAGATGGGGTTTGATTACTTCGTGATAAAGAACGAGATTCTTTATGCTCCAGAGAGACGTAATCTCAACTAAAGACGATTCTGCAGATTGGCAGGAAGTCCAAGTCTCGAAAGGATGGGAATCTTGAAGGAGTGGTGAAGGTGAGAGGGCCGCACAACTCTCCTGGAAGAAAGGGAGGGGGGGGGGGCTCGATAGCTCTTCTCTTAACAGGGGCCAAAGCTTAACGAAGGTAGATCTGCTGGCGAGATCTTCGACGAGTTAGGACTCGAACACGGGTTACAGGGCTTCACGGGAAACAGACTAGGCAGTCTGAACGGAGGGAATGGCGGGTTTTCAATCTCTTCGAGAAATGGCGAGCTTCGGGTTAAATAGCCGGGTGGCTGGTCCGATAAATAGCTTCAGGACCTGGCCGGCCATATTGAATGCTTGGCACCAGTATAAGCAAACACACTTCGTGATAACGAGTCGGTCCAGACGGTAAAACTTGCCTCGTGATATGCACACGGCGTTATCGCAGAAAATGGGGTAGAGGAGTGGCGCCGGAAAGCAAATACAGCTGTATCGGATGATTTGGCGCGCGTGGTTTAGAAAAAAGGAGCTGAAAAGGGATATTTCCTAGGGGGCTTTCTCTCGCGCTAGTGCTTCGATGGCATCCCCTCACACACTGCTTAGAAGCACGGGACACGGAAAAAATAATGCTGGGCACAATTAAGAGAAATGTCAGCTATAAAAGCAAGGAATTGATTACAAAGCTGTATAATGCCTATATTAGACCACATAGGCACCTCATTATCAACAACACTTAGAAATATTGGAGGGGGGGCAGCGAAGAGCTACTAATGTTATATCTAGGTTCCTAAAATTAAGCTATGAGATCAAACTACAAAAATGGGATATGTTTTCGGTTAACACGAAAATACTGAAGGAGGGGGTTCTGATTTAGGTATTTACAATGTTTTCAGGTTTGGACCAGATTAATCCTGTAGATTTCTTGAGAGACACTGGAGGTGTTGTTACTCGAGGACACCAGTTTACGATTAAAAGGCAATTTGTTGGGACAGATGTAGGCAAGTGCTTCTTTTTTTTAGCAAAAGGGTGGTTGGTGCTTGGGATAATTTGCCTTCAGAAATGGTAAATTTTTCCTCTCTTTCTGAATTTAAGACAAAATCTGGCAAGATATTAAAAGATACGGCCATATGAGTATATATTAAACATGTACAAGAAGCGGTCAATAAGTTTTGCGAATCGGTAGGGCAAAACAGAGGAAGGGGGATGGCTGTTTGTGGCGGTGTTAGGACAAGTTATGACAAGTCAGGACCTGCAGCCGCACGCTCCTGCCTCGTCTATTTAAGAAGCAGTAGCTGATTGCAGATCATCAGTCACAAATTTTTCAACAATGGAGGAGGTTGAGCACCGCACAGTGATTAGATTTTGACCAAGGAAGGCAAGAATGCAAAAAGACATCCATGAACGCATGGTTGCAGTGTACATCGACACCGTCCCTTCCTATGCAACCATTGCTTGCTGGAATAGGGAGTTCCGCCATGGTCGTGAGTCCCTTGAAGATTACCCCCGTCCAGGACGCCCGTCAGACGTGACTAAAGAGGACAATGTGGCTCGTGTGGAGAGGATCATCCTCGAAAATCGACAACTGAAGGTCGAAGAAATCAAGCGACAACTTGGAATTTGACATGGAAGTGTTATCAACATCATCCACGACAATTTGGCCATGACCAAGGTCTCTGTTCGTTGGGTCCTTAGAAACCTCACGCCCCATGATCGACTTTAACGTCGTCAAAGTCCACAAGGCCAGAGTTGCACATGCTGCCCTGCGCGAGTGCGAATTCGAGGAGCTCAACCATCCCCCGTACAGTCCAGATCTGGCTCCTAGCGACTACTTTTTATTCCGCCAGCTCAAGGCTGCACTGCGTGGACGCCGGTTTACGGACGGTGAAGATTTCCAGCTAGCCGTCCAGGAGTTGATTGAATAGCAGTCGGGAGATTTCTGGTTGTCGGGAATTCGAAGCCTCAGGGACAAGTGGCACAAGTGCATTGAAGTCGAGGGTAATTATATTAAAAAATAATAAACAATTTTCCTCATATTTTGTTTCCTTATATCCGAATTGCAAAACTTATTGACCGCCCCTCGTATATATTTGCTAGAGTTGCATGGAAATGCCAAGTCCTTTTTTATGAATGGACGTATACGAATTTAAGGTTTTATGATAACAAATCCTTTTTGTATTGGGAGGATATATGTATGGGTAAAACCTGTGAGTGGTGAAATTTTTATGGGTCCTTTGTGGTTGATCCACCTAATTCGCAGTATATATATATATATATATATATATATATATATATATATATATATATATATATATATATATATATATATATATGCATTAATTTGCGTCGGGTGGTTGGGTTGTGGCTTGTTGATGACTTGTTCCTTGTGGTCTTTTCTTGCTGCATCAATTTCTTATCTTCTTTTGTACTCGTAGGTAGGCCCTACCTACACTCGGTGTTTACTTTTATTATCTCTGTGCAAATTTTCTAATTATTTTTGGTGGAAGGCGAATAATTACCTGAGTAAATATACCCTGAACCACGCTAATAACTTGGTAGGGAAAGTCAGGATTTCTCGCTTATCTCTGAATCAATTTTGATGAAACCTTTCACAGCTGGTCTGTACAGTATGGCAACACTAATGTTAAGTTTTCATTATGTTGTGTTAGGTCATTCACTTTTTATTTCAGATTCGTCGGTTTTTGGTTGAACCTCGCTAGTAGTTTTTGAATGAAAGTAGCCCATCTAGAGTATTTTGTAAAAAACGAAGGATTATTATACACCCTGAGCATACATTGCGTATATATTTAACATAAAACCATAATTATAATACACGATTGATTGACCTAATGAAGTATTTGCCAAAATGAGTGCCATGTCGACGGCTGACTTCAAAAACCATATCATGCATGGAATCTGTCAATTTATTAATAGTAGTATATTGGGTAAACTTGTAGATCGGCGGCGCAAACGACGGGACGTAAACTATTTCGTCCGTGTTCCAATATGTTTCACGTTTTTGGAGTAAACTGAAGGGGACCGCTCGTGGGGGGGAGGGGGGTAAACACTGCAGAGGGATTCTCCTACGATAATCTTGAGTTCCAATTAATTGAAGAAGGTCTGGGAGCACAGCCCCCAGTATATAATTATAATTGTTTATAGAACAATGTTCTAACGTTTGCAGAAGTGAATGATTTAACCAAATAATTTCTGCGACTTTAATTGTTTTGCGAATTATAACGGAGAGCCCTTTGGGTGGAGGAAAGACTACTTTTAGGCGGTCAACGCAGTTTGAATATGGCTTCCGTATGTGAAATTTGCCCTTTGTCTATTGCCGAACTTTGCGCTCTATTTTTGGATTGAGATAAATTGTTCACCTTTTTGGACGATCATAATTTACTTAAGATTAAAATCGATTGTGAGGTTAGTGGCCAGGCATTAGAGATTAACGATAATTTTGAATTTAGATGTTCTAAAACTAACGTGACTCAATTAATTGCCATTATTTTAAGAAAGCACCATTTTCTGCAAAAGATTCCTTTTTACCAAAACGGGAATTAAAGAAAGATTCCACGCTTTTCTCATCGCTATTTCAGAAGTATACTCACCGCAATAAAGTAAGTAAACAGCGTTTTTCGTTCGGTTATTTTCGGGGACTTTTGTCAAAAAATGGCGCCGGGTATATTTGAACTAGGACTCAAACGCACATGAATATTGATGCACAGGTGAACGAAATATAAACACACAAAAATCCACCTTTTCGAGCGCGCCACCGATCTACATGTTTACCGTATATTGCACTCCCTCTAGTGCAGCTTTGATAGTTGCTTATAAAACTTCTTTAGACGAAAGTTGACGGTCAGCAGTATAAACATCTTGTTTAGTGATGGATCACAAATTTTCGATTTGTTTGAGATCCGGAGAGGCTGGCGGCCATACCATCAACTTGTTACCTTGTATGCCGTAAGGGACTATGAACGCTTGGGTGGCCATTGTACGGGGAAGGAGCGTTGACATGCAGAAAAACTAGAGTCCTTAGATGTGACAATGGTATTTCATCTAGCTAGGGATCCAAAACCTCCTTCAAGAGAATGCAGTAGGCGTTTTTGGTCACTTTAGCTCCATCAGGCCCCTTGATTGGGCCAACAAGTCTGTGTCCAATAATACCTGCGCACAAAATGACTCATTTTCCCTGTTGCTGATGTCGTACACGTTTGTGATACTCATCTCCGAAATAGACCCAACCATTTTCCAAACTTTAAGGTTTGTCCATGGTCGTCCTGGTCTCTTGAATAAAGAGAAGGCAACTCATACCTATCGTCATGTGCTTCCGGGTTCATTGAAGCCTCAAAGTGTTGTGACGGAGCGGTAATTGAGGCAATTTCAGAGTAGCTCGCACGGAAGCCATGGTCCCTAAGATACAGTTCCCGGTGCTCTTAGCTACATGGGGACTACCAGCGCGGGGAAATAGATTGCTAGTCTGTCCAGGTTTCCCACGTAGCTGCCACAGTCTTGGAGGTCCCACAATCGGATCACTTTTTTTTCTTGACGAAGAGTCCTCCAGAAATCGTCTAACTGTGTCCATGTGGCGAACTAGCTGATCCGCAATAAGATGAACAGAGGTACCTTCAGCACTTGCCTTGATGATGAAGTACTTTTCTTCATCGTTGACGCCTCTGCGACGTCCCATTGTAGCTAAAGAGGATAGATGCTATTAGCGTGGTTTACCCCAAATAGGACGAATCTGAAATAAAAATTGAAGGACGTAATACGGCAAAATAAAAACTTAATATTAGAGTAACCATATTGTGAAGACCATCTGAAAAAAGTTTCATCAAAATTGATTCACAGTGAACCGAGAAATCCCAACTTTCACTACCAAGCTATTAGCGTGGTTCAAAGTGTACACGACTGAAACTCTTATTACCTAGCTCAGTTCGTTAAATGCTAATATTTGATCCTAAAAATATTAATGATTAATTTTTTTAATGATGGAATCCTAAATGAAAAAAAAAGAAATGATTGTGCTTATATTACAAAAAAAGGAAAAATGATTATAAATGAATGGTTGGCGGCAACTAATAATCCACAGGAAACAAAGTTATTATTTACCAAAGTGTTTTCAAAATTTAAATCATGGGTGTTTTATTAATAAAAAAAACATTAAAATTCAGATGGTCATAAAAATAAAATCAGTATTTCATCTTCCAGTTCTTTAATTGATAAATTTATCGTAAAAATAAATTCTAAAGAAGATACGAGTATTATAGTTGCTTCGAAATAGCTCAAATATATCATGCAGTTAAACACAATCATTCTTAGAACTCATTTGATTTTAGTTTGAAATTAAATTCAAAATTTTACCGGGCTACAAATGTGAGAGCAAAAATATCTTCTGGTCGAACCAAATTAGAGGCAATCGTTACAAATGTGATCGGTAAAAAGGCATTAGAAGTAGTTTTGTACGATTTAAATTAAAAAAAAAAACATGATCCGCCTCTATATTTTTGTCCTCAAATTGATTCTTCAAATGAAAAAAAAACATGAAAATGCTCCCAGTATGTGTTTATTATTTTAATATGGAATTTGGCACAGTTAATTATATAATTGATTTTTTCGAGAATGCTGATAAAAGTGCGGATGTAATGTTCAAATGTTTGAGAAACACTATGAACAATTTGCAACTTGATTAGAAAAAGAGTTTCTTGTTTTAGTGCAGATAAGGCAAATTGCAATTTTGGAATAAAGTATTCTTTATATATTAATATCCTCACACTGAATGACGGTGTTGTTAAAGCTAATTGCAATGTGCACATTTTACATAATGCAGTAAAATTTGCTTTGGAAAACTTGAATGTGGACATATAAATTATTGTCCTAAAGAGTTATGGCTTTTTCCAACGTCAGCAAAGAGACGCGAAACTCTTTTAAAGATTTTCATTCATTTGTAACGATAATTTCCTAAGTGTTGTAGCTTCAAACCATAACTTAAAATGTCAACAGAATTTGAAAGGATAAATAAATTGTAAGATAACTTCACCACCTATTACTAAATGCATACAGGTTATTTTTATAATATAATGGAGAAAAAACAAGCAATTGTATACATACCTATACATTCATGGAAGAAATTTTCGCTTGCGAGAGTGTCTGGAGTGTTTAATGTCTACACAGTCTCGTTGAATACTCTAACAATACTCTGAAATCATGTTTGTGTTCGATCGGCCTTGATATCTCTCCTCTATAATCTTGATATCTTGATGAAAACGCTCTCCGTGTTTATCACTCACGTTGCCAAGATTAGCAGGAAATTCATCAAGATAACTCTTGAGGAAATGAACCTTTATGCTCATGTTGCAGCCTAAACGATGGAAGCTATCAGTAATGTCTCTACAAAATCCTTGTAATTAGCAGTCTTTTTGTTTTCAAGAAATCCTTTCACAACAGCTACAAATGAATCCTATGCTCTTTTTTCTATGTCAGTCATCGAACTAGAGAAGTTTTGGTTTTTCATTAACTTTCTGATTTGTGGCCAATCAAAAACTCCAGCCTTTATTTTATCATGACTTAAGCCAAGAAATATGTACATATGAATTTGAAACAGTCACCCTCCACATTAAGAGCTTTCAAAAATTGTTTCATCAACCCTAGTTTAATATGAAGGGGTGGGAAGATGATTTTCCCTCGCTCAACAAGTGTTTGGTGTATACTGGTCAGAGTTTCTATTCCCAATGTTTGTCCTTGACTCGGCTGTCCCATAAACGCGGGAAACACAGATATATTGTATAGCCTCCTTGTTAGCCAGGTAAAAAATCTATCATTTTCAGATTCACACATATGATCCATTTGTGTTGATCATATTTGAATAAATATAATACAAATCTTATGTCAAGTTCATTGCTTTCATCAGATTCACGTATATCAATTACATCGTCCAGTGAAGGAAGTTCCTTGAATACAGGTACTGGAATTTCATCTGAATGAAGCCCTCGACGAATTGCTGAATCAAGATTTGGGTAACATATTTTATGTCACGTTTTCTTGCTATAACCAGAAGTCTTTGTGAGACAAAAGTAGCGATTTTTTACATGGTTTTTTGGCTCCCGCACACCATAGGAATGCCAAATCCTAGTTGTTTCCTGGTTCCCTTTGTCCATTGGCGTAGATTTTCGACACATGGCTTACAAACATCGTGCAGGGCCCACGGTTTATCCTGATGACCCAATTTAATCTTAAAGTAAGCCAAGTATGCTCTTTTCACAAAGATACTAATGTTTATTTTTCGAGTTGGCGTAGTAAAACAACCACATATATAGCAAAACGAGTCATGGGAATTCCAATATTTCCTTTGTAATGAGGCCATACTACCGAATGTTATTTCATAAAACAAATCTAAAAAAATCTAAAATTATATTATATACATTTGATTTATATATCTAAATGTGCATAAAGAAAAGGCTAAACACATAGATAAAATAAAATAAGAAGAATACCAAACGCCCCACTTTTGTTCACTTGGTCGTAAGATAGCCTGCTACTATGAGTGGGACCAATATGGACTAGATCATAAGTAAAAAACTTTACTTGATAGAGAAAACTATTGCCATTTTTAAACTCAGTGACCCCGAATTTCCCAAGAACAGATCTCAATCTTCAGTCAACAGAAAATGTTAAAATTTGCTGACCACTGTTATTGAAGACTTTAAGTTAAAACTTTTTCTTATTTCATCAATTACATATTTGGAAAACGATCAAATCTAAGTTTTTTTTAGACAATTCATTCCCAAAATAACAGAAAATTGTTGAAGTTGTTGAAGATTTGAAGCTAAAAAGAAATGCTAAATTTGAATATGGATGATCTCTGTGATGAAGTGAAATTAATTATAAAAAACTTTAGCACTATTCAAAGCTCTAAACTCTTTACAAGATGCAAAACGACAAGCAGCAAATGAAACTTGACTTTAAAAGTGGTGATTGTAACTGTGTGAATATATTAAAAATAGTTTAATTTGTGCTTTTAATACCTGAAACATCAGCATACTGTGAAAGGGTTTTTAGTGTAATTTAATCTAAATGGCGAAATGAAAGTAACAGATGGTCCGTATAATTAATGAAAAATAAACTTTTCATTTACATCAACTTGAAAAATAATTGTCTAGAATTTGCTGAAAAAACAAAAAATGGCACCAAATTGCTCAAGTCCGCAAAAAGCCAGAACAAGTATATATATTTTTATCTAAGTTAAGGAAGAAGTGTTTTTTAGTTTTATGTTTTATGTGGTTATATAGAGGAATGAAATAAAAAAATATAGATATATATTTTTTATTTGTCCTTTATTGAAATTTGACAGTTTGCAATCCTATCTGCTTCTCAGGTCACAAAAAGCCCATATATTTTATTTCCTAATAGTAGATCCCCTATCCAATTATATAGGTGAGAGAAGAAGGAGCGCTAGAAGAATAGCATGAAAGGGTTTTTTTGTGAGGAGGGAGGGGAAATGTTAGTATATGTGGTTAGTATATGTATATATGCTAGGATATTGGCTAATCTCTCTATTGTTCATTGGATCTACTTCGTTTTTGTCTGTTTAACTTGAATTTGTTTTACCTCATTCAGGTAGTCAGTGCTGATTCGTTTATAATAGCTTTTATATATATATATATATATATATATATATATATATATATATATATATATATATATATATATATATATAATCAGGTAAAGGGCCATGTTGTATGCATATACTATTGAAGTCCACAGCTGTGGAAGCGTAATTGATTTTAACTTTTATATTCTTAATATTTCTTACAAGTTTTTTAACGGGGTTTTCGAGGCGAGAAAAAACATCCGCGAATGACATTCTTTATTCCTAGACGTCTTTCGACCATGTTAGGTCATCTCCAGGGAATGAACAGAAATGGAATTCGACGGTATACTCAATTTAGTAGATGATGGGATAGTAGTAGATAAAAGTGGGTCAAATTTAAAGTGGGGAAAGGATATTTTGCCCTAGTAAGAGAGCATCACATTATATTCTTTATTTTGATTTTTTTCTTTTAGTCCTATTTTTTGTATGTAGTGTTTTTCTATGTTTTGTTTATTTTTGTGTAACTAGCGTGTTCTTCTTATTGTTAGTGTCTCAATTCTTGTTTACTTATTTTTGGGTTAAATTCTCGAGCATTCAAGCCTTTAATAGCTGTTAGCTCAGCAATTTACCTGTGTTGTTTTAATGTAATTTTATTTGGTCTCCCTCTTTTTTGTTTCGGTTGAACTGTATTAGTTTTTTGTGTTCCTGTTAAGTGTATATTGATGAAATGTTTTCCTGTGTGCAGAACTTAGTACTGGAATTTATTCACCAATTGTTACATTATATATTGTGTTTCTACGCGAACATAAGTATTACAAAAATTGGCCAATCATGGCGCGGGAAATTTTTAAGGGATTCCCTAGCCTACTGCTAGGGAATCGTTTGCTAGTATACTCCTGGATTCCTAACATCCTGCTTCTCTTGGTGTTTTCTTCCAGTTTCTTCTAGATGTCTTTCGCCCTTTTTTCCAGGGTTACGTTAATTGGAACTATACCGACTATTTTGATGATGTATTGTATCTCTTTTCTCTCTCTTTTTTTTGTATTCGCGATAATATACGTCACTTTATTCTGCAGTTTTCTTTTATTCGACTTTGAAATCGTGTGCAAAGGGACCGGTGGGAAGGTTAAGAGTTGATTTACACTATAGGTTCGGTTACACTCCACTCTCGCTCCAGTCACGGTCCGAGCCAATAACACCGGGGAACAATTTGAAAAAAAAATTCTGCTGAGTTAGATTTTTGTGCTGATTTAGACTAAAATTAGCATGCTGATTCCAAATTTGTAGTCAGCTTTTTTCTAGCACGTCTAATTTTTTTCCACAGCTTACCCCCCAGAGAAGTAAAATTCCACTGCTTAGCTGTAATAAGATTCGCCTGCTGATTACGATTGAATTCATCTACAGCTACGTGGCAACTTGTTTGTGCAGTCACCATTAAGACAATGCGGTGAGAGCTGTGTGTCGTACGTTCTATTTCGTTATATGCTGTTTTTTTTAGCTTTCAAAGCTGGTAACTATTCCATCTTAATGTTTTATTTACATAAGTATATATTTCCTTTGTTTCAAATCATGTCTGCTCCTGCAACTTCTCGTCGTAAATGCCTAAACAACTCTGAGTCCTTTTGCTACATTTGTGGCAGTTTCGCCATTCCAAGTCAGAGCGCAAACATCAGTGCATTTGTCAAAAAAGAATATTTAGCATATTTTAAAGTGAAATTCGGTGATCGAGACAAGCCATGGGCCCCCCATAAAGTGTGCAGGCAGTGTGTCGAGAGTTTACGGATGTGGATCGAAGGAACACGTGAAAGGTTGCCATTTGGTAACCCCATGGTTTGGCGAGAGCAAAAGGAGCATTGCACAGACGGTTACTTTTGTTTATAGAAAATATCAGGATTTAACAAGAAAAATTAAAGTAAAATCGAATATCCTAATTTACCGTCAGCTATAAGGCCAATGCCTCATTCAGCTGAAATTCCAGTGCCAGTTTTCGAACAACTACCTCCTCTAGAAGATCTGGGTGATGTTGACGAACGCAGTGACAGCAATGATGCAGATTTCGAAATTCATGAAGATTCGGTTCGTAGGGGATTTGATCAGCACGAGTTGAATGATTTGGCACGTGATTTGGGCCTATCAAAAAAAGCTTCAGAAATCCTAGCATCAAGACTGAATGAGAAAAACTTACTTGAACAAGGAGCGAAAGTATCAGACTTTCGAACTAGAGAAAGTACATTTCTGCAGTACTTTCGAAGTGACATTGGCTTTGTGTATTGCCATAACATTCCTAGTTTACTGAAGGAATTAGGGCTTTTAATCTACAATCCAAATGAATGGCAAATGTTTATTGACAGCTCAAAGCAGGGCTTGAAATGTGTCCTTCTACACAATGACAATTTATTTGGTGCAGTCCCTATTGGGCATTCTGGCTGTCTTCGTGAAGAAAATGGAGATACAAAGAGGGTCATTGAGTTATTGCAATATAAAAACACAATTGGATCATCTGTGTTGACCTTAAAATGGTGTGCTTCCTTCTTGATCAGCAACGTGGGTACACAAAGTATCCCTGCTTTCTCTGTATGTGGGATAGCAGAGCTTGAGGGAAGCATTGGGTTGAGACGAATTGGCCTCCAAGATCTGATCTTAAACCTGGAGATCCCCAAATTCTACATGAGCCACTTGTTGACAGGAAGAATATAATATTCCCACCTCTGCACATAAAACTAGGTCTCATGAAGCAGTTTGTAAAGGCATTGCCAACTGATGGCGCCTGTTTTAAGTACATCATCTTGACAGTTCCTTGTCTGTCAATTGAAAAAATCAAGGCCGGTGTGTTTGATGATCCACAAATTCGACAGCTCATCAAAGATGAACAGTTCACCGGGACTATGTCAAACCTTGAGAAGAATGTTTGGTTATCATTGAAAGACGTCGTCAAGAACTTTCTTGCAAATACAGGTGCAAGTAATTACACAGAAATTGTTCAGAATCTATTGGAGAGCTACAAGGCGCTTGGTTGCAACATGAGTATTAAACTACATTTTCTGCATTGCCATCTTTCAAGCTTTCCGGATGATCTTGGTGTTGTTAGCGACGAGCAAGTTAAACGATTTCACCAAGATTTGAATGTTATGGAAGAACGTTATCAGGGTAGATGGGATGTACATATGATGGCTGACTATTGTTGGAGCATCAAAAGCGATAGTCCTCAAGTTGAACACTCCAGAAAGAGCTATAAACGTAAATTTTTACCTTAACTACTTGCACACAATTATAATTATATAATTACAGTAGCCATATCCTTTGTTAAAACATAATAGTGTTAAAAAAACATTGCAATCATGCCTGTTTCTTTCATATTTCATTGTATGTCAATATTTGAAAAAGTTCAAAAACTTGACGTGATAGAGAAAAAAGGATATCACTTTTGGATTCAGCACCGAAAAATTAGTTAAAAACAGCTGTCAGACCTAACTCAACAAAAATTGTGTTCCCCAGTGTAATGTTTAATGCATTTCAATGTAAGCATTCACACTGGTGGTAACGGTCCGCTCTCGGTCTGCTCATGATACATTCAAAAGATATTTTGACTGGGGCGAGAGCGAGAGAGAGAGAGAGAGACAGACAGACAGACAGAGAGACAGACAGACAGACAGAGAGAGACAGAGAGAGTTTTTCTCTTGGAGTGATTGCTTCTCTGTATGGTGTGTTTTCCTTTTTCAGGTCATCCTCAATTTTTGATTGTATTTTTTCAAATGTTCCAAAGTGTTCATTCTGAAATAGTTATAGAATTTACTCTCATCATCAATAAGATGAAGATAAAAAGTATGAAATTCTCCTTCACTCTTTCTAACATAGGATGAACACACAATCTCTTCCTTTTTTGCTTTCTTTCTTCTTCTTCATCAAGTGCAGTGGCGATTATTGCCAAATCGGCTCGAGAAAAGTCACACATCCTCCGTAACTGGTGGTATGACTTCCACTGGTGTTGAAGGAAAGGAAAGGATGGGACAGAGAGCGAAGCGAGAGCAGACCGGACATGTGAATGCACCAGGACTGTGAGCTAACCAAGACCGCAGCGAGAGTGGAGTGTGACCGAGCCTATAGTGTGAATCAAGCCTAAGACCGATTCCGTGAGCGCCTTATAAATAGTTCTTCTTCTCTTTACATTCACATTACCCAGAATTGATAGCAGTCTTATGCCCATTGTGGCTTTGGCTATCCTTGCTTTTGTATGCGCATGGTAGCCGCCCCTGAGCCAATGGGGATGAGTTACAGTGCATTTCCCTCTGTTGCGTATTCGTAGTTAACGCCGTTAATGTTGATACGATCTTTTCTATTCCTCAGTATTAGGATGATTTAAAATTTATGTATGTTTGTTTTGATTTTCCATTTAGTTTCAAATTGATTTATATTGTTAATTTCTCTTTCGGTGGATCTTGCTTGCCATCTTGGGTTTGTGGAATGCGATGCAATAATTTGACTGATATCATCCGCGTATTGTATATTATTACACCCTGGTGTTATTAGGGGTGGAAGATCAGCCGTGTATATCGCATACAGGGTGGGGCTCATGCACCCCATTTGAGGGACCCCGTCTGAAGGTGAAATGTCGGTCCCTCGTGGCCTTCGATGGAAATGTAGGCTTTCCTACTGTAGTTGCAGTCAGCCAACATCTTCTCCATCTTGATGCCGAGATCCAGGTAGAGGAGCTTATATTTGAGCCCTTAAACCCAGACCTTGTCAAAGGTCTTCTCGACATCGCAGAGGACCACATCTACGTACCCCTTTTCAGCTTTGATCTGCGATATTCTTTCCGTTATTATGGCTATCGCCATGGTTGCATCTCTTCCGCGTTGTATTTATCGTTCTCTTCAAGGAAATCGATCATTCTTGTGTTTAATATTTTTTCGAGAACTTTTCCCAGAATGTTTAGTAAGGAGATGGGCCTGTAGTTGGAAACCTGGTGGAGTGGTTTCCCTTGTTTCGGCAGGAACATCATCTTTGCTAACTTGAACTTTTCCGGGTAAGCTCCTATATTAAGATAGGCGTTGAAGATGTCTGTTCTGGCTCTTAAGATGTTTCCGGGAACTTTCTCGTAATTATATTTAGTGAGGCCTGCATTTCCAGGAGCCTTTTAATTAAATGAGCTGATGGCTCTTTTTAGTTCTTCTATTGTGATGTTCTTGCCTATTCCTTCACTCTCCTGAAATCTATAGTCCACTTCTTCTGCTGGAGTTATTCTATCCCAATTTGTGAATAAGTATCTGTGGACTGTTTTCCCCGTCTCTCTGTCGTGTCTTAGGTTATCTTCTTCGATGGTGTATACTTTGCTACAATGTTCTTTAAATTTATTTGCTATCTCTTCGTTACTTTGTAAAAATTTTCCTTGATCATTCTTTATCTGTATTCTCTTTCTTGGTGGTCTGCCTTTAATCATACTTATTAGTTTCAATGCTTTATTTGATTGTTCAATGTTTTCTATTTTCCTTACAAAGTTTTCCCAGATTTTCTTTTGTTGCTCCTCTATCAAGAAGATCATTTCACTTTTTTGGCGTTTTAGATCTTTGGTCTTTTGTGGGTTAGCACCCGCTTCTCTAATGTCAGCGTATATTCTCTTAATGTTTTTGTCTTTTCGCTTCATTTTCTCGGTCCATCTCGGGTTAGGGAGCGTCTTATACTTGATTTTCGGTATGCTCAAAGCGTCCGCTTCTGAGATTTTCTCTATGAATGCGTCCGTTCCAGGTTCTTCCCGTCTAGTTTCAGTTGAGTATAACCTTCCAGCATTGTTGTATATGTTTCTCAGTTTGCAATTCTGTAGGATTTTCGAGGTTTTATTGGGACCTGGATTGGATTCTGGTCACCAGAATTCCAACGCAGTCGCTGCATGGGACGGTGACTGGTTCCATATGTACGAGGGGCGGTCAAAAAGTTTTGCAATTCGGATATAAGGAAACGAAATATGAGGAAAAGTGTTTTATTATTTTTCAATATAACTACCCTCGACTTCAATGCACTTGCGCCACTTGTCCCTGAGGCTTCGAATTCCTGACAACCAGAAATCTCCCGACTGCTGTTCATCTCAATCGTCTGCAAAGCGGCGTCCATGCAGTGCAGCCTTGAGCTGGCGGAATAAAAAGTAGTCGCTAGGGGCCAGATCTGGACTGTAGGGGAGATGGTTGAGCTCCTTGAATCCGCACTCGCGCAGGGCAGCTTGTGCAACTGTGGCCTTGTGGACTTTGACGACGTTGAAGTCTATCATGGGGCGTGAGGTTTCTAGGGACCCAACGGACACAGACCTTGGTCTTGGCCAAATTGTCGTGGATGATGTTGATAACACTTCTATGTGATATTCCTAGTTCTCGCTCGATTTCCATCGACCTTTAGCCTTCGATTTTCAAGCATCATCCTCTCCCCCCGTACACATTGTCCTCGTTGGACACGTCTAACGGGGGTCCTGGACCGGGGTCATCTTCAAGGGACTCAAGACCATGACGGAACTCCCTATAGCAGCGAGCGATGGTTGCATAGGAAGGGGCGGTGTCAGTGTACATTGCAACCATGCGTTCATGGATCTCTTTTGCATTCTTGCCTTCCTTGGTCAAAAATTTGATCAGTGCGCGCTGCTCAACCTTCCCCATTGTTCAAAAATTTGTGACTGACGATCTGCGATCAGCTACTGCTTCTTAAATAGACGAGGCAGGAGCGTGCGGCTGCATCTCCTGACTTGTCATAACTTGTCCTAACACCCCCACAAACAGCCATCCCGCTTCCTCTGTTTTGCCCTACCGATTCGCAAAACCTATTGACCGCCCCTCGTATCTTGTAGGGAAGGTTAAAATTTGTTAGTACAATGTCTGGTTTGGTTGAAGTTCTCTCGGTTATATAGTTTGGGAATTTGGTCCTGCTCGTTTCAGGATATTTCTGGTTATCAGGAGTTCTAGATTTTGTCCTGCATTGTTTGTTGTTTTGTAACCAGGTTCCCCCAGTCTTGCATTCAGATCCCCCAGTAATATGGTTGGATTATTCTTGTTGAATATTTCCATTACTGAGTGGATTGGAATGTACGAGCGGCTTGGTGGTTGATATGCCGCGGCTATCGGTATACCAACAGCAGCATAAGCCTCATCGCCTCCCGCTCCCAATTTGCCCTCTAATGGAGATTGTGGTACCGTCAGATCGTTCTCCTGTGTGATTTTTCTTTATTATTTCAAAGTTGTGTATTTTCATTGTGTCATTGTTCCTGAGTCCATGCTCTGATATTGTAATGGTATCAGGGTCTAATTGACGTAAGATATTTCCATATTGGATGGACTTGTTTTTACATCCATCTGTATTCAAATGAAGTATTTTTAATTCGCTTTTGTTATGGTCCATATTCAGTTGTATTTATTCTGTTTTGTTTGATCCTTGCTTTTTCTTCGGCAATTTCCATCTTCCATTTAATACTTTATCGAAAATTTCCTTTTTTATCAGTTTAATGTCGCTGGGGAAAAATCGGATTCACTTTTCATCGATTAGTTTTTCGATGGAAGATTCATCGTGACCCGAGACGTAAGTCCATTTGTAGGTACCCCCTTTCGATACCTCTTTTTATGTCCATAGGTTTTGCTACTTTTGGTTGGGGGTATGCTTCGTGTATGAAGAGTTTCACCTTGAAGCCCCTCGCTTGGAATGTACAGCTCTC
Organism: Ceratothoa steindachneri; assembly: GCA_963969495.1. NCBI lineage: Eukaryota > Metazoa > Arthropoda > Malacostraca > Isopoda > Cymothoidae > Ceratothoa > Ceratothoa steindachneri. The sequence goes on along the minus strand of OZ018322.1, from coordinate 168,080,826 downwards.
CTCGTTGTCGTTCTCCGTTTCGTAGTCCGTTGAGCTTTCCGTTTTTTTATGTCTTTTGTTTAATCTCTTTGTTTTCTTTGCGTTTGCTTCTTCGGTTCTATCTCCTTGTTCGCACGTTCTGTTTCGTTCCCTTCTTGATTTGATTCGTCAGTTTCTTCAGGCGTTTCTTTTTCAGCCAGCTTAGCTCCGATTTCCAACATGTCGTTTATTTGAAGGGATTTGCCCGCCATTACCCATATATTAGGGCTGAGGGTGGATTGGGTAGGAACCACATCTTTCTTATTCCGTTTTTCTCCCGTAGGAGGTTTAACATTTCCGCGAAAGTCCCCGGCTTGGCGATGTTGTGCACATGAGCAAACATTATGCATGCGAGGATAACTAGGCCTGTTCCTTCATTTACGTTTATGTTAATTTTTGGGCTCTTGATTTCTTTAATTTCTTTTACCACAGCTTTCGCTACGCTTGCGTAGGTCTGGTTGTTTCTTTTTCCCTATTCCTTCCTTTCTTCTTGTTCTATTCTATTTAGCACCTCTTTCCTTTTAGGGCAATTGACCCTTCGTTCTCCCTTCATTTTGTCTGCTGTCTACCCTTTATGTCTGTCTATGTGTCAATATGTCATCTCAGAGCTCTGAGATGTGTGGGTCTCTGGACGTGGGTAATGGGCAGGGGGGCGCTCCTCAATCCACTTAAGTTGAGTGAGATGATGACTACTTTCCTCCTTTGTGGGGAGGTTGGTGCGTGGTGGTCGTTTTTTTCTCACTTGGAGAGGGGTTTTTTTCACTTTCAAATCAGAACGTTTCGGAGAATCAAACCGTCAACTCTCCCACTTTCGGGGAAATTCCTCACGCTGCTTCCGTTGGGTTTGGTCTGTTTAGTCTAACTTTTGTATTTTTCAATGGGATAAGTGCGCCTAAAGAAGAGGTGAGTGCCTGCTCTTGGAATATAATTCAACCGGAGAAATCGAGTATTCATATATCTTTGATTGAAAATAGTTATTCAAATATTTCAAATTCCAAGTCAAAATTTCTTGTTCTTTGCTTATATCAATGTACAGTTCTTAACCAACGAAGGCTTAATGCAACCATTCATATCTTTCAGTCATCTGGGGAAGTTGTAATTCTTTCCAAACCAATCTGTTCGCGTCATACTTCTGGGAAACTGAACTAACAACGGTGGAAATAATTATTTTATATATTTTAGAGTGCATTTGCTTCGAAAATCGGGTTGGTTTAAGGTGTACTCTGTCTGGTTTCCGATTTTCTTATCTGATTTCCCTTACTTTTTTCAAAGTCACAATGGTATGTAGTAATAACGTTTCGATCCTTAAAAAAGACAAAAATTAAATTAGGGAAGTTTTTAAAAACCAGGCTTTAAGTAAACGTAAGATTACAGAAACTCTTAACACAGATGGTTGTCACAGAAGTAGGGCCAGAATTTATTTCAAAAGATTATTTGCATGTAAAAATGGACACGATGAGATCCTACTTTCTTCTCTTAAGCAGTTAGATAACACTGGCTAACAAATTTGAACCTTTTTTTATCATCAGAGACCTGAGTAAACTTTTCCGAAGGCATTTTTCTCGCTGGTTTCAAATCTGACTTTAGTCTTTCTTTAGCGCATCAGGTTTTCGAGATATTCGAAAATGCAACATGACCGCCGTCGCTGATAGAATGTAGCATTTTACTCTGATTTCTTTGCCGAAACTAGTTATATATGGTTGCATAGCGCCATTGCTAGAAAAAAATGCCCTCTGTATATCTCTATGTGTATTAAGAAGTTGAACCCACACAAAATGATGCATTTAACATATAGAAACTCTAAAATTTATTATTCTCTTTAGGCATAAACATATGATAAAGATAAATAGCCATGTTTTGTTTATTCCACAATCATCATAAAGTTAATGGTACTTATATTTCATGTATAAGAATGGTAAACGATAATTAAAGTGCTAATAAGTCAAAACTTAAATTCATAAACGTTGTCCATGGGATTTGCGTTTGAATTGTTACTCAGGATTATCACGATACAACATCCAACAATGATCTCCCATCATGCTCTCATTCCAAAATCCTTGATAGCGATTTTCCATGATCTTGATATCCTGGTGGAAAGGTTTACCTTGCTCGTCACTTACGGCTCCAAGATTTTCTGGGAAAAAGTCTAAGTGCGAATGCAGGAACTGGATTTTAAGTGAGAAACGGCATCCCATTTCTTTATAAGATTGAAGAAGTTTTCCACGCCATCTTTGTATGCAAGGTGACTTGTTGATGCCCAGAAAGTTTGCACATAACCACTTGAAGGCTAGCCATGCATTTAGTTCAAGAGGAATGAGGGTTGTATCGAAGTCAAGGTCTGCTAAAACCTCCTTGATTTGTAGTCCCACAAATATGCTTTCTTTTAGTTTTGCCGCGCTCAATTGCGGAATTTTTTTGCACAGATATTTGGAATCCCTGAGAATTGTCCTTAGCCATTGCTTTCATGAAGTTTTTTATTAGACCTAGTTTCAAATGAAGAGGTGGCACATATATTTTCTGAGGCTCTACCTGGGGTACAGACTGAACACTGCTTATTCCAGGCTCATATGTAGATCGAAGTGGTCACTTATGCTTTTCATAATGTTTTGCAGTGGCACGGCTATCCCATAGGCAAAGGAAGCAACAGTACTTCGTGAATCCTCCTTGCATACCCATTAGCATACCTATGACTTTTAGATCACCACAGATGTACCACTGATGGGCTGGGAAGTTTATGGCTTTAAGAAGAATATCCATATTGTCATATATCTCTTTAAGGTGGAAAAAATGGCCAATAGGAATGGAAGGCTTTACATTGCCATTATGCTAGAGGACAGCTTTCATACTTGTCTTAGAAGCATCAATAAAAAGACGCCTCATATGTCTGTAACAACGCTTCGAACAATCTATTTATATCATGACAGTAGCAAAGAGGTCTATTAACTGTAAAGAATGAAGTTAAATCACGATTAAGCTTTCTAAAGTAGCTCACATGCACATTTTTCTCGAGTAAGAATTTTTCCTGTAGTCGAGATGCTAGAAGTTCTGCTTTCTCTTTTGACAGTGAAAGATCTCTCACAAGATCATTCAAATCTTCCTGGGTAAATAACTTTGGATCAGAGTTAGCATCCTCATATTCAACATCCGCATCTAATGTGCATGCAGATTCAGTACTGCTATTATCACTGATATCATCAGGTACGAAGCCATCATCAGGTGGAACTAGATTTGGAAAAGATACATCATGTGGAACTGACCTGCATGCCGAATCAATGGTTGGATAAACAATTTGGTGCTTGTTCTTTGCAGAAAACCCTTTTGTGGTCACACTGCAGAAATAGAAATCTTCGAGATGATCTCTGGGCTCTCTCCATATCATAGGAACAGCAAAGAGATTGAAGCTTTCTTTTTGTTAATCCAGTCACGTAATCCATTAGAGCAGGAAGTACAAATTTCGTGTGGTGCCCATGCTTTATCTTGGTCACCCAGAGGGCAACCGAAGTAGAGTTTGTTCATTTTCTTCATATCATTTGTGATAGAAGGCTGCTGAGATTTTGTTGTAAAATGCCCACATATATAGTAAAATTTGTCTGGATGATTTTGCACTTTCGAATCATTGTTACTGCTTTGTGGAAATATTTGGAAGCCTCTTATGATCAACGCAGAAGGAGACACTTAGAAGATGCACATCACATGAATAACTTGAAAGCATCAAACAGAATTATAAATAATTGCGCAAAATATGCATGCAGGTTACAAATATAAATGAATTCTTCTCTATACCCCTTTAATAAGGAGGAACTCACGAAGCATCTAGTTTGCTCATCTTAGCAGTACAATGATGATGCATGCAATAGAGCAATACAGGTAATATAATACATTTTATAATCGCAGGCGGCCATTTTGAATTTTTGGCATATCTTAAAAACGGTACGTGCTAGAGCAAAACCAAGGGCAGATTCGGATTCAACATGGAAATGCATTTAGAAAAGTACAGTAAGGTCTCTGATGAAAAATGTCTGTTGACCAATGTAATCAAATTATAAGAATTTATCAGTCTTTAATTATGATATCTCGTCTCAACAAGATCTTGATCTTTAAATAAAATCGCAATTGAGCAACCTTTCGAGGGACAAAAAAGTCACTGACTACAACTCATCCACTTCTACGTGCGTCTCTTTCTGATCCCAATGACTTACTAAGTGAACTCAATAAAAACTCTTTTTCCGTCACACTCCCCACCCCACCTCCATCTACTTTTCCTTTCCATTTCGTTCCATAAAACTACAAAGAAGCTTAATTTTCAACTTCTTTTTCCAATTCGAAATTGCATACGAGAATTGCTCGTTGCTATTACCCCGAAGATTTGGTTCGAGGGAGTAATCCTTGCCTTGGCACAAAGTTCAAACAATAGTCTCTGGATAATAACTATTACGGGGGGAGGGGGGGAACTTAAATCCTGCTTTCGAGTAACACGAATTGAGATTGAGCGCGCTGCGTTCGAGGAGCGGGGGAAGCGGTCGAGGTAGAATCACGCGAATTAACGAGAATACCGGAAGCTTGAGGGATTCTGCGTGAATTGTGCAGTCCAACGGGACGCGAATAGCGAGTACCAACGAGGTGGACAGAGGATACTGACGGGGCAGGGAAAACGGTGGATGCTCCCTTCCAACCTTTGCATCGGAGGATTTATAGGGGTCGAATGGGGGTTTCCCCTCCGTCCGAAGGGGAGGGTTCTAGGGTCATACGCATCGGCAAACGAGAATAGACTCGGCCTTTTAGCGCGAGCGCGAGAAGGTTCTTAAGCCAAGGAGGCGAACTTTATCCGACTTCATATGGGACCTTCTGGGCTCTCACACTTGCGCAGCTTTCTTTGATGGCCGCATTTCAGGTCATCGCGGCATCTCACGGCGTCTCATAATTTCGCACCTCTATTAGCGCAGACAAAAAGAGTCACCCAAGTCTCTGTTGTCTCTCTCTCTATTGAAGGGCGAAGCGGCGCGTATCTTCCTCTCTCTGTGATCTTTGACACCCTACTAAATTAACTTATGAGTTTTGATGTGAACTACTTTAAGGCTGAATGCGCATGGAAACGGCTCCTTTTCAATATAATGTATAGCAAATGGTCAACAGTCATAGTCAAAAGTTTGAGGACTGCGATATTTGTTCATATAAGAAAATTAATAGAAGTAATAAAACGTTGAATTTTGTTGTGTGTTTGTAATCATAATTTGAAGTTGAAATATAAAGAAATTAAAACCCGAGGACATTTATTATTAGATAAAGTAAATTGATGGGCGCACTCAATATTTACTGATGTCCTTTTTTTTAGGGTCGCTTCATTTCGTTTTTGAGGGCTTGAAGTTATATTTGTGATGATATTGCTATATTTTTGTTCAATAAGTGCCTGCAAATGTTCACATTTGGATAGTTTCTGTTTATCAACCGTCAGTTTGATTATCACCCACAACATGTCGATTAGGTTTTAATCTGGCAAATTCCCGAGGCAAGGTCCAAAATGCTCGATGTTATTTGTAGCTGAAGAAAATAGAGTTATCATCTCCTGATTGGTCCTGAACATGCAGGAAAAAGTGCTGATGAAGTACGTCTTAGGCAAAATTGTTAGTTCTCCAGTTCCTATCGACGAGAACCATTTACAAATAGGGAGAATGTTCGAATTCTTCACCGAAGACAGGACACTCGTGAAAGCGTAAAAGTTTTTCTCCTCCTAAAGAGAGATTTTACAAAGTCCCAAATAAACGGAAGAGTGATTCATCAGAGAATAGCATTTTGCCTAGTCTTAAACAGTCCATCCTTTATATTTCCAACAGAATTTCAGCCTATCTGTAAAGTTCTTCCTGATGAGGTGAGGCTTCTTCGCAACCCTTGAGACCTTTGTCGAAAAGTTCCCGCCTCACGGTTTGGGTCGAAGCGTTCACCCCTGACTCTTTCCAATCGTGAGCAAGTTTGGCACTGGAGGCAATCCCGACCCTTGAGCCTCGACCAACCTTACCAAGAGCCGATCTTGCCGTTCATATGAAGCTCTTGAGCGAGCAGAAGACCTATTCAGAGGAGTATAGCCAATATTTTAAAGTCATTAAGGATCCTCAAGAGGGTGCTCCTCGATACAAAAGCCTCAGCAACGATCTCCCTCCATTTCAGGCCACTTTGGCGCAGAGCAACAATGGTTGCATGGTTTTCTTTGGAAAGAACCATTTTGGCACTGAAGAAGATTCAAACATTTATTTTTACAAAAGAATATTACGAAATAGATTAAAATTGCACAACCTTACTCATTTAACCCATATATATATATATATGTATATATATGTGGAAAACTCACAAAATATCGCGTGAGTAAACAATAAATGCAACAAAGCCCACAGGGAAAAATAATACGAGGATTCCAAGTACTTTGGAACTTGAATTTCGAGTTCTTTATCAAGGAATAACAGAAGTATTGAAAATTGTAATAGTTATAAGGATGATACAGAGGATAAATATTACAATTTTCAATACTTCTGTTATTCCTTGATAAAGAACTCGAAATTAAGTTCGAAAGTACTTGGAATCCTCGTATTATTTTTCCCTGTGTTTTTTTTGTATATATATATATATATATATATATATATATATATATATATATATATATATATATATATATATATATATATATACCATCATTTTACTCTTTTGATCGAATAGCAAAGCTCCAGGGATTGAAACTCACATCCTACAGTAACAGGAGGAGAGCGCGATTTTGAATTCACCGAAACCTGCACTGTTTTGCTTATTATTTTTGAAATGCTTAAATTTGAATATACCTGTAATAATTTGCATATTAGAATAATTATTACTATCACGTGCATTTTTAAAAAGAATAAAAAAAATATATAATAGTCGAAAAAAAAAAAAGGCCATGACTGTATTGTTTTTAAAATTTATTTGTGACTAACTACATACTAAGACGAATTATATTATGGAATTTATCCTTCTCCAACGAAAATACTTTAGAATTATAACTCAAACATTCGTAGCCTGTAGAAGCTTAAACCTTAGGGTAAGCACAATTAAATGTCTGCTGGAAAGAATTTTAAGTTCCACTCCAATACTCCTCTTTTCAAACAATTATCAAGTAATAGTTCGAATTCAAACAAACTCCTTTCGAAGCCTTCTGCTTCCATTCAAATTTTCAAAACTAACACTTCAAATCCATGAGAAGGAAAGGTATCTAAATAAATTGCTAAAATTTTTAAGTCTAGTTTTTCAACCAAATTCAAACATTAGATTTAAATACCTTCTTTAAAGATTCACAATTCTAATTAGATTCCCTTTTTAAATAAGGATTCTAAAACTTTCAAATCGAGCTTCAAATTGTGTGACGGAGTTGTCCCAATCCAAGTATGTAGAATAGCCCTTCTAAGAGGATAATCAAGGTACTCAAAGTTGAACCTGCGCAGTCTGTGATCTTACCTTGGCCATTTATCAAACCTTTCTCCTGCTTCCCGCTATCTCCCCTCATATAGTACAAGATTTGCAAGCCAGAACTCGCAATTCAGCCATTTGCCATATAGCAGTCAAAAACGATGGTAATTTGTGACAATTTCGAGAGTAGACCGTGACATTCGAGGAGGATGCCAACTCTACAGAACGTGTCTGGATCTTTGCCAAGACTTAACACAGATTTCCTGCTACCTACTTTGACCATAGATTTAAAAATTATCGGTAAGTTCGTCCCTGCCCGGGGCCTAATTGATTTTGCCTCTCAAGGGCCAGGATCTCGGAACCTGTTGCCCTAACTTTGGGTACGTCGAGGGAACTTCCATTGTACACTTGCACAATCAAAACGTACATTGGTACACTTCCAAAATCAATTTGGTATTTGGAGTCATTCCTTTTCTTAAGTTCTAACAGAACTTATAGGTTCCTAGGCAAGCCAAACTTTAGCCTAGATTTTACCGCAAAACAGGTAGAACGTGCTGTCCAAAGGGAACAGCACTAAATAAGTGACTCGAAGAAATTTGGCTTAAGGAGGTAATCCGATGGGAGCAAACCACAAGGCAGGACTTGGGGTAAACTTGCCTTAAAGGCTATCTAAAGCAAACTTGGAACTCGACAAGGTTTCGGAATTGATGGTCAATTCTCTCAACCCGTTTTCTTCTTATTTCACTCGGTATCAGAAACAAGAACTCAGGATCAATTGCTAAAATAAAAGTCGATGAATTTTACAACTGTATCAAGCTGCGAGACGGCTGATACTCTAATTTTGCCTTGATTCAATAAAGTTTTATCGAAAGTTCAGTCAAATTTAAAAATTCGTTTGAGAACTTTATATAAATTCAAAGTAAAATACCTCGAAAAGGTCCTAATAACTTTATGGGGACAGTTGTTAAAGTGTAGCCTTAAAATTAACTTTGCCCCCTTCTTCAATGAAACAGACTTTCCTTGAAAGACCTTACTTTCCTTTTCAATCTTCTTTGCCGGTTTCGCTCTAAGAAATTTGCCATGTTGTCAAACATTAAGCAGGCATTCCTTCAAATAAAATTAAAATCAGAGTGCGATATAAATGGTTTCTGCTTACTATGAGTTGATGACGGAAAACTTATCATGCAGCGATATAATTCTCCTGTATTTGCCTAAGCTAGCGCCCCTTTTCACATTGAATTACATCTTTAAATATCGTAGCTATATTTTCCAATACTAGCTTTGTTACTGTAGAGAAATTGCAATATAAAGCCTCCCGGAGGGCCAGGCGGGCATATACATTAAAGTCTCCCCCCCTCTTGTAGAGAAAGCCGGAGAATCGAGCCACATGAGGAGACTCGTGGGAGCGGTACCAGCGAATAACAGTCTAACTGCCTACCCTGTTTCATCTCCCTAACGCATAGGTAGTTGGAGCGACCATCTGTGTTAAAGTAACCACCAAAAGCCCTTAAACGGCGCTGAAAAGATCCAATTACCTACGAGATCCTTAGGCCCGTGGTTATATCACCAAAAAGCAGTGCCAGTCAAAAGGCACGCCAAGGATGGTGACGGTTGGTGGTGTCTTTAATTAACAAGCCAACTTGGGCACCTCGGTGCCAACCTCCTCACCCCTTGCTATCCCAGATGCGGCCTCACCCCTCGCTCTCTCCTCTGCGGCCTCGCCCCTCCCCCTTAAATGGGGCGGTCGACAACCTATAAATAAGCCCCTGAAGGAAAGTAAAGGGGATTATTCCGTTAGAGACGATAGAGGATCAGTTCGAGAGATCGATCCTTCAGCCAGTCAAGATTATTCGAGAAGGGACGATAAAGGATCAGTTCGAGAAGATCAATCCCCTCCCCCCGTGCCGAATTAACATAGCACGTTAAGTTTTGTATCGGTGCCATACCAAAGAATCCTTTACAGACTTAGAAGAAGTCTGACTGGAGAAAAGAAAACCCGCTCACACTCGAGTGACTCTCACAGCGCAAGCTCCGCAAGAGTGAGAGGAGAAGAACCAATCCCCAACGAGGTTCCATTTGTTAAGTACGGTAGAAATCCCATCGTATACCGCAAAACTAGTTGGGCACCCGGCGTTAAAGACTAGGATACAAATAGGCTTCAAGAGCATCCAGAAGAGGACTCCTTGAGATAGAGAGCACAACAACCCTCTCAGTCTTTTAAACGTAACAGGAGGCAAAGTTGCAATAAGAAGTTGACATCGCCCCCCCCCCCTTACCTCCATCCTATCTCGAAGAAAATCTACCATGGGCCACTCCAACTGTCCCAAGCCCTATAAAAACCCTCCAGTGACATCCGGCAACCCCTGATCCCTTCTTTAATGTAAGTTAGAATGAACATTTATATTCGTATGGCTTTAGTATGAATTTATTACGTTACTCGATTTAACGGAAGTAGAAACAATTGTGCGTGAACCCAGTCATATTTACTAGTAGAAGAGTGTAATTTAATTTGATGTTTAACGCTAATCTAAAAGGGTCACGATAAAATAACTAATGTGCAATTGGTTTGTTTATGTGGAGCCTATTTTTTTATTTTTGTCATGAATAGATATTGTAATAGGCCCAGTTGCCAGCATGTTTAGCCTTAGTTAACTTAGTAGGTGGATATAAATATTTTATCTGTTTTTTTTTGTAGTTAATTGTTAAATTTAAAATATATGTTTATATTTGGGGATAATTCCTGGGCGTTTCACTAAATCCTTACGTGTTTGAGACGGCTCTTCCTTAAAACAACAAAATAGCATTCTTCGACAGTTACCTAATTCTTAATAATACCTTTTGCGTTGATAACTTCCTTTATACAGACTTGGACCCCAACCTCCTCGAAGACGTGCGCGTCAAAGGTAGCGGTAGGTTAGTACAATGTGGATTTGAACTCAGATCGTTGAATTCAAACCACGAACATTTAAAAGCCATATACAAATCCCAGAACAAGTCCGAAGAGCGATAATACGAGTGCTGAATGTGTCATCAGTTACCACTATGAGGTAAATGGGAATCTAATAGGCTTAATCGACCGTGGGTTAGATCCAGTAGTCAAAAGAAAGCTAAGCCTCCTTTCCCAAATCTCTAAGATATTCGATTCCCTTTATCGCTTCCTCCCAGTCATCATTCCAGGTAGATTGTTGATGTGTAACCTATGGGTGCAAAAGTTAGTATGGAGACCATGGAGAGTGGAGAATCTGAGTTCATAACGTGAAAAGTATTTCCCGCCGATTTAGTAAAGTTGAGTGCCTGAAATTGCCATGGTATGCCCGTGAAAACGATGGTAGATCAGAAATTAAAATCTTTTGTGATCCGAGCAAATCATATCGTGGATTTTCTATTATTTCTTTCAAAACAGTTCTAATTTAATTTTCCATATGTCAAAGGTCACTCCTTTCTCCGAAAGATATCCGCCTTCTCTGGAATTATTATATCCTCCCGCCTTTTCCTGAAACTTTCTCGCACTCTTTTAAATCCACTGGAATACTGGTTAAGGCCTAAATTGTGTTCTCATACCCCCTTTTAAATGTAACAGAAATCAGAATTTGTTAAAAATTGCCTTCGAATATTAAAATCATTAGGGAGGAAGTTTTCCCTAACTTTAAAATGACCAGCTTAGACAATATAACTGGCTTAATAATTAGGGCTAAAATAAAACTTTTGGGTTCACGGCCCATCTTAGGTAGTTCAAAATGAATTTAAGCGCACTTTTCACTGCTCAGAAGTCTTGGGAGAAGTTTCTGGCAAATTACGTTCCCGATACCTAATAAAAGAGGCATTGATTGGCATTGGAGAGTTAGCTGAAAAAGTCAACTGAGCTTCTCTTTGCAGGAACCATTTGCTAAAAAGGAGAGATATACTGTTTGTTGTTGTACTGACCACTCAGCATTCCATCTAAAATTTCATCTTTCCTTTCTAGCGGCCACATTTAGAGAGATGACTGCCTGAGAGAGGATTGCCATTCACGTTTCGTCACAACCAAGCCGTGCCTTTGCTTCGGCATAATTGTGGGGAATAGATAAAGCTGGTTTGAAGAGTAGACAACAACCGATCCAACCTAGGACAACAGAGGGACATGCAACGTTTATGTGTATGGTGGAAGCAGTCGCGACTTAAAACACCCTCGTGGACATGGCGTTGTCAATAAGTCGTCATGAGTTACCCCCGAGAAAATCCCACCCAGGATCCATCTCATCTATCCTTTTTCACCTCACCCTCAAGCCACTCATATATCCATTGAGGGAGCGAGGAAACAGGTGGAGGGATCCTTCTATGCCAAGGAAAAAAATATATAAATTTTACATCAATCCGCTACACATAAACGTCGAGAAATGTCCCTGGAAACCTGGAAAGGTTTTTCTTAGATAAGAAGGCACAATGCATTTACCCTTGCAAAGGAGTTGCACTCTGAAGACACCCTGACTCACCTTGAAGACTATAAATGGGTATCAATAGCAGACAAAGGCAAAGTTTTTGAAACTTTGTTTGGTACGCTGAACGTGACGATATTACGACTCATTGACACACCAGCGGGCTATGTCGTTATATGTGAAAGAGAAAAAGATGTGAAGACCCAAATGAAGGAGACTGGGAGGCCCTCGCCGAAGGAGATCAACCTCCTACCCAGCCCCCTCCACGCAGATAATCTCTTCGGAGTTTTGTCTGCCGGAGGCCTGACCCTGGATTGGACAGCACTTAAAAGAAGAGGTTGCCGAGGAGATAGCTCGTAACCAGCTTGTGCTAAAGTCGTGGAGGTGGTCAAGTTTCGTAACCACACTGACTACCAGCACGTAGTAAAAATCATTTTCGGCGAAACAAGTATGGCACAAAAGCCAAAAAGCCACTGGATCGCTCCATTTTAAAGTAAAAATAAGAGAAAAGCCGCTAGAACGTGATGAATTTACTCTCATTCAAGTCTGATTTTGCTGCTACAAGATGGAGCAACATGTTACGAAGGTTTACAAGGAATAGGACCTGACCTGTTCTGAATGTAGCAGTAAAGAATTTTGCTGGTGCAACTGCACCTCGCAGACCAAAATCAGTGGCGTAGGAATCAAGTTGAAAGTGTGGGAGCCAACTCCAGGGTACCCAAATAGAAATTTTACAGTTAGATATATGTAAGTTTAAGATTGCTCCAGGTATAAAATGATAGTCCGAACGTCGAAGCCACGAGGTGAGTAGCTAGGTGGTCTGAGGTGAGCGGTAGCTACCTTAATGGGGTCCGCTATTTCTGCTATGCTATAAAAACTGCAATTTTAAGTGCTTCTTGAGTAAAAGAATGAGTAAAAATAGAATTCTTAATGGCGAGATTGTTTGCTTATGAGGACCGTGCCCTCGACAGCGGTGGGAGAGTAACAGTTTACCAGACTCCCTAACTACTCACCTCTCTTGAGCGTTAGGTGGGATATTTTTCTTTTTGCATTAATTACTTCTCTTGTGTTTACAGATAACAATTGTGCAGAGTGCTGTCAAGCTACGGGTAGCCTCCAGGAATGCCTGGAAAACACATCTGTAACATTGTATTGAACTCAGTGTATTAAACTAATTTCTGGACATTAAAAAACTATTTCTAGGCTTATGTTGGTGGTCAAAGAGCAACAATTATTAATAGTTAATTAATAATATTCAGGCATCCACTCTTATTGAATGGCTAGCTGGTTTGGAAGTTCGATTTCAACTACGAAACGTTCCCGCCGAGTTGGATAAGAGAGTAATCAATCAAGCATCTAAGAAGGTTAATCAACTATCGTAACTCTGTAACTTTTTAATTTGCAAACTGTATTTGATAAACACAAAAACAGCAAAAATGGAAACTGAAAACAAATAGTAATTCATCGTAACACAATAATACAACTTATCAAATAAAACGTGTAAGCTAAGATTACAGATCTTGAAAGTTAGTGCTATTAAGTAAGAAACATATTGGTATCAGTTCAGTTCTTAATCCTATAAGAGATATTCACAGTACAAAATTAAATAAATTGCAGGATTAGACACCTATACAATTGTATTAATGTTATGTGATGTACATATGTCATTTTACATGGTACCAAAATATTTAGCACGCTCTTCATTCACATCAATAAACAATTTGGCAATTTGACCTAAGTACAGACACAGGGGGACAATTTTAATCACATTTTCTGGTGACTTAGATTAATCTGCCAATTTTAATGAGGTTTTCATGCTGATTTCAAATATATAATCCATTTTTACCTACATGTTATAGTTATTCTGTAATTTCTATTTTCTCGTTTCCCCGAAAACTGCCCTCCGGACGGATAGAGAGGGTACTCGTAGAAAGCAAATACTTCACAGTACATAGTAGTAAGATAGTAATAAGTGTTATTGTGCAAAATATTGACATTATTGTTTCTTTTTTCAGGTCTCATGTTCGAGTGATGGCTTCGTCAAGAGGAAATTGCTTTAATGATCCAGACACCTTCTCCTACATATGTGGCTGTTACATGCTAGTTCTTCAAAGGCGCAATATATCAAACTTTGTGACCCGCACTTATAAGGCATTTTTGATGTTCCTCTTGGTGATCAAGATAAGAAGTGGGCCCCAACATGCTGTTTGCCATAGCTGTGTGGAACATCTTCGTGAGTGGACGAAATAAAAGAGAAATGGTCTTCCTTTTGGAATCCCCATGGTGTGGCGAGAGCCAAAGGATCATGTATCTGACTGATATTTTTGTCTGGTGAATACTAAAAGGATTGGCAAGAAGAATCGGCACAAGATCGACTACCCGCAACATTCCCTCGGCGATCCGGCCAATACCTCATTCTGAGTCTTTACTCGTTCCAATTTTCAGTGGATATGCTTCCTCCGAGGATGTAAATGATGTCTCTGATATGGACGTCCACGGAATGGATTCAGAGTTTGCAGATTCATCATCAGATGCTGAACAGTCATTAGCTCCTCACTGTTTCAATTAAGAGGATTTGAATGACTCGATACGTGTTTGGCGCTCTCCAAGAAAGCTGCAGAACTTTTAGCCTACAGGTTGAGTGAAAGACATATGCTTGACAGGTCGGTACAGGTATCATATTACCGAACAAGGGAGAGTACATTTGTTAAGTATTTCTCTGAGGATAAACAATTTGTATACTGTCACGATGTTCCTGGTCTGTTTACCGAGTTGGGACTTGGCACCTATAGCCCTGCTGAGTGGTGACTGTTTTTAGACAGCTCCAAGCGTAGCCTCAGGTGTGTCCTTTTGCATAAGGGCAATGACTTTTGTGCAGTTCCTTTCGGTCACTCTTTCCATCTGCGAGAAACTTAAGTACCATGAACACATTTGGATCATATGTGGAGACCTTAAGATGGTCAACTTTCTCCTTGGCCAGCAGAAGGGATATACAAAGTTTCCATGCTATATCTGTATGTGGGACATTCGAGCCCGTCACAAACACTGGTCCCCAAAAGATTGGCCAGTTCGGGAAACTTTGGAAGCAGGAATGCCAAACATTGTTAATGAGCCAATCGTAAGTCGAGAGAAGATCATTTTTCCTCCAGTTCATCTCAAACTGGGGTTGATGAAGCAGTATGTCAAGGCTTTGAGCACTGACAAGTATTGTTTTCAGTACATAGTATCGGCGTTTTTTGCTTTGTCATACGAAAAAATAAAAGCAGGAGTATTTGATGGTCCCCAAATCCGAAGACTTCTGAGTGATTCTAGATTCGTGAACACCATGAATGAAAAAGAGAAGGCAGCCTGGCTCTCATTTTCTGTCGTTATTCGTAACTTCTTGGGAAACAAAAAAGCGCATAACTATGAGATTCTGGTTACTAATATACTTTTAGCATATCGTGATCTGGGATGCAACATGAGTGTGAAGTTTCATTTCCTAAATAGTCACCTCGACCGATTCCTAGAGAATCTGGGAGCCGTGAGCGATGAACAAGGGGAAAGCTACCATCAGGATTTGATGACGATGGAAGAGCGCTACCAAGGTCACTGAGATAGACACATGATGGCGGACTACTGCTGGACGATTAGAAGAGCTCAGCCAGAGAAGACTTACAAGAGAAAGAGTTACAAACGAAAATTTTTGCCCAATTGAAATCAAGAAGAGTTCCTCCAGCCTGATGTACGGTCATTAATAAATTACCATCTATTTGATTACAGTATTTGTAATCCTAATGTGTAATTCAAGTTTCTTTTCATATGCAATAAAATGTTTGTGCAAAAAACCTGCTTCACTATAAATAACGCAAAAGGATGATTCAAAATTACTTCGGGGCATGATGATAGGCGTGATAAAATGAAAATTATTTTATAATATTAGTTATTGATATTACGAAAAATCTGTAGCATTTAGAGAGAATCTGATTTCAGATTTGAATTCAGTTTGCTCGAATTAGGTAGGAAAATGTACTTTTAACAATTCACCAGATATATTGTTCCCCAGTGTTATCTGTTATATCCCTCAGTGCATGGCATATCAGTACATTATTGGTACTTTCTGTGGTCATTGTGCACCTGAAATGATTCTTTATTCTTTTGAGTACAGAATTACATCTCTATGATGCTGCAGATGTGGCTGGCACTGAAAGATACAGTTAAAGCAGCTTATGCACCTCACTGAACAGGTTTTGAATGATAGGTTCAGCATTAAGTATGTCACAGATTTCAGAGCTACTGTATATTTTTGACATTTTGTTACCTTTCTTTAATGTATCTGGCAACATCTTCAGCTGTATTTCAAGCCGGTCAAAATCCAGGTCTTGTTGATAAAGCTTTCTCACTTCTGTTGGGATTTGGCAATGCAGCTGGTTTGCTAATTCTATCAGTAGCTGCTCTACATTTTCCAGTATGCTAACAGTTTTTGATCAAACCTAGACTCTAGTTCCCTAACAAGAAGATTCAACACTTTGAATTACTGTTGCCTTTAGTATTCTTTCACAAACTCAAAGCACTATGGTTCTGCACCCTCGCTTAAGCATTTTGGTTGTCGTCTGTACCTTGGCAGTACAGGATCTTCTGTTTTGTCTCTGGCTTCTTCAACTGTATTCACATAGAATTCATTAAAAGCATCATCTGTCCTCATACCTTGATATGTTGATTTTGTGATGTCTGCAGCTTTCACTGCAGCCTGAATGGTAATTTTGTTTGCTTGAATTGTCTTTGACAGTTCTTCCGCTGCACTAAAAGCTATATGAGAAAGTTTCAGTCCAAAACATGTACTGAATTTTTCCACCAGTACCATCTGTCCTCCGGCACGGCGTGCATTCTCATCATAGCCATGACTCACTAATGCCAGTGTCTCTTAAAGTGTAGAATAGTTCTTGATCACCGAGCCTAAGGCTCATATTATAACAGTCCATCTGGTACAGGAAAGCGGTTTAAGTGAGGGTGCATTAGGTGTTCCCATTTGTATCTGTTCAACAGATGGTACCTCTTTGGAGAGAATTTGATGAGTTTGGTCATTTTTGTTACCAAGTTCAAAGCATCACGTACTGGCTTAGACCTTCTGGTTGTATCTTTCAAACATAAATTTATGCAGTGGGCTAGGCAATAAATTTTGATGGCAGCCTTCTCCTTTTCAAGAACACGTGTGGCCAATCGTGTCCTGTGACCTTGCATATTGCTTGCACCATCATATGCCTGTCCACGGTAGTTGTTGATGAGAAGAGAGCACCTTATGAGAACATCATTCAAAGTGGTTAACAGTGTATAACTAGTTATAGATGGTATTTAAAAAATCCCAGTGGCTCTTCAAACACTTCATACTTATCATTCACATATCTTACAGAAATGTTGAACTGCTCTTAAAAGATGATATCCGTAACTTCATCAGCAATTAAACCAGGACATTTTGCTTTTTGTGTATCTGTAATAACTGATCTTAATACTTGGTTGCCCATCAAGGTAATCAGTTCATTAATGATTACAGGGGACATGTACCTTTTGTCATGTAGCCACTGCTTTAGTTCTGGGACTTCTTTGGTGCGGAGCTTTAACAGCTGCATAAAGTTTCCCTCCAATTCTTCGTGACCTGATAGACAAACTCTGTCTCAACAGATACTTCAACGATTCAATTTGTGTCAGGAGTGCTTTGTAATAATCTGCCTGTGATTTCCTGCTCTGTTCACGTAGAAGCTGATTCGCCTGCACAGTATTTATGTATGCATTCAATTTTAATGTTGCTTCCATATGTGCAGAGCATTCTTCATCGATCCTGAATCTGCATTTTTACTGAAAGTCACAATGTTCAACTTTGCTGCAGATCGACAAGTGTAGCAAAATCCTTTGTTCCTAGAAGTACACAAAGTTAACCAGTTATGTTCCTTGTACTAGTTGGCTTGGAATGTCCGTTTCATTGTCTCACCTTTGGATGAAAATGCTCTTTCCATCTTATTAATTGTGACATTGTCTGTTGGCTGATAAGGTGTGAAATTTTGTTGACAATACATGGCATTGCACTGTATTTCATGATGATCCTCTTGAGGCACTAGTATATAATAAGGTGTTTGTGTTTTCAATTTGTGTTTTATCATAGGATGCCAAAGATGCACACGTTTCTTGTGTAAGATTATTTATCACTCCAGAGGATGTACTTGGTAATGTTTCCTTTCCAACTTGCTGATTCTCCAGTTCATTTTGTTTTTCCTTTTGCTTGAAAAACGATGTAATGGTAGTTTTCTGTCTGGAACATTTACTGACTCTGCACTTTTTACTGAGATTGAGAAGGAGACTCCTCTCTATTTTGTGTGTATTTATTAGCAGGATGTGTTTTCTTTTTGTTTCTCTGACATTTCCATTTCTGTCACAAAGAAATATTTATTATTATAATTTTATTTATTATATTTATTATTAGAATATTAAAAAAATATTAAAATATATTATTATTATTAGAATTTATTATTAGAATATATTATAAGTCAGATTTTCTATATAAAGGAAACCTCAATTCACTGTAATTTACCAATATTATGTCTTTAATTAATATGTGAACAATTATGCAGTGTTGACACTCATGGCAATTTTTAATTGTGCCAAATACAGGCCATCTTCAATCGGTGACCCTGAACCTACACCGAGGTTGCAACTGGCTAATGGTGGGCAGGCCCAGCGGACACTTATACTATAGGCTACATCAAAATACATATTCCACCTAAAACATGCATGACCAACACAACAGCCAGTAATAACTGACTACAAACTTTACCAGTAAACTTAACACACCAACTGGCAAAATGACACAAAATTGGGTACGGGAAATCGAAAGGAGCTCAGCTCGCCACCAGAAGACCGGACCCCGACCCATGGGGTCTAAAACGAACACTGTTACGAAACAAGCAAGCTTCTAACCACACCGCGACCGCTAAATACATACACATCGACAAAAACAATAAATATAAAAATATGTACACAAAAAACACCCCCAACTGGCCTCCTCCCCGTAATTGTAAAATATAATTTTACCCCATAAAATTAACAACTCCTTGTCGAGGAATTGCGTCCCTACTTTTGTCGGAGAATTATTCTCCAACTATTGGCCGTTAAACATTTATTCTGATATAATACCTCTTTTTGAAAGTATTTATATATGTAATGACTTTTTTGCGAGCCAGTCTGACACCACTTAGGAAGGGAAATAATTCCTCTATTGGCTGAGTGGACTCCAACTTCGTCTAAAGGAGTCTAAATACTGTATTATGAGAGTACCACAGAATTTATTCAGTTTTAAGGAAAGAGCCGGTCAACGCGTAAGGATCCAGTGAAACACCAAGCATTAACCAAAAATATATATCTTTTAATTTTTCAATTAACTCAATATATACACTGCATTTTATAAGTTTAACATGGGCTTCGATCACACGATTAGAATATGGGCTTACTCTTGACGAGAATACTGATCAAAACAAAGTAGGCTTGACGTCAACAAACCAATTGCCAGATAGCTAATTTTTGGAGGCCTCTAAGTTACAGAGTTAAGCCACAATTTACTTTCACTAGTCTAACTAAAATATGACAGAAGTCACGAAATATTATATCTAATTTAGTTAGCTTGGGGACAGCATTAAAATCCTACTTAATCAAAACAAATATATATATATATACGTATAGTCATTCGGACTTACATGACCTTGATAGGAACAGGGGTTGACGGATATCGCTATACTGGATTTTTCATGAGTCTTTGCGTTGCAGTGGAAGGAGGGTGGAGGTCACTAAGATGGTAGAAACCGATGTTGATTTCTTCTTATGACTTTATCTATCCGGTTATGAGTCTAACAGACGGAAAGAGGAGTTGTGCTCTCTGGCTCAAAGAGTACTCTTCTTGGTAGCTCTTGAGTTCTTCTAGTATCCTCGTCTACTTCGCAGGGTTACCAAACTGGGTTTTATTATACGAGGTGATCCCGAAAGTAATTAAAGGGAACTTACTTGGGGATTATTAATTCATCTTCTCTCAAAATTACTGAGATTGCGATTTTAGAGTCCCTCTAGGGTCAGCGGATCTTCTTTTGTCTTGCTCCCGAAATTCTGTTTGGCACTTAGGAATTTTGATCCAGCCAGACCTCTTGCTAAGTCTGCGAAGGATAAATCGATATGGTACCGATAAGAAAACGAGACGAACTTCTAACATTTAGAAGTCCAGTTCGGAACTGGACGAGGGATTGATCACAATAATTTAGTCCTTTATCGTCTCTAACAGAATAATCCTCTTTCTTTCCTTACGAGGCTTATTTATAGACCGGACACCGCACCAACTAAGGGGAACGGGGTAATGCCCCTGAGGTGAGCGCGAGTGGGGGTAGGTGGTACCGCGGAGCCCAGGTCTGCTTCTTAATGAGAGGCACCGACAACCGTCACATTATTTCTCCTCGGTGGTCTTTTTCATCTGACACCGCTTTTTGGCGCTCTAACCGGGGGCCTCCTGACCTCGCAGGTAATCGGATATTCTGAGAGCTACTTAATGGCCTTTTGCGGCTACCTTGGTCCGGCAGCCCGACTCGACTACTCACTCGATGGGGAGATCAGAACCCTTCGGCAGTTTAACTGTTAGTCAGACGACGAACGTTCTCACGCCCCTTGATTTTTGGTACTTTTCTCTCGCTCTCTCCGAAGAGGGATTTTAATATATATGTCCGCTTGGCCCTCGGGGTGGCCTTATGTTTTAATTCCTCTACACTCCCCAAAACTAACAAAACCTCGAAGCTGCTATTGAGAAACATCTGGAAAAGAAGAGAGAAATCCTCAAAAGAAAGGGAAAACAACAAGAAAAAAGAAAAAAAGCGAGAGATGAGAATAGCGTGGGAGGAGCAGGGCTCTCATTTTTAAGGAAATTATAGCTCATTTGAAAGGCATTTAAGGAATTGAATTTTTTTAATTAAATCTAAAGAAATTGCCAATTTTTAAGATAATTTAATAAAACTTAAGGATATATTTTCATTCATAAGCGATCGGTAATATCTCAAACCAAATTGCCGAATTTCAGATGCAATCTACGGATTTCCCGAAACCATAAGTGTAACATCCGGCAGACCTGATTATTGAGTATCGAGTTTGTTTCGAGCTGGTTCTTCCTGGCTCTTTCTATGCTTACAGATTGTCGATGAAAACTACAGATTACAGAAACGGGAAGGGGGTGGGGGAAAGAAGGAATTTTTAAGGGTGCATTAAAGTATAGCAATAGCCTACGCTACCTCTCAACTGAACTGAACTTAGAGGGAGAAACCCATTAGGTTAGTTATTTCACATTTTTTTACTTTTGTTGCTAACAGTATTTGGCGTTTTATTATTGAATAGTTTATATTCAGAAATGGTACCTAAAAAATATTATATTTCAGGGTGAAATAAAAAAGTTTACTTTTAAGGAAATCTGAGGAAATTTCTTTCATAAATCTGTAGAATTTCCGCATAAAAACAGACCTCTGGGAGGATGGAGCGAGAAGGAAGGATGCGGTTCGGCCTGCGAGGAAAAACAGTGTAGAAAAAGCCCATAAAACACGAAAAAAACAACAAATACCTTACTCCCATAGATGAACTATGTCGATAGTAACACTCACGATACGCCGAGGGCAGGATGAGGGAGGAATATCGTCGGAATAACTTAAAACAAGAGGAGCGCAAAAACCCACGCTAACCCACGTAGGCGACACCAAGAAATCTGTTTTTCTGGTGACGTCACTAAGACGGTTAATTCACAAACACGGCCTAGAGAGAGAGAGAGAACGGGGGCTGAAAGGTTTTTAAATGGGTGACTCTTCTTTTTTGTGTGATTTCTGTCTAGCCAATGACCAAAAATAGGTTTTTCGGTATGCTCAAAACCCCTATTTCCTTTTTGGCCTTGCCAAAAAGTGTGGGGGCCAAAACATATGCTGGCCCCCACGGTTCCCACGCTTCCTATGCTACTGAAAAAAAACAAAAACGAAAACCTAACTCAAAAGTCCGGTGAGAAGAAAGCTGAGGAAGTTAATGGGGAAACCACCACTTACGCTTAAGCAGCACAATCAGCTTCCGCCAGAGATCCCGAAACACAGAAGAAGAAGTATCTGAAGCTGAAAAACGAGATCTTCAGTAAGATTCTCACGTGGATCCTCTATGGACACATGAGAAACTTGACTGACCCAGGGACCTTCTCTAAGGAAATTGACCAAATGCTGAAGAAGAACAGGAAGACTGAAATGTGATTCCAGGGCAACCTTCCCCCCGGAAGACCTCATATAACGAATATTTTAGCCTAAAGCCAGTTAAAAACACTTGTTGCCGCTGGCCCAGCCGAAAAAACAAGCCTCGAAAGCGAGGTTAGCACTCAAACGGTACTCAAGAAAGGATCCAAGAGTGTAGGTCATGAGGCTTCGTGAGTTAAATGCAGAGAAAGCTGCCAAAAAAGCAGTAAAAACTGAACGAAATAGCTCCAGCTCTTCATCCGATCTCGAAGAACAAAAATCAGATGCTCCAAAAATCCGCGAAAGATCAAGGAGTAAAAGAAAGATCTCCAGAACGCACATACAGATACGATGGAAACGAGCTGGATTTAAATATCTACGCCTCGGGACGGGTACCATTTCTGAGAACCCTATAACTGCAGAAGTCTATCAGGCAATACGCACCAACAAATACAAATTGGTCATCGAAGCCCCAATCCAAAAATCAGAAATTGAAGAAGCCCTCCATTTGGAGATCTAAATGTACTGGGACTTTTAAGACACATCAAGTGCCGCAGATTTTAAACAGATCCAGAACAGAAAAGCCCGCAACAAGAAGTAGTAGAAATGAAACAAACACACACATTAACAAAAAAACATCGAAAACACCATCAACACGCTTAAAATCGTGACACTGAACGTGGATGCATAGGAGGTAAAGTCTACTGTATATGGAAACATATTCCGAACAGTAGATTCCATCATCCTGCTCGTCATAGAACACAGCATAAAAACTAAAACCAACAAATAAAAATACCAAACTACAATATCATAGACAAAAACCATATACAATAAAGAATAAGAGATGCATTTAAAAAGTTAGTAGAGTTAGAAGAATCATTCATGGCTGTTGAAATTCTGACCGTGGTCGGGGACTTAACTGTAGCAGCGGCATACCAGCCACCCAACTTCCCCGCCATCCCACCTCTGTCGATTAACTTCTTTACCTTGTTTGAAATGCGAGACAGACATTGCTATGTAGTGACCTAAACTCCAGATGCATTGCGTCTGTTTACGGTAACACCAACCAGAGGAGAACAAATCTGGATCTTCTTCTTGAAAGAGTGAGGCTCCAGAGAGTCAAACCAGACTTTTAGAGAGTATTAGAGAGTGCATACTTCCCCTTTAATTTCAGCAAAGAACCAGAATCCGTGGTCCCGAGGATCACATCTCTATTCTAACAACCATATCATTTATGAAGTTGCTAAAGCCTGTCTCATTATGAAAATTATGCCAAGCTAACTGCTACCTATACAAAGATATGCTCAGCAACTACTAGCCAGCTGATCTGAGCGATGCAAATCTCTAAGAAGGAGATGAGGAGATCAACAAGATGACCGATATTCTCATACTAGCCGACAAAAGATTCGTCCCTAGGATCTCACACAAAATGCTCCTACAACCTAGGTGAACGGACGAGATGATCGCTCGGGAACATAGAAAAATCTATGAGAAATCAGCAGGACAGGACGAAACCCGGAAAGAAGAGCTTGAATGCGACATCTAAGCGAGAAGCCTAAATACATAATCCTTGAGATACAAAGGGATATCAGAAATCAGATTATGTGCAGGCTAGACAAAGAAAGCAACCCTTAAAAGCTTTGAGGAAAATCCAAAAACTTTAAGGTCTGCCTGCAAAAGCTAAAATACGAAACAAAGACGCAGACGAACTCATAGAGGACCCATTAACTCTCCTAAATATGATTCAAGAGTTACTGGAAAGAAATTTTCACGATAGCCCCTAAGGAGAACCATAAGTTCAACTAGGATTTCGAAGACCAACTGCTCGACCACCCATCCGCATCCCCGAATGTCCCAGAGAAGAGAGATAGATAAACATAGGCGCCCCATCACGAAGAACAACCTCGTGAACGCCCAGCGACAAATAGTTAAAGGAATTGTCAACACCATGAATGTTGCTCTGAATACAGGCCACTTTCTGGACTCGTATAAGATGGCTAAAATCATCTTTATCCCGAAAGTGAACAAATCCCCAGACGAGCTGGTAACTTCTACCCAATCACGCTTCTGGTAATACTGGGCAAGACTTTCGAGAAAGTGGTGACCGAAAGTCAACAATCTCAATCGAGCGGGTTAAGAGCTCACATACAAAATTAAACAGCATAGATTCCGTAGGAAGCGGAGCACGGATACTTATCAGGCGCTCCTAAATGACAAAATCGCCCATTGCCGAGCGAAAGAGTACTATGTGGAAATTGTGCTGAGGGACGTCCAAAAGGCGTTCGACAAAATCTGGCCTGAATGACTCCAATACAAGATATTGAAGCTCCAGCTAAAGACGATCCTGGAAAGAACTATCCTGGACTTTATTATGAACAGAAGGGCATGTCTCATGATCGATCGGTGCAGACAGTCCCGAGTTCGCACTAAGAGTGAGCGTCCCCCAGGGGAGCTGCCTGAACCCCTTGCTTTACTTGGACTACACCATCGACTTCCCAACTCTGATACATAGGCACTTGATGCATGTGCAATTCGCAGGTGACATCACAAAAATTGTCCCAGGTGCAGGGGGGATGTAAGTGCACAGACAGCACAAAATAGAGAGGAAATTTTGAAAATCAACTAGTACGAGAAGAGAGGGAAAATCAGAACAACAAGGATAAGTTCAAGATCATCCCGTTAAACTGCTGGACTACGTGTCCCGTCATGATAGACGGGAGGAGATATGGCTACTCCGCCTAAGACCCAGTACCTGGCCTAAAGACCTCCGCACACGGGTATGGGAAGCACCACACTGAGAGGCAGAATCTGGCAAATATGGAACTCTTAAAACTGCACGGATTTAGAGATCTTAGCTCTACCAACAGTAGGAAATTATATCTAATGTATATCAGATCTAAGCTTATTTACCCTGCCGTGGTGATCCAAGCGGTTAACAAATCCTCTATGACAAAACTCCAACGAGTGCAAAACTCTGCCTCCCTCATCATCAACAAGGTCAGAAGACGCGACCATCGACCGCAAAGAGGGCTGCACAGAGGACAATGTTTAGAGTCCGTCAACGTTGTAACTCAGAAACTGGCTAAAATGTCTAGGCAGCATTGAGCGATAATATAATTCCAAAACTTGAAAGAATAGGAAGAAGAATCAACATCCCCGCAAGACTGCGAGAAAAAGTTTCCAGCAGGAAAATATTCCCTAACATTAAGATCTTCTCCGAGTAACACATAGTACCGACTTACGCATAACCAACACACCGCACACTCAACACACAGATCACGCAAACAAGCACAGAAGGAAGAAAAATAAGAAGATCCAAAGAAATATAAAAGAAAATACAATTACAAACAGCTAACAATGACTTAACAACAAAGTAAATTGCCAAACTCGATACAAAGGTTAAAGGCCCGAAAACACCAACAACATTGAGAGCATCAAATATAGTGAATGAATGAATGGTACATAACAGGCGAATGCTGCGTAGGTCCAAGTGGACAAATCAAATATGGTCAAAGAACAAAGGAAAACATAGAGAAACGGTAAAAACAATATCAGAAAACAAACACATATAAATAATAAAACACACAGCAAACATACGTAAAAACCATTTAAAAGGAAAACGATGCACAAATCACCAAGGCAAAACTCTCCCTCCCCCTCTTTTTTATCTTCCACTATCAATCTCTGCCAGTATCAGTACATTAACAAGCCAGTTTTTAAACATACAAGAGTCTCTGACTTATATGAAATATAAAGTATCCCTTGCCTAGTATTATTTGTTTTTTTAAATTACGAAAAACCGCAATGTTGATATTAATTTTGCGTTCAAACTTAATTAGATTTCGATAATACAATGGCAGTTCTTCCATGGTAAAAATGATTTCCTCGAAGACGAATCAAAACAGGAGAGCACTGTACCCTCTCCCTTAAGAACCTCTATTTGTTTTTGGAAAACTAAGTCTTATTCGAAGCAAAGGACGCATATCTCAATCTATGTTTTGTCACCACAATATTAGTAATCCCCTATTATTAGGTAAAAATCATTAGTTAACAGCTATTAATTCAGAATTGTCATTAAAAATGCCAGCACATTGGAATTGATTCGAGCCTCACAATCTTTAGAAGTCAAGGCTTTTAGGTAATGGCCCAGGCAAGCTGTCAAAAGAATCCCCGTTGATTGTTTCCTGTTAAGAAATTCAATTCTTTTGCATTCCAATAGCCTCGAATAGCCAACTTTACAAAGCTCCAGACGTCAGTTAACTTAGTTTAAGATTTAAACCATTTAAATGCTACAAAGATTTTCTGGAGGGAAATGTTGTTAGAATTAAATTTTCTACTGATAGATTTTCCCCCTTCCCTCCTTCGTTGTACCCTTATTTCGTCTGTCTAACCTCTTTGTCTGTCTATTTTAACTCATGTATCTTAACGTTTTCTTCTCAGTATCTAGAGTCGGTTACTACCAGTTTATGGCATTATTATTCGAACTACGTCAGAGCCGCACTATGATTCAGTGCCTCCTCCCTGTGGGTTGGTATTGGAATCTCCCCCTATCTTTTAACTGATTTTTACCACGTCTTCATCCCACCATTACGGGAGGGATGTGAGCCTGTGGGGCCTTTTTTTCTCAATTTGGAGAATTTTTATTTCACTTTCAAATCAGAACGTTTCTTGCAGTTTCATCTCTATGCCTCCGTTCGGCTTGGTCTTTTTCAGTACTCTGAGTTTTATATTTGTTATGGTGGTAAGTGCGCCTTGAGAAGTGGTGAGTGCCTGATCTTGGAGTACAATTCAACCGGAGAAAGTAAGTACTCATATATCTTTTGTCGAAAATAGTTATACAAATATTCCAATTTGAAAATTCTTTTTCATTCCTTCTCATTATACTTTTCATAACTAACGAGGGGATGGTGATACCACTCATATCTTCCCTCGATTTGAGATGCTTTGATTCTTTCTAAATCTCCCGTGATCGACTCTCTCTTTCTCTCCCTCATCTCTCTATATCGCTCTGTCTCTCTCTCCATCTAGTTCTCTCTCTGCCTTTCCTTCCTTCTCTCACTCACTCTCTCGCTCTCTTTCCATTTCTGTCTCCATTTCTCTCTATATCTCTCCCTCTCCCCCTCTTTATTTCCTTCTCTCTTTCTCTTATCGATTGGCCTCTTAAGTTGTGGAAGAACTAACAACACAGTTAACACATAGAATCATCAGCAGTACCATTGCCGACACGCACAAAATTAAAACAAAACCTCTTGATCTGTCGGATAAGAATCCCATCAGGTCGTGGGAGTTTCTCGAGTCTTGCTTGGCCGATGTGGGGCAGATAGTTTACACTGAAACTTAAATAAGACGCTGCGAATCGATGGTAGAAACTTTACTAAAACATCTGTTGTTGCTGTGTCAATTGCAAATGCAACTAATTTGATTAACGACTCTTAGAAGTAATAAAAGCATTCCTAAAGTCAGTATTTAACATCAATATGGAAATTTTCGAATCTCCTTCTGGTCAAACGGAGGGAATTTTTCAGTGTTCGTTGGGTAATTTCGGCTATTATTAGCTTAACTTGGCCTTCTAATGGCGAATACCCTGAGAAAATTCCTGGATCTCATGGAGAATACCCCGAGAACATTCCTTCTCATGGAGAATACCCCGAAAATATCCCTTATTATGAGAATAAATACCCTTTCTTTGGAGAATACCTAGCTATTAACAGGACTTGAAATGCGAGCAGCGTTCTACCACAATTATTTTACAATTACTCTGTGTCATTTGTAGGCAAGTAATAATATAACAATGATAATTAGTTAATAAATAATAATAGTATTTCTTATTCATCTTCCACGTGAGTAAGATTTTCTTCTTTAACTTGTCCATTTCCATCCATTTGCTGTCCTTTGCTGGTAAGGGAAAACTTGCCTTCCTTGGTTACTCAAGCTATGTATCTTCCACATATTTTCACTTTTCCTAACTTCACTATATTTAGAACATGTTCTTTAAAAAATGTGTGAGATATCTTCGCTGATTTTCGAGGTTAATTTCTATTTTAAACGAATCTCACAAATTGGTCGATCGGATTCTTTGTTTTGCCCTATAATGCTAGTAGTGATTGGTGTTAGTTGTAGTAACAGTTTTAGACTTATTATCTATCAAATAGAAGAACAAGAGATTTTGGTCCTACTTGCTTGGGGGAACGTGTCCCACGCTGAAAGCGCCTCTGCGTGTACATTTTAACGCCGAGGCTCGAGATCCTCTTCGCTATTGGCACTTAACTTCCGACAATGGCCACTTTTCATGGGTTAACATTGAAATGCGGTGTTATGCCACAACTGCCAACAACCTCAATAGAGCGGGGTCGGTGGGAAATGGACAGGGCTCAGAGGTGGCGTCACGAATTCTTTGTTCTGCGAGTCACGTCGAACGCCCCGAGGAATCTGAGCCCCAAAGGGAACTCTTAGAAGGGAGTTGCGGCTGAGCTGTGCTTTCATTCGCCCATCATTTACTCTCCCCCATCATTTGCTTACTCCCATCATTTATGGCCCCCATCATTTATTGTCCCCAGTCATTAACTGCCCATCCCCATCGTTTGCTTCCTCCCACCATTTACTGTCCCCTTTCTTTCACCGTCCCCCATCATTTACTGCCCCCGTAATTTACTGCCCTCATCATTTACTGTCACCCATTATTTATTGTCCCCTTTCTTTCACTGTCCTTCATCATTTACTGTTCCCATCATTTACTGCCCCCATAATTTACTGCACCCATCATTTACTGTCCCCCATCATTTACTGCTTCCCCATTATTTACTGTCCTTCATCATTTACTGACCCGCATCATTTATTGTCCCCCATCACTTACTCTCACCCATCATTTACTGCTCGCAACCATTATCAAATATCGCTTGCTTGCATTCTCTTATGTTATTCCAGGGCTTCCTCACACCGGCAATTGTTGCTGTTTTCAGTTCTTTCTCACTCTGCCCTTCTAACACAATCGTTTATTTCTTTCCCATTCGTCTCTCCCTCATCCTTTCCTGTCGTCGTGATTATGCCTTCGTTGGTTTAGATGTGTTTCTTCCTTCATTTGCATTTCTTGCGATTTGGTTTCTGAGTTTCCTAGAGAAGACTTCGATTACTGAAGAAGCTTATTGTGAACGTCCTGCAAAGCGCTTTTCGTTCGCACTTAAGAGTCCTGGGGAGCTATGTTACCCTCCGACACCTTAAGTTCCCGTGTTTAGAGTTGACGAGCAGTGCAAGGATTTATTTCACCCTAACATTTCTTTTGTTTTCATTCTTTCAGTTTGTCTCTCCCTTTCTTTTTTCTCTCTCGTCATTCACTCTGCAATGAGCGAAAAATCTCTCTCAATGGTTACAGCAGTTATCTTCTTTTTTATCAATTAAAAATAGTTTCCCTGTTTAATCTTTCTCCCAGGTATAGACTTTGCCATTTGGGTGGGAACTAATGTAAAGAAAGTGGTCATTGACCATGTCACGGATGCTTTTATTGTTCTTCAAACTGTTTTCACGAGTCAAAGGTGTTCTAAACGGCCACTAAGGATGGATGGATTGAGGTTCCGATGTTTTGACGGGTCCAGAGAGTGTCTTCATCAGTAGCGGTTTTATGGGCATTTTTGTGGACAACAGGATGAAAATCATTTTGAAGTTAAAATCATTCCAATTCATTAGTTTATTTCTTGTGCAAAGACTATTACTATTACAATAAGAATAACTTATTTATATACCTTTTATGACTTTCCACCCTTGCCACACAGTGAAGTATATTAAGAAAACAAATCCCTCCATGAAGGATTTTTTATTATATACTTCAAATTTAGGAGACCCCTATACAAAATAACCAGATTCCCAGGGTATTTTGTGGTCTTCATTTCTTCCCACTATTCACTCCCCCAATCAATTCTCCCCTTCTCCCCAATCTGTTCTTTCTTTTGGGTAAAAATTCTCCTTAAATGGTATATTCATCATTAGATATGCATTATACAAGCGGGAATTTATAGATAAAGTCTCATAAATGATAGTCAATACACTTTTAAGCCCATCGAAAAGGCTTGGTTGAACGCGCGTGCGCATATATGTACACATAAACTTGTGAATATATAAAAAATACGCTATTTACACACACTCGCACACACACACAAACGTCGATATATTCAAAGGAAAATTAAAGTTCTCACCACCTATACGAACTTGGGCTCGCGTGCAATTTTTCAGCAAGGCCAAGAGCTGAATGGTGGCCTCTAGCGAGTTGAATAGGCTTTACGGATGCTGCCCGTTATGTCCGCCTTGTGTGTGGCGGGAGGAAAAAGCAAATTTGTAAATTTCATTTATTTATTTCAGTTCAGTCCATTCTCTTCATTCAGATTTCTTATTCTGTCATCAGTTTCAGATAAGGAATTTTCGCAGTAGTTAAATAAATTTATGCACAACGGCTCTCGCGTTTTGTCTTTTGTTTACTACTGCCTCGTCTATTAATTATTATTATTATTATTCATCGTGTTCTCACTCTCATTTATTCCAGCTGATGCAACATGAGGGCTTATTAGTAAGTGAATAATAATAATAATAGATGTCCTTGGAGCTCTCATCGTTTGCCTAGTGGATAAGGCGTTGGTCTTCCAACCTCTAGGTAATCTGATCTATCTCCGAGAGAACGGGTAAATAAAATGTCGACAAATGGCCCGGAGGGTCGGCGGGTCATATCTTGCCGTTGAAGAATTGTCGAAAAAGATCTGAGAATGTTAGAACATCCAAGACCGACCTCGTTTTGGACGACACAGTGTCAGTACGGAATGTGACGACAGGTCTGCGTCTCATGTGCCCTCGAGATCATAAGAATACCGCAGTCCAGCCGCAAAATGAATGGACAGAGAGAAGCCAGATTAATGCATGCTTCAGAATAGTCCGTCATAGACTGCTTGACAAGGCCTGAAGTCATGTAAAGACCGCCAGAAGCTGATAATAAACATTCAGCAGAAGCGATGTCGACTGGCTTGGGCGCATGCCTAAAGGGGGTGGGGGTTAGGAGGAGAATTACAAATTTATAGTGGAATCCCCTGGTACCGGTTTATAGGAAGGTGAATTAAGTATCTGACTACAAAGATGATTGCGTCACTGTGTTCTTATTTTGGCTGAGCTTATCCAAAGTTTCAAGGTAAATCGAAGTAAAGAAGGACGTTGCAAAAATATACTTTATTCTAATATAGGCCTATTAACAGCACGTCCCAAAGTTACTTTACAGGCGACTATCGGAACCTGTGCAAGTCGAATTACTTGCATATCCCAAGTTTTATCAATATATCAGGATACGCTTGTACCAGCTTTGTGATACAATTCCTTTTGGTCAGCGGGTATGTTTACCCAGGTTCTTTGTAGACTTTCCTATTTCGATTAATCTATTCTGAGACGCGAAATGTTTGTTTATGCTTTGCCTTATTGACACAGGTGTTATGACCTTTCGTGCGTTCGTAAATTGTTTTTGACCCGCACTCACTTAAAACGGTCGCTTGCCTTCTATATATATACATTAACAAATATAATTACATTCCTTATTTTTTGTATTCAAATTCATAGATGCTAATTAATCTATACATTCTCATTTCCTTATTTAAATTTTAGACATATTTTATATGTGTGGAGTATGCTGGAATTTAATAAGACCACTGTGCGTCTATTTTGTTGAGGTTTTCGCTGGGATCTTTGAATCTTGCAATTTGGTGCCAGTAGCCTACCTATTACATAATCCGATCACTACATGCCTATCGCAACTGTACTATGCCTAGTGGGGACGGGTCTTATGTATGTTCCGATGAATTCACGTTGTTGTTCTCGACCACAAGCAACGTTAGAATTCGCATGAGGCTAAGGGAAGAGCGGAATCGGGAGTGCATAGTGCCAACAGTAAAGCATGGTGACTGTTCTGTAATGGCATGGCGTTGTGTGTCAATTTTAAAGTTGGGTCATCTCACTGTTTGTGATAGCACCATTCAATCAGAGAAGTACCAAGCTGCTCTGAGAGCTTAAATGCTTCCTTGAGCCCGAAACCCCTCCAGAAATGCTTAGAATGTGGTTTTACAGCAAGACAATGATCCATGTCATAAGTCTGTGTCCACAAAATAGCGGGTTAAGGGCAGCAATATCACGCTGATGGAGTGGCTACCTGTCTTCGGATGTGAACCCACTGGAAAACATCTGGCAGGACATGAAATAGGCCATATGACTTCGTCAGCCATGCTCCAATGAACAGCTAAAGGCAGTCATAACTGAGGATTGGGCGGGCATCACACTCTCTCGAGTGTCACTAGAAGTCATTAGACTGCATCACCTAATTTTAAACATGTGTGACACCGTGGCTGTTGCGAGCAGGCAGGATGTCAAGACTTTCTTCTCTTGAACTCAAAGACATGTAAAAGGGTTGAGGGGAATGAACCCAAGGACGAGGGCGCCAGGTCGTCTCTACAGAGCAACCTACCGCGCCGGCGTTTTACTCTTGGTTAGTCTAACTTCATGGTCGGAATCAGGAGAGTCATTCGTGTTGCATGGTTATGAAGATGGGAGACGACACACGGGAATTTAAAGTTGCATTCTACCGAGAATCGAATCTTCCTGTGGACCAATCCCCCAATATCTTGACGGTATCAGGAAAGTTTTTGTCGCCTCTGAATCAGACACACTCGCAGGACGCAACGCCCTCTGTTAGATCAATTTCTGAACCTTTCTGCGACGCTTGCGTAGTCCCTACCTCCCAAGGAAGACCAGCCTTCACTATGGTACCTGGCTATGCCTTTTGGGTTATTGTTGAAGTTTATTGTTTTTCATTATTATTTATTTCTTCCTTATTTAGCTGTTTGCTATTGATTCCTTCTAATATTTTTAAAAAGTCTAATAATGGGGCTATTCTTTTTACTTTGGCGTCTTTGCCCTTTCTTGCGGTCGCTAGAACGAAAAATAAAGTGAAAATAAAAAAAAGGCCACCTTCGAAACCCTCTTTGATGTAATTTGGATAGCTGGTGTCTCCGACCCTTCAAAAATGAAATGGCAAATAGATGATAACATGGCATGTTGAGAAATGTGAAAGATGGCAAAAACTGCCAGAGTAAATCAGATTTAAGTGGACATTGAAATGTGGCCAATAAAAAGGATCATTACACCCTAAAACTCGGTCTGGGACCACGTATTTCAAATACCCAATAAAAAAAAACGTCAAAGAGCACAAAATCCCCAAAGATACAAGCTTAGAACCTCCTGGCGGGTTGATGAACCTCTGATGCAAGACACCAAAAGCCTTCAGGGGATACGCGAGATCAGTTCCCCCTGTTGACCCGAGAGCGTAATTTGATCTCTAAGCTCCTTGCGGGCAAAGAAGCGGAGAAATCGGAGCTGTGGAGCTCAACGACAGGGAAGACGCCTTCCAGACCCACGCAGGCCTCTAGTCTACTACACAAAGGCGAACACTCATTAGAAAGGGGAGAAGAAGAGAGGCAGACAGACAAACAGAGAGAGATCGCCCGACAAAAAGACAGGTAAAAATATGACAGTAGATTCCTAGACAGACAAACAAATCAATAAATTTATCCACGGTGTCATTTCCTTGCATTTCCATATTGCATAACTGCCTCTCCGCTGCCACATTCTGTCATTTGAGATGTCACAAGTTTTCACACATCTCCAAAACAGATCCAGGTTGACCGCAAAAAGGATTCCGTTCCATATATTTCGACTCGAATGCTGAATAATAAAAGTGTCTTGTTTTTTTCATACTGATGACATTCAATATCCCTCGCCCAATTCCTCCTGCACAACCTCACTCGTGCATTCATTTCGAGTTCAGCGCTTGATATTTTCGTCCGTCTAACGTCCAGATTTTCTTCTACTATTTACAACCGTTCACCTCCCTTATCCTTTTCCCTCACAAGGCACGATAGCTCAAATAAGTGAGAAACTGTCGTCAAGTGAGATAAGGAGCAATACGGTTAAATAGAATGATGGTTACTGATAAATCGAAGACATGGAAGAAGTAAATACAGTCATGACCAAAAGTTTGGAGACTAATATCTTTTTTTCATTCGTTTTTAATATTTACGTGATAGGAATAATTATTCTAATATTTAAATTATTACTGGTTTATTAAAAAGTCAGCATTTCAAAAATAATAAGAAAAAAAGGCATTTTGGGGATAAATCCAAAATCTCGCTTTGGTTCAGTTCCTGTACGAAGTGAGGGTCAGTTCTTGGATTTTTGCTATTAAATTGAAAGGACCAAATACTAAAAAATATAGGCTAATTGAATAATGTATAATTATAATCAATTTCTTAATAATTTTGGAAAAATAAATGTTGGAATCTTTTTCAATTCCCAAAATGGTTATTTGCCAAGGAAAGAGTCCAACAATGTTGCTCTGCGCCAAAGTGGTCTAAAATGCAAAAATATAATTGCTAAGGGTATCATATCATAAAATACCATCTTTAGGATCATTAATGACTAAAAAGACTGCTTAAATCCTGTGAAGAAGTCTTCTTGAAGCTCAAAAGCTTTAAATGAGCGCCAAGATCGCCTCCTGACAAGGTTCTGGCTCAAGGATCGGGTTGCCTTAAACCTTGCTCATGATTGGAAAGAGCCAGGTGTGAAAGCTTCAGCTTGCACAGTGAGGCGGAGAATTTTCGACAAAGGTCTCAAGTTGAGAACAGCTGCAAAGAAGCCTCATCTCACCAAGAAGAAACTTACGGATAGGCTCAAAATTTGTGGGAAATATAAAGAATGGATTGTTGAAGAATGGGGCAAAGTTATTTTCTCCGATGGAGCTTCTGGAAGATTTGACGTTAAAAGGAAAAAGAGGAGTGCTCTTATGACTCCTGTGCTGTGCCCAAGGTGATGCATCTGGACACTCTCCATGTCTGTGGCTGCTTCTCATCTAATGAAAATAGAGCACTAATAATTTTGCCCAAGAACACTGCCATGATCACAAAATGTTACCAAAACGTGCTTCATCAGCACCATTTCACAAATTTCAGGACCAACTTTAGGATGATAACTGTATTTTTAAGCAAGATGGCGCACCTTGTCTCGAAGCACAAGCAGTAAAATGTCTTTGGTTGAAAATGACATAGAACCTTTAGTACTTTGGTCCGGGAATTCACAAGATTTAAACCCAATAATGAATTTGTGAGCGATAGTCAAACTGCCCGTGATAAACAGAAGCCACCCAATTGTGAGCAGGTTAGGGCGCTTATTGAACAAAAACGGATCAAGATATCATCAGAAATTTGGTTTACACTATGCAAAAGCGAATTTAAGCAGTCTTAAAGAACATGAGACATTATTGTAAATATTGACTCAGCGAGTCATTTGATCGTATTTTTTAATAAAATTGGTTTAGACTATATACTTTTTATATATTTCACCTTCAAATTATAAGACAAAGATACTATAAAAAAATGCGTTGTTCAATTAATCTTATTAATTTTCTTATATAAAAAAAGTTTAGCAGTCGCAAAATTTTCGCCATGGCTGTAGACCGCATCTAAAGACACCCCTGAACGAAAACTTCCGAATGAGATTGGATATGTTTGTGATGGTCCGTTAAAAAAAACTTACACTTTTATTCCTATATGTCTTATGCCCATTTTCGCAAGTGATCAAAATAAAAATCAACGCAAGCCTGTTATAGAACAAGACGAAAGAATTAAATGAGCAAAGTGATGGCAAACAACCTTCCTTGACGATTAGACATACAGATATCAAACCTGTTTGACATTGCGAGAAAGCAATACAACGACCAGAATTATTGAAACTTTACGCCATTAGTGAAGGTAGATACATCAAGCTAATATTTCAGAACTCAGTTATTTTATATTTCGTGACCCTGAAGTCAACGAAGGATAGTTTTTTGTAAAAAAAAGTAACTAGTATCTTTAACTAGAGACTATCACCCAGCGAAAGAATCGGGAGGGACATACGAATGAAGAAAGAGTGAATAAATAAAAATAAAATTAATAAATGAAAGTTTACGGAATATTAAAAGAGTCAATAGCTAACTTGGTCAATTCTAAATAAAGCGAACGTTATATATGAGAGTACATAAAAAATATCGGTCCTAGAGTTCTAGATCGTTATTTCCTTGGTTGCTGACATGATGGGATCTTAAATTTGTTTTTTTAAATCCTAGCAATACTTTCTAGAAATGCAAAGATTTATTAGAAACAAAAGATGTCTAAACAAGACCTTGGGGACAGTATATTCCTACCGAAATACCTAATCATTATTAAACCGGTACCTTCCAGCGAGAAAGGTCTAATATAACCAATCAAAACAGTCTCTTCTGAGTAGACCTGCTGGGGATATCAACTTCAGGACAGACGTCAGAGAAAGACAGCGAAATTTTGGAGGATTCCAAAGAAGTTATTTGGATAGATTTTCTCAAAGGTAAATGACGATCAGTGGATCTAATTATGAATATTGTAATAAAAATGATAACAGCGTTAGCGAGGATTATTCATGATTATTCTTCAAGGATAGCCAGAGCATTATTTCGAAAATTTCTTTTGAATATCTTGTCCCATCCATCCGATAGTATTGATCTTACCGCATCAGGCCTTTGATTTTTCCCAAATTCAAGGAAAATTTCAAGGGAAGACGATTTGAATACCTCAATCATGGTAGGTCAATTATGAGTCTTTAGGTGGCTGGTGAGTCGATTCTTGCCCTGAAGCTCCTATTGCAGTGGGGACATGTCAACCCAGGTGGTAAGTTTGGGCGTGGTCGAAGTTCATTTTCTCTGCGTTTTCTTCTTTTTAATGCTTGTTATTCACACCGTTTTGTTTCAAAGATATCTATGCCATGTTTGATTTGTTTTTTCATTGGAACCTCTCAGTTGCAGCATCTTCCCAGTCATTATGGTTAATGTTGCATTTTTTTAGGTTAACTTTGAGAGCTTTTTGGGAGACGAGCATTGCTCATCCTGACAATGTTGCCATACCATTGCAGCTGTTTTTTTATGATGCAGGTTTCTATGCTGATCAGGTTTGCTTCTTTCTAGACGCTGATGTTGGTTCTTTGATCTTCCCATGTGATTTTTAGGATGATTCTAAGACAGCGTTGAGGGTACTTTTCGAGTGTTTTAAGATGGTGCCGATATGGGTTCCATGTGTCAGATGCATAAAGTAGAGTTGGGATGATGATCGCCTTGTAAACCCTGATCTTGGTTTGTTTTTTTGAGGTTATGTTCTTTGAAGACTCTTGTTCGAAGGCTTGCATAGGCGCTACCAGCACATTTCAAGCGGTGTTGTATTTCAACATCAATGTCGACATTGGCTGAAACATGACTTCGTAGGTAACAGAAATTCTCAACATTTTCTAATATCGCATCGTTAAGTTTGATCTCAGATGAGTCATATGTCTCTTTGTTGGGAGAAGGTTGGTAGATTACTTGTGTCTTCTTAACACTTATGTTCAGCCCTACTTTTATGTATGCCTGGTAGAAAATGGTTAGAATTTGTTGGAGATAGTTTTTGTTGAGTGATATGACACCATGCAGTTGTCATCAGCGTACTAGAGTTCTAGGAGGCTGCATGTAGATGTTTTGTTCTTGCTCTTTAGACGTGAGTGATTAAAGAGCTTGCCATCCATCCTGTAGATGATTTCAGTGAAGGGTGGTAGATCATCCTTCACGATATAGAGGATGGTGACAATGAAGATGGAGAAAAGGGTTAGTGCAATGACGCAGCCCTGTTTTACTCTTGTTGTCACCTTGAAGGGTTCAGAATTGTTCCCATTTGTCATGATCCTGGCAGACATGTCATCGTGAAGGAGTCTTGTAATTTAGACAATTTTCTTTGTACATCCAAATCTCATTAGGACCTCCCAGAAAAGTTCCCTTGGAACAGTCGAATGCTTTAGAGAGGTCGATGAAGGCCATATACAGTGGCTGATTTTGCTCGCGGCATTTTTCTTGCAATTGGTGGATGGTAAACATTATGTCTGTTGTGTTTCTTGATGGTCTGAAATCAGCTTGGATCTCAAGTAGAATCTTTGCAGAGATCATTTTGAGCCTGTTTTTTAGTATTCGTGCAAGTATCTTTCCTGCAGTGGCAAGAAGAGATATTCCGCGGTAATTTCCACAGTCAGCTCTGTCGCCTTTTTTAAAGATAGTGAATATGGCTGCATCTTTAAAGTCAGATGGGGCTGTACTACTGGTCCAGATGTTAGTCAGGAGCTGATGGAGTTGTACTGCGAGTAGGTCGCCACCCTATTTATACACTTCCGCAGAGATTCCATCAGGTCCCGCGGATTTGTTGTTTTTATATGTATATGAATCCAGCAAACCGCAAGAAACAGAAAAACAGGATAATTTTTTCTTCGGAAAAAGTTATTTCATAATTCAAAAAATTCGGTACAGGGGTGGGATTGGAACCAAGTACACTGAGGTTGCGAACAACCGAATTGATCTCAATTAAACCGCCCATTAGACCATTCGGCTACGCAGAAGACAAAAAAATTTTCGAATAAAAAAGCTTTTAAGGCACCCATGTACAAAATATTTCCTATTTTTCTGTTTCTTGCAGTTTGCTGGATTCATTTCATCATTCTTTCGCGTTCATAGTTCATAAAAGATTTAAACATTATATATATATATATATATATATATATATATATATATATATATATATATATATATATATATATATATATATATTGAATAGCGGCCATAATCATTCGGACACTTAGGTTTCATCATAAATCTACCTAACTTACAGTAAGTAATATGCACGATAAATTACAGATATAAACTAAGCATCCCTATAAGTTGTACATGTACGTTGTATATGTTGGGGTGGATGAAACTGAAATGTGCGTGTGCAAAAGAGTATTTGTATTCCCAAAATATGGTACTGAAAAAATCCGGACAGTGTAATTATATTACCTCTCTTTGAGTCAACCAACTAATTAAGTGTAGTAACTTACCTCCTTGGATTCTTAGCATTTTCATCATTACCTTGTTAAGTTCCGATGCATCAAACATGCCTAGGGTAGCCACTATACCTACTCTATCAAGGATCCGCCTCTAAGTGGCGTAGGAGCATACGACCAACATCGAGTAAAATAAAATAGAGGAGTCTAGCATCCTCCTAAAAGTCAAATAGTCCACAAGTCTGTGTGCACGAACACGTTTAGAAGACTAGAAATTTACAAGGAGAATATCT
>OZ018322.1:167994008-168036508 GCA_963969495.1 Ceratothoa steindachneri | reverse complement strand
TATGTTCACTACATGGTACCTGGACTGGTTCCATGTAGTAATTGAACGGTAGCTGACGATTCACCAGACAGATGTCTGGTTTTGTAGCACTTCCTGCTCTGACATAGCTGGTGAAGTCGGAACCTATTCGCTGTGCAATATTGCTGTCCAGCAACAGGTCCAGGCTTCTTCCTATACCGTTGAAGGTCCTGTAACCGGATTCGTGGCATCTGGCGTTCAGATCCCCCATTAATATAGTGGGGGCTCTTCTTCCAAATAGGCCAGTGACAGTGTGAATTGGTAACACATCTCTCCTTGGCGGTTGATATCCGGTAGCAATGACCAACTTTCCTAAGTCAAGTTCGATCTCATTCGCGAGGTAGGGTTCTTTTAGATTTCTTATTTGCTTGTATTTAATCCCTTTCTTCATTGCAATAGCGGTTGCGTCCTACCGCTCCTGCGAATAATTTGTGATCAACACATCGTAGTTCCAGATTTTCATTTCTGCTCTACGCGTGTCGATCCCGTGTTTTGAAATTAAGATGATGTCCGCATCAATTTCTCTGAATACATTTTGGTAAAGAATTCTTTTCGTCGTCCAGCCGTTGCTCTTAATTTCCAGTATCTTTAGTGCGTTCCGTAACAGGGTGAATTATTTTTACCTATGTTTCTTCTTATTCTTCTTCTTCTTGGGGGCTGGCTGGGTGGTTTTACTTGACCCAGGGTTTTCCTTTTTCTGAGGGGGACTCGGGGTTTTGGACCTGCACTTCATAGCTCGTGTACGGATGCAGGGGCCTTCTTCGTTGTCAGAAGAGGAGCATTCCTTCTC
This sequence comes from Ceratothoa steindachneri, assembly GCA_963969495.1. Lineage (NCBI taxonomy): Eukaryota > Metazoa > Arthropoda > Malacostraca > Isopoda > Cymothoidae > Ceratothoa > Ceratothoa steindachneri. The sequence continues at coordinate 168,035,700 of OZ018322.1, read as the reverse complement.
ACTTTCAGCCTTTTCCTCTTCGTCCTCCTCTTCGGATTCCTCCGATGAGGGAGCTTCAATAATCTGCTCTAATCCAGACTTGACGCTATTATTCTTTATTATTGAGTCCTTGAATGCCTTGGAGCATTCGGGGTCTTCAGGCATAATTACTGAAGGTAGATTGTTCGCCTTCAGGAGAGCGTTAAGCACTTGATTATAGCAGCCGGGTTTTACTGCATTTGCCACATTTGCGTGGTTAATGCAGATTAATATCTTTGCACTCAAATCTACGGTGATATTCATTTGTGTAAGTCCAGATGCAGGCTTTATCTCCGCATTCTTCTTGGTGGCGTTCGCGTATGTAGTTTCTTTGGCTTTCCTCTCTTCTTCTTCCTTTCTCTTAATAATTTTGCTGCGCTTGGGGCAGTTCAGGGCTATGGTCCTGTGTTCCCCTTTGCAATTTAGGCATCATTTCTTGGTGCTCTCGCATTTGTCAAATCCGTGCCCTTCTGTGGCGTATTCACTGCACCACAGAGGTTTTTGTCCGGGCATGACGATGTCGTCTGCTCTTCGAGTGTGTATTATACAAAGCACATTTGTATGCTATTAAATTTTTCATGTTGTATATTTTTGCCTGGAATTCTCATATTGAAAACCAGTATTCCATTCTACGTCACTTTTTTGCCATTTCTGTGGTAGTGAAAGTTATTTTGAAAACGTGGCTGCGTCTGCGAAATTTTATTATTTCGCGAACTTTGGCCCAGGGATTGCTCTTGGTAATCTCTTTATTGTGCTCCTTGGGTGTATGTTCACCCACCCAGCTCTCCACTTCGCGGCAGATCACGCTTCTGTTGCTGCCACTTGTGTGTGTGTGGGGGGGGGGTTGCTTCTAGGCCAGTGTTCCTTAGGACCCTCGCTCCCTCTTCCGATAGGAGCTGGTCCACGTCCTTGGTCTCGGCACACATGGTGATAAAACCAGATGAAATTTCAACAAGTTTCACTAGTGCCACTTTTAGCTCGATGTAGAGGGTTTCACATAGGTGCCTTTTGTCGAAGTTCTTCATTCCGGGGATAGTCCTTAGAGAGAACCTCTTAGTGAGGGTCTCCATAGTCTTCGTTTTCCTCTTGTGATCTCTTCTTTTTTCTGAAACCAAAATCTAATTATGGTGTTTTTGCAGTGAAAAAGAAAGTTATGACGTGGTAAAGGAGGTAATGGATAGTGAAGGTATGTTTGGGTATGAGTCCAATCAATGGTGAAAAAACTCCCCCGTCCATTTTCCTGTTGTTTACCCGCTCGTTTGCTGCCAGAATGATGGATGATGGATGGATGGGATGGGTCTCGAGTGGGAACCTCAAGAGGGGTGAATTGTGCTGGACTTGATGCAGTAGCAGCCGAATCAACGACCACTAAAGTTTTTACTTACGCCATAACTGCATCCAACTACATAGAGACGGGTGTACTTCCCTCTATGATTCTGGCCGGGTCCCCCGAGCGATGAGGATTACTCCTCCGTCTGGGACTCGCAGTTATGCCCCAGTTTCGAGATAATTTCTGATTTACGCTTCCGCCTTGGGCTATGCCGCAAACCAGTTTTCACATAAGCCCTTAATTAAGTCAGTCCAAGTGGCTGGCATAGTTAAAACGAAATCAATGAAGAGCAATAATCCGAGCAGGTTCACACGCATGGCGATGGACGGGAGCAGTTATGTGCTTAAGCCCTCAATGAATTATGAGTCTTCAATGAAAAATAAGCATCTCTCTTTTCGAAGGGTGAAGCGGGATTCACCATAAGACCTCCAGAATAGGCGCTCTTCTATCTAAGCGGTGCTCAAAGTCATTTACTAAGCAAGTAAAAATGCTTCATCCGAAGGTTGTCAGCAGAGCGTAGTAGTTGAATATTCAGCCGTTAATGGAATTATTCATTTCATTTTTCATCATTTTGTGTATAGAAAAGATAAGATAAGATAAATAAAGTTAGAATGTGTAGAGAGAGTGAGATAGGAAAGATAGAAATTAAAGTGTTGTGTGTGTGTTAATGTGTGTGGGAAGATGTGTTAAGATGATAGAGATTTGTGCCAGGTTGCCTGGCTAACGCTTTCGTTTTTCTTTTATTTTTATTATATTTTTGTGACACATTATTATTTAAGGCATTGGAGCCTTTGTTTTCTTTTGCTCAATAGAGCGTTTGTATCATTTTATTGTTTTTATTTTTGTTATTTATTTTATTTTATTTTATTTTTTTATTCTTATTATTCTTTTTTTTATTAATGTTATTTTATAAATATATTTATGTGTATATATATATTTTTGTCATTAATTACTTTGAGTTCCTCATCGGGATTCTCATTTGGGTTGTATACTTGGTAGTCGCAATCGGCTGTCCTTTCTAGATGTTGCACTATAGTTTATTACCTATAGATTGGATTGACGTTTATTAACGTTTTTCTCAGGCTACCGTCGAAGCGTTGTTTATATTGCGTACGATGTATTTGGTCTTCTTGTTAATGGTTTGATTTATTATATTCTTTGGAATCGTATTTTTAATCTTTTCCCACAGCTTTCTTGCCCTTTTTTTGTATAACTATGCTTATGGGTTTTATAGTAGATCTACGGTGGAGTTCTTCTGCTGGTATGTAATCTAGTCTTCCTGTGTTTGTTATGAATCTAGTGGCTTGATTTTGGACTCTGGATCTTCTTGATTTGGGAGTTACTTAGTGTGTTCAATGGTACAATTGGATATAGGAGCTTAGGTTGAACTAGAGCCAGGTATAGTTTTCTTTTATTTTTGGTTGAAAGTTGTCTGAATATGTATAGTGCTGATAAGAATGATTTTGCTTCTAGGATTTTTCTGTGGTAAGTGACTTGTATAGCCTGTCGATGTTAATTTTAGTTTCGAGGACACGTCTTTCTGTTGAGAAGGGATATGCCTCCCCCATCTATGCGTACAGTATCTTTTTTCCTTTTGTTCATGGGGATTAGTCTGAACTTATCCTTGTTAGTTTTTATTTTATTCCTTTTCTCGTAATCATTTAGGTTTTTAATTTCTATACCTGTCGATGTCCTTGGGGTTTTTCCTATCGCTGGTCACTATCTGAGTGATATCGTGCTAATTGTATGTACATACAACGAACTTTCATCAGTTGGATGTGGAAGCTCCCTGGTATACACTGTGTACAGCATAGGTGAGAGGCAGACTCCTTGTGGCACCCCCGTTTGCAGGTTGATTGCATCGCCCGTTTTGCCGTTTATCTGCAATATCGCTTTCCTCTCATCTAGATAGCTGCAGAGTATTTTGCAGAGGTTTATTTCCAGGTTAAGGACGCAGATTTGGGCTTTTAGGCCGGATAACCACCCTTTGTCAAAGGCTTTGGCAACATCACGAAGTACAATGTCAACTCTGTTGCCTCGCGCTGTTGCAGTAGCATTATTTTCGGTAATGATTGCTAGTGCGGTGTCCGTCCCTCGCTTGCTCCGGAACCCGTGCTGTTGTGAGTTATATAGGTTGTTTATGTTAAGATGGTTGATCAACCTTTCGTTAAGGAGCTTTTCTAGGACTTTGCCTAGAAATTCCAGGAGCGAGATAGGACGGAAGCTTCCGACTTGATGTTTCGGTTTACCCAGCTTCGGCAGGAAGATCAACTTTGCCGTTTTAAATGCTTTGGGAAAGTATCCCATATTTAGGCAGGCATTGATGATCTTCACTACCGATTCATGCACATTATCTGGGGCATTAATTAGGTAAGCTTTAAATATCCCACTTTGTTCTGAATCCTTTTGTTTAAATGATTTTAATGCTGTCAGGTATTCATTCATCGTAAATGGCTTTCCTTTCCCCAAGGGATTGTTTCTTTGTTCGTCGACGTTTCTAAACGGTATAATATGTTCACGTTGTGTTGCCAGGCTACGTATGATTTCTTCCTCGTAGTTTAGGTCGAAATCTTGATTTTCTTCAGGTGAAATGGAAAAATTTTTCAGCCAGTGCGTCCGGAAATATTATTGTAATTCCTCATTTTGCTCTACTTTCTTGTTCTGTATTTTCAGGCTTATTTCTTCTTTTGGTTGATATCCGCGTAATTTCCTGAATTATCTCCAGAAATTCCTTGGATCCTGTTCTATCTCCATTTTACCTATTATGTGATCCTAGAGCCTGCCTGAATTTCCTTGATGAGGGTGTCTATCCTCCTTCTAATTATAATAATGCTTCTGTACCTTTCGATCGTATTACCCGATACCCTGATTTCATTTATTACATTTTGAAATGCATCCATTTCATCTTGGATCTCTTGGGTCCATCTAGGTGCAGGTATGGTTCTGTATTCGATTGTTGGGGTGTTTAAACTGTCCGCCTCTTTGATTTTATTGGTACTTAACCCTAGTTGGGCATCTACCAAGGTCAACTACCTACTCAAGCAGGAAGAAACGCTAACAAGAAGCGAGAAAGAAAGCGGAAACAGGCAAAAATCAAGAAAAACAAGATCATACTGCAGAGGAGACGGTAGCAGAAACTGAGCAGGACAAATAAAAGAAAAAATCACAGAACGTACAGCCAGAGAACAAAAGAAATCAAACAGCCAACAAAGGAAAACATCCCCAACGTCTACCCCCAGGGAAAAACACCAGATTAACGCTAAAAGGATAAATCTCAGACTCTTCGCAACAGGAAGAACATTTGCCACCGCTGCCGGCGCAACGGTGTTAGCACCGCTCCCTGTCCCACATCAGACTCACTCAACCCCAGCAGCAACCCAAACCCACCCACATACCCTGACACCCGCCCCCATCCAAACAGCTCCTACCCAGAGACCCCCACTACTTCCGACACCCACCTCACTCTACACACCCACCCCTTCCCCACACAACACACCCAACGAGACCACACACCCAAAGCTACACCTGGCCGCCTTGCTCTCAACGGTGGCAAAGGACATGTCGAGGGGTGACCCCCAACTATACACAAACATACTCAACACACTCTTCGCCTCGCACGGTCTAGAGCAGACCACCTTCCCCGAGAATGTATTCGACCTAATCGACGAACACACAAACAGGAGATCTGCACTCCTCCCCACCCCGGAAGGCACGCACACCTCTCCCCCGGACCCATCCCCCACCCTCAGCACGCTCCCGTCTCTTCCCACCCTTCTGTCCCTGCACCTCTCGCCACTGCACCTCCCTCACCTACCCCTCTGCCCACCGCTCCCACCTCTCTCCCAACTGCTTCCTCCACTGCCCCCACTCCTTCTACCTCTTTACCTAAACCCCCTCCTACCTCCAGAACTCCCCCCTCGACAACCTCCACTCCTCCTCCTATTGCCACCACCCCCCTCCAACCGTCCCCACTCCCCCTCTCGCCGCCTCCAATCCCACTCACACTAACACCGCAACCTCCACCGCCCCCGCCCCACCCTATCACAGCTTCCCAACCCGCCCCCCGTCTTAAACATAAAACCCTACCACTAAAACTTCCCCCAACACACAACAATGCCTAAAGCTATCTGTGAGGGAATTGAACGTACATACTCACATGCCACCAGACAATCGTGAGAACGAAAGAAATTTGTCGTTTGAGTTGACCTTCGTCTCCTCTCTCTCTCTCTCCCCCCACCCTTCCCCCAACTGGCGACAGGAAGTCGGATGAAAGAACGCCTATCTCATCAAGAAGCTTAAATCTTATTTGCCTTCATTATGATACGATGGAGATTGTCCAGAAGGCGCTGCGATAAGCGAATTGTCGTGAATGGAATCTCTCTCTCGATTTCACATAATCCACGATATAAATAACATCGCCGTTTACCCCTCTACAGTAGTGTCCCAAATCTACTCGCGTAATCCTCACGTTGAACGAGAGTCGTTGCCGTAACGTAATGACTACCAACGCGCCGTCGAGTCAACTTGGTCGCTGTCTCAAAGTGTTCCTGGAAGTTAATCCCGCCCCGCAGAATCTGTGACTAGAAGAGTACACTCTGTTGCTCAACGTGACTTGAGAAAGAAAAGGAACATACAAATAGTTACTGAAGGTTACTATTTGTTAGTGTCACATCCAGTTAGGAGTGAACTAACCGGAACCACAACCAGCAGCCCCCAACCCGTCGTCTTATCCCCCCTCTCCCCGAGAACTCGTGTTAACGCCACCCGAACCACCCCGTCTGGACCTGAGTAGTCGTCTCTCCAATCCATCACAATTAATGGTAATCTGTAAACCCAGTGTCCCTCTATTTTTAAATTACCTATTTAATTAACCGTGATTGATACTCCCATTGAGTCATTATAAATCTAGACGCTTAACGTCAGTGTCCAATATTTAATCCTTAATTTTGCCCGTTTAACTATTCCTAATTATTATATTTGTGTAAAGTAAAGTTTATTTTCTGTACGTGTGTTTATTTGTGGCTCCTCCTTTTTGACGTACTCTTGGCAAGACTTTAATTAAGAATCCCTCCGGCTAATCTATTCAACCTGTATTTTGCACTCTTAGAATTCAACAATCACAAACCTCCCCCCAGTAACAAGTGGGACTTTTATAGTGAGAATCCTGGCTACGGCACAACACGCCTCTAACCAGCTTTCGCACGTTCAGTAGAAATTAAAGCCTACCTATATATATATATATATATATATATATATATATATATATATATATATATATATATATATATATATATATGATCGTAGGATTGAGTCATAGGGTCAATACCACCGGCTTAAACAAAAGCGGTGTGTCCAGATCAAGGACTAGAATAATTATTGGACCAGAATATGAGCAATTCTACGACATATATAAAAGTGGTGTCAGCTTTAAGGGTTTAAATTTTGGAGTAAGCGAACTCATATAGCCTAAAACTTGCCAACGTCCAAGGAAGCCCAAATAAACTAACGTAAATTTTAATAATTAGAGTCTATTCCTCGAAGGAATATAAATAATAACCAGTAATAACCCTTTCCAGATAGCAAAAACAAAGCTAGGGAAATATTCATTATTTGGGGGGTTAATTATTAGATTGTATCGGTTAGGAACAATCGCAGCTTCTAATTTTCTTACCAGGTGCGTAAGTTCTTTCGTGAGTCACCAGTTGCGTCAGCAAGAGCAGCAATGGCTTCACAATCGTTCGAAGTTTTCGTCAAGCAAGGACAAGCTCTTTGTCTCACAGGACAGAAACTAAAAGAATTCGTCCAAAGCGAACAGCGAGAGGAAAGAGCACAAGAAATGGAAGTAAGAAAAGAAGTGTTAGAAATGGAAGAAAGGAGAAGAAAAGAAGAGTTAGAATTTGAAGAAAGAGAAAGGATTCGAAAACATTAAAGGGAATTAAGCAGAGACCAAGTTGAAGTCAGTTCTGTTGGATCCCGTGATCATCAACCCCAGGCCCCCGCTATAAAACTTCCCCAATATAAAGACGAAGAAGATTTGTGCTCATACTTAACACATTTTGAATAGATCTTCGAAGTAAACGGAACGGGCCCTAGAATCCGAAGGAGTGAGTAGATTGCTCCCATTGCTCAGTCCACGTTTAAGAGAAATTTTCATCTCGTTACCACACGAAGCTACAATAGACTATAGCACCTTGAAGGCCGAATTGCTATCCGCCTTCAACTCGAACCCTCAGTTCTACTGCGCTAAGTTTAGATCGGCTAAAATCCAGCCCGGTCAAACTTACCGACATTTTGGCTATATCTTGAAGTGAAACCTCCAGTTCTGGTTAGAATCCTCCAAAGTCGAATCGGAGTATGAGGCCCTGATTGACTTTATGTTAAAAGACCAGCTATTGTCCACCCTTTCCCTGGAGATCCGAGCATTCGTGCAAGACCACCGAGCGTCTACCTTTCAAGAATGCCTCGAGGAAGCTGATCTCCATGCGACAAATCATCGCCTATACCCACAGGATACCCGGAAGAATAGTCCCCCGTCCCCGAAGAATAAATTTAGTCAATGGAAGTCCCAACAAAGGAAACCCCCTCCATTGATAAAGACCACAGCCCCGTTCAGGCCAAAGAATGAGCCTTTTGTAGCCCCCGAAGATAGAAAACCCCCAGTCTTCAATACCCTCTACAATAACCAGCACCAGAATAAGCAGGTTATATGCTACTCCTGCGGTTCCCCCGGCCATTATAAGTCCCAATGTGTACAGAATTCCAGCCTACGTCCCACTCAGAGCCAACAAGTCCACCAAGTAACTGCTACCCTTCCCCTGGAACAGCCGGCCGCGCTTACGTCAGCCCCCTCGTCTCCATCCCCACAGGAATTTCAAGTGAACTTCCTGTTCAACAAGAGTACCCCCGGAGGACTAAATTTCGAAACCGGCTCGATCAATGGCTGTAAAGTGTCCACCCTCGTCAGAGACACAGGGTGCACATGCATTGTGGTGTCGGACAAATTGCGCCCCCCTGTCGACCCCCAACATAAGAAGTACGCAATTGTACATGACTTCTTGGGTCGAGAAAATAGATTCCCGGTAATCCGCTGCCATGTACAGTGTAAATATTTCACTGGTTGGGCCGACGTAGTGGCAGCCCCCATCAAATTTTGCTCGGTACTCATTGGCCAGAGCGCACTACTTTCCCCGAGTGAAGTGACTCAACCTGTCGTCACTCGAGTGCAAGCTAGCCGCAAAGGCCTCTCCCCCAACACGCCTGTTCACCCCAGAGGCCCCTTTAGAGGTCCAAACTAGTAATGCACAATTCCTCAGAGCTCAGCAGAGCTGCCCTTTACTTCAATCCCTTTGGGAAAAGGCCCGAAAGAACGAAGAGGTGATCGTTCGAGGAAACCGACCCATAAGGTACATCATTAACGACTCCCTTCTATTTCGCACCTCACGAGATGATTCTGACCCACCTTCCAACGTCATGTGTATTCCGCGCACACATATAGACCAGATCCTGCGAGTAGCGCATGAAAGTCCCATGGCCGGTCATTTCGGTCATAACAAGACTTCTCAGCGAGTATTTAAATACTTTTTTTTGGCCCGGTGCAGCCAAAGATATTGCAGAATTCTGCAAAACGTGCAACTTGTGCCAGAAAACCACTGCAAAAGGTGGAATAGCCCCAGCTCCCCTGCAAAGAACCCCAGTCATTTTGGAGCCCTTCTCGAGAGTCACCATAGACCTCATCGGACCAATCCACCCCTCTTCCGCCGAAGGTCATACGCATGTACTAACCCTGTTAGACTGCGCTACCCGATTCCCAGACGCTGTCGCTCTAAAAAGGATCGATAGTATCTCTTGCTCTGAAGCCCTTATTTCCATTTTTTCTAGAGTAGGATTGCATAAAGAAATCTTGTCAGATAGAGGCCGCCAGTTTACCTCTGAGCTCATGGAACACGTGAACACCCTGCTCCAAATCAAACCTATTTTTACCGCCCCCTTCCATCCGATCGCGAACAGCATGTGCGAAAAGTTCAATGCGACCTTGAAAAGCGTCCTCAAGAAGATATGCATGGAACAACCCCAAGAATGCCACCGATATTTGCCAGTCGCGTTATTCGCATGCCGCGAAATTCCCCATAGGACCATCGGATTTTCCCCATTTGAGCTCCTGTACGGGAGAAACGTGCGGGGGCCCCTCAGTATTTTGAAGGAGTTATGGGCAAATTCCCGTTTGTGTCCAGAATTAAGGAACACTTATTCCTTCGTCCTCGAACTAAGAGAAAGATTAAAAAGGTGTTCTGACATAGCAGTCAGAAATTCCGAAATTAATATGGAAAAGTATCGGACATACTTTGATCTAAAGGCCACACACCCGAAAACTGAAGCCGGGAGATGAAGTTCTACTCTTACTCCCCTCGGATTCCCATAAACTTCACTCCCAATGGAAAGGCCCCTACCCCGTTCAGAAAACCCACGGATCGGTCGATTACGTTATACAGACACCCACAGGTGATAAGTTATATCACATAAACATGCTAAAAAAGTATCATAGATGGGCCTGTATAAAGAATATAGTCGCCTTCGACGAAGAAAGGGTAATTGACGCCGTCCACCGAAACAACCCCCTAAATATTGTTAATTCGATTTGCGTAGAGTCAAGCGAAGATTGTACCCTCCCCGTCCTCCCGCTCAAGCTGTTCCCCATAAAAGAACCTTTCCCCGAGTTGGATGTAAACTCCGACCTCACCCCTTCCCAAAGGAACCAAATGATGGCGCTTTTGGAAGAATTTAGTGACGTCATTTCCGAGTCACCAGGATGCTCGACTCAGTTCGAACATAATATCACCCTCACTACGCTCGAACCTGTGCGATGTAAGCCCTATCCCGTACCGGTACACCTAAGAGACGCTTTCAATAAGGAAGTCGACAATCTTTTGCAATTAGGGATTATCGATCCATCTACCTCCGACTACTGTTCCCCAATAGTCATAGGCCGCAAGCCAGACCAGTCCTTTAGGATGTGCGTCGATTTTCGGAAATTCAACACCGTCACCGTGTTCGACGCCGAGCCTCTCCCCTTAATTGACCAAAAATTTACATCTCTTCGAAGGAGCCGCCTACATCATTGAGATAGACCTATGTAAGGCCTATTATAAGATCCCCCTAAAGGCATCAGCGAGGAAACTAACAGCCTTTTCTACAGACAAAGGTTTAATGGAATCCACTCGTCTTCCTTTCGGCCTAGTCACTGCCTGCGGTAGCTACAACCGCATAATGCGCCGTGTAATAGACGGTTTAAAAAACGTTTCTTTTTATTTTGATAACGTGTATGTGGCTACACGTTCATGGAACGAACATATCTTGTCCCTCCGCCCGCTTTTAGAACGCTTAAAGCATCATGGCTTAACTATTAAACCCTCAAAAGGCCATTTTTCTTATAAATTCATAGAATACCTTGAATTTAAAATAGGCGAAAGTCATCTGGCCCCACAGAAAGAGAAGGTAAAGGCTATTGTAAATATGCCCCTACCGCGCACCAAGAAGCAATTACGGTCATTCCTCGGTGCTGCGTCATTTTACCACCGCTTCCTACCCCAATTGGCTTCTGTAGCAGCTCCCCTAAACGATCTGCTAAAAAAGAAACTCCCGGACCCCCTCCAGTGGAACCCTGACGCCGAAGCGCACTTTGAAGAACTCAAAAAGAAGCTAGTCTCCACCCCAATCTTAAAATTGCCTAGCCCACACAAGAAATTTGGCGTAAGGACAGATGCCTCCCAACTGGGTATTGGCTGCGTATTACTCCAATACGACGAGAACCAAGAGCCCGCTCCTATAAGCTATGCGAGTCGCCGACTGACGGCTCGCGAAAGGACATACGCTACGGTAGAATTAGAAGCTCTAGCGATTGTTTTTGCGATTACAAAATTTAGAATGTATCTGGTAGGTCGTCCATTCCTCATAGCGACTGATCATAGACCGTTAGCCTACTTAAAAACTTGTAAAAACCGAAACGGCAGGCTAATGTGCTGGTCATTATTGCTAGCGGAGTACCGTTATGAAATCAGGTATCTAAAAACGTCTGACAATGTACTCGCAGATAGCCTTTTGAGAAATCCAATTTCAGATAGCTATTAATAGTCAATTATTTATTTTTTTGTGTGTATCTTTTTGTATAAATAATTATTTCTTGCCTGTATTCTGTATGTGTTTTTTTTTTGTATATGTAAATTAGAGAAACTGACGTAGCAGTAGTATTTTGTAGCCATTATATACTAAGGTAAATTGCTAACGGTTTTGATAAAATTACCAACTCAATTGTTCGAGTCGAGGAAGATAATGACAAATTTCCCCGGTGAAATTAATTTTCACATTATTCCTTATTTCATGGCAGAATAATGTTCCTCGAAATAGGTAGGCGTATGAGGGTATGGAACGTATATACTCACATGCCGCCAGACAATCGTGGGAACGAAAGAAATTTGTCGTTTGAGTTAACCTCCGTCTCCTCCCCCCCCTTCCCCCAACTGGCGACAGGAAGTCGGACGAAAGAACGCCTATCTCAGAAAGAAGCTTAAATTTTATTTGCCTTCTTTATGATAGCATGGAGATTGTCCAGAAGGCGCTGCGATAAGCGAATTGTCATGAATGGATTCTCTCTCTCGATTTCCCACAATCCGCGGTATAAATAACATCGTCGTTTACCTCTCCACAGCAGTGTCCCAAATCTACTCGCGTAATCCTGACGTTGAACGAGAGTCGTTGCCGTGACGTATCGACTACCAACGGGTCGTCGAGTCAACCTTGGTCGCTGTCTCAAAGTGTTCCTGGAAGTAAATCCCGCCCCGCAGAGTCTGTGACTAGAAGAGTACGCTCTGTTGCTCAACGTAACTTGAGTAAGAAAAGGAACATCCAAATAGTTACTGAAGGTTACTATTTGTTAGTGTCACATCCAGTTAGGAGTGAACTAACCGGAATTGCAGCCAGCAGCCCTGAACCCGTCGTCTTATTCCCCCTCTCCCCGAGAACTCGTGTTAACGCCACCCAAACCACCCCGTCTGGACCTGAGTAGTCGTCTCTCCAATCCATCACAATTAATGGTAATCTGTAAACCCAGTGTCCCTCTATTTTTAAATTACCTATTTAATTAACCGTGATTGATACTCCCATTGAGTCATTATAAATCTAGACGCTTAACGTCAGTGTCCAATATTTAATCCTTAATTTTGCCCGTTTAACTATTCCTAATTATTATATTTGTGTAAAGTAAAGTTTATTTTATTTGTGGCTCCTCCTTTTTGACGTACCCTTGGCAAGACTTTAATTAAGAATCCCTCCAGCTAATCTATTCAACCTGTATTTTGCACTCTTAGAATTCAACAATCACAAACCTCCCCCCAGTAACAAGTGGGACTTTTATAGTGAGAATCCTGGCTACAGCACAACACGCCTCTAACCAGCTTTGGCACGTTCAGTAGGAATTAAAGCCTACCTACATATATATATAAATATATATATATATATATATATATATATATATATATATATATGATCGTAGGATTGAGTCATAGGGTCAATACCACCGGCTTAAACAAAAGCGGTGTGTCAAGATCAAGGACTAGAATAATTATTGGACCAGAATATGAGCAATTCTACGACACTATCCACCTCCCCCCCTGCTGTTCCTTCTCATCCCCCTTCCACCCCTCCTTCTTCGTCACAACCTCCTCTATCTCACGACATCCTCTTCTCACAATCTGCACCTCCCTCACTAGCTCCAGCCCCTCAAATCCTAGCTCTACTCACTCCACCTCTGCTCCTAACTCCCCCACCCCCTCCTACAGAACACACTCTCCCCTCCACCACGGCTTCCAAACCGAACAACACCAATGACAACCTCTCCAATTTACAGTCGACGACACGAGTAAAGGTACTGACTCCTCACGCCTCCTGGGCAATAACCAAGGAGAGAGGAATGGTATCGGAAAAATCAGCCTCTCGTGCCTCCGCCTACGACAATAGGTCGCCTCAACGTGACAAAGTTAAACGTACGTAGTTGGCACGGTATTCGCCATACGGTTGCCAACTGGGTCCTAAACACACAAAGACCGGACATAGTACTCTTGAACTCAGCCAGCCTACATCCTACCAACAACAGACTCCACATCGCAGGCTACCACACATACCTATCTCCACAGGCGTGGCACCTAGGATCAGCGATCCTAGTAAAGCGCTCCATACACCACTCCTTCATGCAAACACAAGACGACTCATTTCTAGCCTGCAAGATACAGACAAGCTCTGGCCCCATTCCAGTGGCCACACAATACAGACCACCACGCTTACAGTTAAACATAGAAGCCCCACTCCAGGCTCTATCTAACCACAACTTTCCTATCTTCTTCGCGGGGACCTCAATGCCTTTCACCCGATACTCCTTTCAAACAGTACGAATGTCGCAGGAAAGTACCTGGCCGATGCCTTGCGGCGTTATCGCTGCGAGCAAATCGGCCCTGCCTTTCCCTCATTCTTCGTTCCTCACGGAGGTACCACGTTTCTGAACGTGGTCTTCCTCAACGACCACGCTACACGCTTCTACACGCACATATCACTGGGTCCCCACGTACTCTTTGACCACATATCAATATGCCTCATCATATCCACATCTCCCATACTCATACCTACGCCACCTCTCTTCGACTACAATAACAAAAACTGGGAAGAGTTCAAGAGTCACATAACAGACAACACGCCACAAAATCTCGACCTGGAGCACACCGATCCAGAACTTTTACACGACCACTGGTGCTCAATCATAAACACCATAACCACAGCACGCAATCTACACACACTACAAAAAACTATACCTGCATAAAACATTTCACATTTTCCATACACACTCAGAGACTGACGACACAGTACAACAATTACTACTATAGAGGCCCACGACAACATAACAATAATCACTTACGTGCCCGCATCCTACAGTTCGTGCGGCTAAACAGGAACCGGCAGTAAAGTGAGGTCGTCCGCTTCGCGGACGACACCCGTTGTGCTATCCCCTCCTTCTTCTGGCGGCAAGTATAAAGGATGAAGGGCACCGACCCACCAAAACCCATCATCCTTCAAGTAAACACCTAACACTAACCTAATCCTCGACGCATTTAGGTCCCATTGGGACACAGTACTTACACACAAGCCACCAAAACCACACGCGCGGGAGCACTTCCAGGAAGTCCAGGAGTGGTGTCGGGCCCACGCTCACGAGCTAAGGCCCGCTTTCCTGATACGAATGGAGCTGCTCGACTATACATCCACATTGACTACTCCAATCACCGTCGAGAAAACAAAACACTACATTAAAACAACACCAAAACTCACCCCCGGTCCCTCCGGGCTACCAGCCACACTAATACACAACTTCTCTGCAAACATATACCCCACACTTACACACCTATTTAACGCCTCACTAGCCTCAGACCACTTCCTCAAATTATTTAAAGTCTCTCACAACATACTTGTACACAATCCGTACAAAGACCCCAAACACCCAAACAATTACAGGCCTATTGCTCTATTAGAGCACCTAGGCAAAATACTCTAACGCATGATCAACTGCCGGCTATGGGAATACCTGGAAGTGAGGGAATGATTCTCTCGCACTGCCTCACTGAACGGAGATGCCACATAAAATACAACAACACACTCTCACAACCCTTCACACCACGTTCAGGCGTTGCCCAAGAGAGCGTACTGGCATCCACACACTATACATCCTGTACACAAACGACACCCTACGCCCACCCGAAAACTGCTGTCACACATACAGTGTCCTACGCCGATGGCAAGACCATTCTCGTCAGTGGCCGCGGACCAGAAGAAATAACGCTCCACGCACAAAGAATACTAGACGCGAAGACAGGTTACGAGGATACATGGCTGATTGCCACGAACCCTCAGAAGACACAGGTGACACTCTACGGCGCAAGACACCACTTCATGCAAAACCTACAAATCTTCTCACACACACACCAGACAGAAACCATCTAAATCCAACCTGGCTCGAATATACACAACATACAAAAATCCTTGGGGTATCTTTTGACAATACCCTCAGGTTCAATATACATTAGAACATAACACAAGCAAGAGCCTCACGTACAAATACATCGCTGCGCAGGTTCTACCCTGCAGGCAAAAAACTACAGTTACACCTATATATAACACTCGTGCGACCTATTCTCGCGTACGCCCCACTATCACTCGTAGTCGCGAGTGTCACGTGGCAGCACAAAGCTCAGCGCATTCAGAACTCCGCTCTGAAGCGCGCTGGCCGCTCTCCCCTGTACACGACAACAACAAATTAGCACCCCTCAACACATACGCTCCCCCCAGACTCACAAAACAACTCGGGAAACTCACTAGAGACCCATTATACACCACACTACATGTAAGAAGGTATGCGATGGCACCGTGATACTCCGCAGCCCATGACCACCCGCAACCCATACCGTTCTTCACATAAACTAAAGGCATTATGAATAACGCATTTTCAACCAAGCTGACACGCCCTCCTTCCTGACCAGACTCCAACCGTTATCCAGTCACGATCACACCGAGTCCAACATAACTACACCACGCATCAGGGTCTAGCCACCGACCTATCAACTCCTCCTATCGCTTCTTAAGTTATTTCCGCAACTTTTCCTCTTCGACTGCCTGTTCGCCTGTGTTACACAGTGATTCCTCTCTGTCCTTTCAATACACAAAATGAAAAAAAATGTCCGACTATTTGTCGCTCCGATCTAGTTCTGCAAAGGAAGCAAAGGAAAAGGAAAGTTTGAAAACGTGCTTCTTTTAACGGCGGTCAACTTGAGGACGCCGAGATGTCGGGAGTATGGTTTTCGGCTGAAGTTGCACGTTAATTGCCGGTTTCTTCATTTGAATTATGACGGCTTCGGCCATTCGCAATCTTCTGCAATTTTGGAGTCTCAGAATGACGGAGGTGTCCTGATTCAGTTTTTCACGGGTTAGGGTAGTTCCATGAGATTGGGCGTGTTTTTTAATCGCGCTATCTTGAAGGTGAGCTGTCAGTCGCCTTGACAGGGTTGTGAGGTCACGCCGATGTACTTTGAATTTCGGTGTTCGCAGTCACCGACCTTGCACGAATATTCGTATATATATATGTATATATATATATATATATATATATATATATATATATATATATATATATATATATATATATATATATCTTCTATATAATAGGTGTTCCAATATCTTGGACCGATTTTACATGTGAGTTAACTTTAAGCCTCTGATGATTTTTTCTTTTTCTTTCAGATTTAACAACTTCAGTCTTTGGCAATTTCAACCATAAAAAGATTAACAATCGAACAGCGTGTTAAAGTTATAGAAGCTTATTACGAAACTGGACGTTCAAACAGAAACGCATTTCGGGCACTTCGCGATTTTTTTGGTCAACATAATCGACTAACCGAGAATGCAATTCGGAAAATTGTTTGTAAATTCAAACAAACGGGGTCGGTGGCAGATATAAAAACGCCATTGCGTGCTCGTTTACGCCGTCCAGCTGAAAACATTACTGCAGTGCTCGAGAATGTGGCCGAAGATTCAGACACCTCTATTCGTCATCGCGTGCAGGAATTGAACCTCTCCACAACAACGTTACATCGAATTTTGACAAAAGATTTGTCTCTACACGCTTACAAAATTCAATTGACAAAAGAGCTGAAGACTGCTGACCATTTGAAGCGCCGTACATTCGTCAATTGGGTGCATGAGCAAAGACAAGCCGATGATGATTTTTCGCACAAAATCATCTTTATTGATGAAGCCCATTTTCATCTTGGTGGATTCGTTAATAAGCAGAATTGTCGCATTTGGGCTGATGAAAATCCCAGGAAGATTGTTGAAAAGCAACTGCATCCACAAAAGGTCACTGTTTAGTGTGCATTTTTTACTAGCGGAATCATTGGGCCGTATTTCTTCGAAAATGATGCAGGAAATTATGTTACGGTGACAGGCGAGCGATACCGTGCCATGATAACCAATTTTTTATGGCCTGAATTGAATTCTATGGATCTCGAAGATTTGTGGTTTCAACAGGACGGCGCCACATGCCACACAGTCAATGCAACAATGGCTTTATTGAATGAGAAGTTTCCAGGTCGCATCCTCTCTCGAAACAGCGAGGTCAATTGGCTACCACGATCGTGTGACTTGACGCCTTTAGATTTCTTCTTTTGGGGTCATCTCAATAGTAAGGTCTATGCCATCAAGCCAACAACAATTCAATAGCTAAAAGATGAGATAATAAGGCATATTTGTGAGATCGAGAAGCAACTATGCAGAGACTTCATCAAAGTTTTAACCATCGAGTGGAGGTGTGCTGCCGAAGCCTTGGCGGACATTTAGGCGATATTATTTTTCACACATAATTGCCATGACTCAAATAACATGATCCAATAGTGAAATCAATAAATTTTCACCAATAACACTGTTTCATTAACTGCTAACTTCGATCCGTCTTAATGGAACACACTTTATATGGACTTAATTATACCGGGTGTTTCAAAAAAATTTATATCATTTTACAATCTAATAACTTTGCCAGTTCCCGTTCAAATGACTTCAAATCTTAACAGCATGTATAGAAACAGGTCAAAATTTCATGTTTAATGTTGAATGTTTTTATCTTTACAGGTATAGAATTGCCATTCAATGGAACTGAAAAGGCGTTTTGTGTGTTGGAGTATGCTCGAACACAGTCTAACAAGACTGCAGCATGCATTTGTGAGAGAGTTCTCTAAACATTCACCAACGGCAATGCAGATTTGGACATAGCACAAAAATTTCAAAGAGGAAAGCTGTATGTGCAGGGCAAAAGGATCTGGACGACCAATAAAATCAGAAGAGACGGTCGAGCGGGTTCGCCAAAAACTTTTGTGAAGCCCCAAGAAGTCCATAAGAAGAACAAGTCTGGAAACCCAGATTCCTCCAAACGCTTACTAATGAAACCCTATAGGCTGCAGCTAGTTCAGGCCATAACGACAGATGACAAGCGAAAGCGCAAGCGATTATGTGTTGATATGCAAGAAAAACTTGAAGAAGAAGAGTTCAAGGAACGTCTTGTTTTCAGTGATGAGGACACATTTCATACGAATGGCAAGGTCAATAAGCATAATGTTCGCACTTAGGGCGAAGAAAATTCCCATGCCACAGTTGAGCACGTGAGAGACTCACCGAAAGTGAATGTGTTCTGCGCCATCTCCAAGAACCATTTTCATGGACCATTTTTTTTTCAGGGAAATGTGACCGGCCATGTTTATCTGCAAATGCTTCAGAACCAACTAATGGATGAGCTAATTGAAAATGAACAAGAATACTTCATTTTCTAAACAAGACGGGGTTCCACCTCACTGGAAGCTAAATGTGCAGGCTTATCTCAATGGCAATCTGCGACGGAGATAGGTCGGGCGTGCTGGTGATGAAGACAATGTGCTGTTGAAATGGCCGCCACGTTCACCTGACATCACACCTTTCGATTTTTTTTTCTCTGGGGCTATGTGAAAGGATTGGTCTATGTCCTCCATCTTCCTGAAAACCTAAAGGAACTCAAGCACAGAATCACTACCACACTGGAGACTGTGTTTGGGAGGAGCTGGACTACCGACTTGAGGTGTGCAGTGTCTCAGGCGGTGCGCATATTGAACATTTGTGAAATCGTTCATGGAATCCACATACCTTTGATTTTCTCATTCAAATTTGGAAGAATAAATCTTATGTTGCTTAAAATTAAGCCTGTTAAGTTTCATTTGCCTTGACTATGTAGTTTCTGTGATATTTACGTCTCAAATGATATCAAACCCTTGAAACACCCTGTATATTTACTTCATTTTATATGTACTTCAATATATATGTACTTCAATATATATGTACTTCAATATATATGTACTTTATTATATATGTACTTCATTATTATATATACTTCATTATTATGTCGCAACCAATTTTAAGGCACATTTCAGGTTTTGTAGAGCAGACCATCCAAAATTTGAAAATGAAGCTGAAAAAATCTGCAAAACCGTAACACCCCCTTTTGGGGGACCAAATTTAGCTTAAAACTGATCTTTTCTGTAGGGTGAGGCTAGTCTTATTCAGTTAGTATAGTTCTCGTCTCTGAAGCTAGAAATGGGTAATTTTCGTACAGGAAGAAAATTTGCACTTTAACTCCTTATGGGTCTAAGGTTTAGGCAACTTTAGATTGAGGAATTCCTTGTTTGTAAACTACTTGGAGGGAATTTACAAGATATTTATAGAGTATTTCCTATGGAGCGATATGGCTTCACCTTTTTGAATTTATGTTATATATTCACTCATCACATGTATTATTTCTGTTTTATACTAATGGGTCTTTCTCTTTTTCATTTTCAAGGCTAAGATGAGTAAAGAACTAGAACATCAACAAGTCACATTGTCTTTTTCTCCCTACTTTCTGAACTTTCTTATTATGAACTTCCAAAAAACAACAGGTCGGAAGATATATTCAGTATGGAAAAGACAATAAATACAAGAGGAACAAGGATGTTATTCCTGAAGTACCCGAGGTACTGACTGAAATTTGAAAAAAAAAGAAAAATATTCCAGTTAAGCCGATCAAGAATGTTAAAACCAAATTGCTCCGATTGGTGGAAGAAGCATCTGTAGTATCAAAACAAGGAATGGATGCCACTAAGAGTAAGAAGTTCATCTCATCATTGGGTAAACTTTTCGATATAGTAGTCTGCCAGTGTACTGATCTCTTGGATTGCAAGTGGGAAAAGAACATGAAAGTGCCACGTCAAGAGCATGAATTTCTGATTGACCAAAGAACTGGGCGTTCATGAAAATAGGAGGAGTGAATGTAACACAAGTCAAGTAATTAAAAAAAGGAAAATCAGAGAAAATCGAATTCAGTAAAGGAGAGAAGAAGAAGAGTCACAAAAAAGAGAAGATGGAAGAAAAAACTACAATTTCAGACGAACCCTTGGATAAAGAAACCTCATCTTATGACATTTCTGATGATGAATAGAAGAAAGTCTATGTGAGAACAGAAAACAACATCATAACAATAACAACAATTGCCATGGAAGCAGATCGGGATTCTGTGTCAAATAGAGCTGCTGCTTCTATTAGTGTGTAGCCGTATTCCACTATGGTGTTATAAATTCAGAAGACCACTCCCATATAATTGACCTTCACAAAGTCTGGAGGGCACGCCAGAAGTTAAGGAGGAATTTCACCGAATCTGAATGTTTGGAAGATAAAAAAAACTACTGCTTTGTTTTTTGATGGATGGAGAGACAAAGCACTCACTAAAAGAAAAAAAGGAAACAAACGTTATGTAGCAAAAGAAATTCAAGATCACTATGTGCTTGTAGGAGAACCAGGTACTGTTTATTTAGATCATCTAACTATTGAACGAGGAACAGATGCAGGTATTGCAGACAGCCGGATGAAATGGCTTCTTGAAAATGATATTAAAGATAAGATAAAGGCAGTGGGAGCTGACAGCAGGGCAACTAATACTGGGTTCAAGAAGGAAGCCATATGACGACTGGAATGTCAATTACATCGTCCTTTATAATGAATAATTTGCAGCTTGCATCTAAAGGAGCTTCCTTTGAGTCACCTGTGTAGGAAATATATTGGTCCAACAGAAAGTGGAACTCAATGGAAAGGACCACTTGGTAAAGCCTAACCACCTGTGAAACTCTACCAGTATCACCAAATGGCTTTCATTGTATTGCTAAAGGAACTCCTCTCCCAGATGTAGTTGTGAGTGAACTTAGTCGGGACCACGCTTACCTGTACATAATTATCAGTGCTATTAGAATTGGTGTAATTGATGATAATCTCCTACATATGAAAACAGGGCCAATATGTCATGCAAAATGGTTCACCACTGCCAGCAGAATATTTCGACTTTATGTGGAAACAGAAAAACCTAATAATGACTCGTATGTCCTCACAGAGTTTGTCGTGTGTCATTATGGGCTCATCTGGTTTAGCATCAAATTGTCTCCGAAATGCACGGAGGGATCTAAACATCTCATGGAACAGATCAATCTTCTGCAAATATTCCAACCTGCCAGTGAAGCCATAGCATGACAAACAATCCAAATGAATTCCTACTGGGGCCATCCTGAGAACATCCTTTTGTCAATGCTGGCAGAGGTTGGGTTGATCAGAATAACAAGAAATTAACTATTGACAGAATCAAGAAGATCCGAGAAGTTACTGTGCATGAGGAAGAGATACGTGATTTCAGGCCACCCAAAATAGATAAGACTGCTAAGAACCTAACAGATCTACTTTCCTCTGCAGGGGAGTGCAGATTTGAGCCACCAATTACAATGCATTAATCTAATGCGGACCTGCAAAATATTGTCGATGGGCCCCTTCTTATTGATATTCCAAGCCATTTTCAGGATTTGGAGCGGTGTGTTCGAATGGTGACGGAAGCTTCTGGCGAAGTTTATGGAAATGAAGCAAGAGATGGATGACTGCATCCGGGCGGTACTAAAATCACGTGACTGCATGCCATCGTTTGAGACAAAGCATGATTTTAATCTATCAGTTAACGAATTGTATGTATCAGTTAGATAATAAAAGTTAAACTCACTTGTTTGTCATTATCCTCCAGTTTAAACTCTAATGCATTTAGAAGCACTTATAACAACAAACCAACTCTGATGGTTTATATCTTTCTGGTTCGAAAATTAAAAAAAAGATGAAATTTTGAGCTCAAAAAAGGGGGTGTTCCAAATATTTCTTAAAAAACTTTTTCCACCTTTAAAATATGTGTACTCAAGTGTACAAAACTTGAAATGTGCAGGTTGATTTGCTAAAATTTGTTTATCGATGCTACGGCCTAATATATATTTATGCACTTAATATGTGTAAAATTGTAGTTTGCACCCCCCCCCCATCCTAGGTCCCGTGTCCTCATGCGGTAACACGTGTGAAGCCTTCTGGATACAGCGCTGTATTTCTGACGTCTAGGCATGGCTCAATCCCGGTGATCGTAGCCTCACACGCGGATACTCACCACCGCATCATCAAGCACATAGCTAAACATAACACCGCTTTCAGTTCCTTCCCTGTATTCGCAACACAACATATCCATTCTTTTTACGGAATCTGCTGATGATGTATTAGTGTCTCCTAACGCGGAACTGATGAAGGCTACGCAAAGACGGGTGTGATAGGCAGAAGAGATATTGTACACGCATCGGGCTGGACTTCTCTACATTCATGTACCCAGGGAAAAACACAAAGCCTGAGGTCGTTCTCTCTTTCTTTTCTGTCTCACTTTTCACCTTTCCTTTCTACCAGTTTGTACGACTAGGGCCACTGGTGACAAGGGACCACATCCCCATGCTTATTACCGTAGCAGCTGCGCAGATACCTATCCTCGTTGCTCCCAGGAAAACTTTCCGAAAGCAAACTGGGAAACATAAAGGAGGGCGTTTCCGCTTGACCTTCCTGATCTGACGGTGCAACCGAAGAATATCTTGACGAAGAGTTAGCATTTCAAATGCAGACATATTAGTCATCCCGCTAATCCCTCACAAATTCCTGCTGCCAACCACCGTTACAGAGAAGAGAGAGTAGTGCTTCACATAGATTCACCGCAGGCTGCAACCACATCCTCGACATGTGTTGAACAAGCTGCACGGACTTCCAACTCGTTTACCAACTAGTTCATTAACTCAGGGGACAACTTAACATCGATCTAGAAAATGAACTGAAGAAGTAGAAATGTCTGATCGAAAGATTAGATACCGACAGGGATCAGATGTCTTTCTTAGGGGCCATCAGCAGGCTGAAAGGAACATAAATAACGCATGGCCATATTGCAATATCGCACAATGGAACAACGGCAACCACTCCTTGTGAGAAAGAGAGTTTTGTTCCGTGGAGTCTGGAAGGATGTTTGAAAAATGTCTGACGAAGAGGAAGAAAACGTCAACCTAGGCTTCAAGGACCGGGTTCTCAAGAACAGGGTAAGGAGGGAGGACAGGTTACTTCCATTCAGAATCGTGAACCTCACTTGGCTTCATTGTAACTCAGAGTATGATAACTGCGTGACTAGTGTGCAATTGTGGGTTGTGATCTCTTAGTTCCGGCTCAGGGCCCCTGGTTTCTACTAAAAAACATCAGGCATCTAAACGGGGAACCCAAAAGACTTTGAACTAGACTGATGAATCTATTCATAGGGTCACTACAAATGGGATACTTCCCTGACGGCCTAAAGACTCAAGATGGCAATGTTTCCAGACCGCTCGAAACCTTAACAAAGAAACTGGTATAGAACCAATAAATATTTGTCTTCGCAAAAGAAGTCGAGACATCTGGGCCAAGCTGGACGAGATCCTCACCAGAGAGAATCTGGCCGGTCTTGACCCTGAGGCAGAAGGGGTTAGATGAAACACTACCTACCAAACACAAGAACGTCAGAACCCGAACTAAACTTTAAGTATAAATATCAAGTAAATAAAAAAGATCCCATAGTGGCACAACAACTAATTGGATAAAAAAATCCAGCAGTGGGACACTAACATCATCCAAAAACCAACACTAAAGGAGAAGGCCCACTCATCGGGCACCTTTCACCACTACTTCTTTTTTCCTTTTCCTTACTACCTCGCGTTCTCCTCTCTTATTCTATCTTTCTATTATTCACTGATCATTGATCCTCTTGAGGAGAGTAAATATGAGATGATCTTAACTTTTTCCTGGAATGAGACGGACAGCTAAAAATATCAATTCCTTAAAGAGATTTGCTGACGAATCCTCAAACCTTAATTAAGATTGTTCACTGGAAGTACAAACCAAATCTGAAGAGCCCCAGACGAATTTTGCATGTGTCAAAATCAGTTTAACTGTTTGTTCTAAATGCAGTTGGCGCATTTGACCCAACCAAAACTCAAACCATACAGTAGTGAATATACCAATTTCTCAGCCAGCCGTGAATTTGCCATTTTCTCAGCCTTTCATTTGAGTGGTTAATGGAATAACCGAGATCAAGTAGGTTTCTTTTGATCTATATTTAGAAGTCGGAGTATTGGTGACGATGCCTCTTTATTGTCTTCGTCGAGACCCGGACTTCGGAAGGAGACATTTTAGCCCAATGAAACTAAAAATCCAACAAAACGGAAGACCATTAATTAATTGGTTGTAAGATCCATCAAAACCTCCAGTCCGGTTTATATATAAGTCGAGACCTACAGCGTAACCTCGATCACGAACCAGGGGTCGTCTAATATATGTATAGTGCCACTGACGAAGTTACCCTAAATTATGATAGCCATCGCTGGAGCAACCGGAAACACTGTAACTTAACTTCGCTGATGATAAGTGGTGTTCCACTGGGATAGGTGGAAACCATTATTTGGTTTCTACTCTTGAAATTAAAATACTGGGAGGGGGAAAGAGTTATTAATAGGATCATGATCCGTTAAGGAAATCATACCAATATGCAGAGAAACAAGCAATTTCCTTACATAATACAGCTTTTTATATCCTTATTTTGGGATTCATCATTTTATCTCTGTAATGATGTTGCTTTAGCGAGCTATTTTTGTTTTAACCCCCCTCTTATTCTCTTTCTTATTCCCTCTTTCTGATTTTTTTAGTCACATATTTTCAACTTTTCTTTTTTATGCCTCAAATTGGGGCTATAAACCAATAAAACATCGAAGGAGGAAAAATGAACCGCCAGCGATCGAAGGAGTCAAGAGCAGTTGTCAGAAAACGAAATTCAAAGGAATAAAATAAAGGGAGGGGAACGAACTCAAGAATCAAACACGTCTAGATCAATATATGTTTCCGGCTGCCTCTCTCACCCATTCGCAGCCAATCTCCGAAATTGCGGGAAAATGATAAAAATCTAAAAATTAGAAAAGATTAATAATAAAAAGCAGGATTGGAATATTAATTACGATCAACAATTTTCAGCAGAATTTCCATCTAATTGACGTTGCCCGGGTTTTAATGTTTTTTATCCTCCGCAATAGACGGGATTTGCGAAGAGTTGAATCCCAATACAAGCAGTAGCAGCCCGAACATCTCATACTCTGCTGCTTCGATACAATTTCACTTCCCCGTAGTTCACTACGGGTTTTTTTGTTGTTATTTTTTGCATCCACTTTCAAACCTTCCGAGTGAATCGAATTGTTTGTTGTTGTTCCAGAGGTTATGTGGAAAGACAGCTCAGAGAGCCTAATGAAGGATACGGCCTCTACCCCCCCATCCCCCCAAACTGATGATGGATACGGGCTGTACCCATTGAGATCCTGATGAAGGATAAGGCCTGTAGCCCCAGTCACCATAATGAAGGATACGGCCTGTACCGCCAGAGATCCTGATGAAGGATGTTGCCACTACCGCCAGAGATACTATTGGTAGATACTGCCTGTACCCCCCTGTGGCCCTCATGAAGTTTACGGCATGTACCCCCAGAGATCCTTATGAAGTATACGGCCTCTGTCCCCAGAGACCCTGATGAGGGATACGGCCTGTACCCCCATAGAACCTGATGAAGGATGTGGCCACTACCGCCAGAGATACTATTGGTAGATACTGCCTGTACCCCCCTGTGGCCCTCATGAAGGATACGGCATGTACCCCCAGAGATCCTTATGAAGTATACGGCCTCTGCCCCCAGAGACCCTGATGAAGGATACGGCCTGTATCCCCAGATAACCTGAATAAGTATATGGCCATTACCATGGTTTCCCACAGAGGAGCCTTTAGGGATTGTATGTTGTATTGTTGACGTTTGTGGTTGTGTTGAATGCAGTCTTCCGTAATGTGTTTGATTGTGTGGGCGTACGGTGTTTCACTCAGGACAGACATCGCAAATCCCGCCTTATCTGATACCTAAGAAGGGATGGGTGGTGCCCACACCTCAGAAAGACTGGGTAGACTCATCCCGAGGAAGGGAGGATTCCGAAGGGAGTATGTCCGAGGGCCGTGCCAATAGGGTGTCCTTTGTGGGAGATTAGATAAAGTGGTGAATGAAATGTTTGCATTGTTTTTTGGAAGGATTTTTTTGCGGCGGGGGGGGTGAGTAAATGACTGCTCATCTCGTATTTAGAACATGTTGTATTTTGTTATAAATTCCATGTGTGGAAGTGGGCGTTCTGCCAATGCAGTGGAGAGGGCATTCTAGGATTGTGGAGGCTGTGACTATTTGTGTGCCTCTCGTGTCATGGTGTTATTGAACTTCAAAGACTTTAGTTTCAATGTGTAGATGATTTGTATGATTTTTAGTCGGTCAAATTACACTGGTCAACAGTTTTTTGATTCTGATATTTTTGACATTTTGTTCAATAATTCAATAGCGCTGATTTTGAATCTAACGTCAGTTTTTCTTCATCACTTACAGTTTTATAGATTTTCTTCTCATTGTCAATGTTGTGTTTATTAAAGTTATACTCTGAGCAAGTACAAATATAAACATACAAGTGTATAAACATTTATTTTGGACATGAACATCTCAAAAATAAAGCATCACAATCTATCTCAATCTAATTTGAAGATATTGCAATCAAAAGTGTTTCTGGGCCTTTTTTTACGGCTGTGATTGTTCTGTTTCACGCGTCAGCATCCTGCAGTAATCACTCAACATGTTGGGGTTGAAGCGACCTTGGTAACTTGACACCCATTTTTGCAATGTCCTGGAGGAATCTTTCTCCGTGTTCACCGCTGACATCTCCGACGTTTGGTAGAAAAGTCGAGGTGCAAGTGTACAAAATTGTAACTTTAGGTAACTTTAGGGACACCCTGGCCGCAAGAGCCTTTGTAACTCTGCAGCATGCAGGGCATGATGTATTCAGGAGCATTAATATAGCTGCTTTTAATTTTCCTTCAGTTACCATACCTTTGAATTTCGCTGTCAGGTATTGAGAACTTAGATCAGCCGAGTTCTTTTCATTAATAAAATTCTTCACAAGGTATAGTTTCAGATATAGTGGTGGTATGAAGACCTTTTGTCGATCGAATAGCTGCTTGTGAATGAAAATGAATCTACCTTAGGGTAACTTTAGGTTTTGACGGCCATTCACTTTGCATGTAGTTCTTTTCATCAGCTCTGCTATCCCAAAATCAGAGCAAGCATATATGCTACGTATAACCCCTTTGAAGCTGATCAGTAGCTTAATGATTTTCAGGTCTTCATAGTTGATAGTGCTAAAATTACGATAGACTTCGCCGCCCTCACACTCAAGCAAACTCATTCCCAGTCCACCCCATCTTGTTTGCCACAACCTTGCCCTGGATTGGCGCCAAATCGTAGAATTTGGCAGCAAACGAACTGTCATCGAAGACACAGTCTATCTTCCTCCCGGGCAATCCCATGAAACTGCGGTTTATGGCCTATGGCTTTGCAAGAGGGCGACCAGAATGGGACCCTATGCTCAAGGACAACGAGCATGGGAAATCAAACAGAGTGACTCCCCTCCCTTGCCTATAGGGGGAGACCCAGGTTTGAAGTCAGTTTGGAATAATACAGAAGAGAGAGAGAGAGAGAGAGAGAGAGAGAGAGAGAGAGAGAGAGAGAGAGAGAGAGAGTCAAGCATTATCTTTAAATCAGCATGCAAAGATTTTGATTTCGCTTCTAGAAACAACTCCCTCCGAACTATCTATACATAAGTGCCATCTACAAGACCAGTACATTTATCTTCAGAGGTAAGAGATGGCAACAAGCATACGACTCCCCTTCCTATATAAGGTAAGCGATTGTCTATCGTTTTTATCTGCAGATATAGGTCCCTAGGCGTTAATAAGCGCCCCGTGATCACCATCTAAACAAATGGCTTATCAAACCAACTTCATAAGAAAGAAAAGAGGACTTAGCGAACAAACAAACAAAATTCAAACAACGTTAAGCGATGTATAACATACTTTGCTACCTGCTCCTGATAAATCTTGATGCGGTTTACCCTCCCTTCCCTAATTCTTCATTGGTGATTTCTTGTCTTAGAGGCGATGCTTTATTTATTTCTTTCTTATATATAATTTTGTTATATTATTTTGTCTTGTAGTTATCCTTGATAAGGAACTGAATAAAGTTCGAGAGTACTCGGAAACACCTTTTTCTTTTTTCCTGTAGGACATTGCATTCATTGCTAACCTCTCGTGAAACTGTGAGTTTTTCATTTCATTTCATATAAATATATATATATATATATATATATATATATATATATATATATATATATAGCCTTGGCCACAATTATGATGCAGGTATGAAAAAGTGAAGAATATGATTGAAACTCATTTATTTCATCCTTGTCATAATACAAATAAACATTTTTGCCTATATTCTAGCAATAATTAATAGTTGAGGTGTCCTCCTTTTGCTTATATTACTGCTTTTATGCATTTTTGTATACTTGAGACAAAGTGAGCACAGGTGGTTCACTCAATTTTCTGCACCTCTTCATGAAATTTCGCTATTAATTGACCTTTTGAGGAACATTTGTGCACTCTGACACGTGTGCCGAAGAGTGCCCACAAATGTTCAATAGGTTGAGGTCTGAAGATTCAAAGGGCCATTCCATGAACGTACTCCCCCTTTTCTTTACAAACCAACCCTTTGAGACTTTAAATGTGTGGCATGGAGAATTGTCTTTTTAGAAGATTACACCATTTGGTCTGTTATCATCGAAAATTTTACCTAATGAAGGTTGATAAACCTGTTATTTACGTGCTGGTGTAAGTGTCTTCAGAAGTGAACAACAATCCGGGACCTAAAGACGACATGCAGCCCCAAACTATTACACTGCCAACTCTAAATTGGACTGTTGGGATAACCGATTTTGGATCATAAGCTTCCCCAACTATTGGACGAACATAAAAAGCTCTTGGGGTTCCAAAGATCTAACGAGAAATACAAATTTTACTGATCATTTGCGGTATCCAATAAAAATTTTGGTATCCAATAAAAATGTGTACAAGGGTAATAAATTGGTAGAATCTCATGTGGAGAACCTACCTCAAATTTTTTTTGTCAGACCAAACAACTATAGGAGAATCATCATCAATCCAACTTCATGCTCTTTTACCCAAACAATCGCTTCTTCTTGTTCATCTGAGAGAGCCACTGTTTATTTCTAGCCTCACATCCTTTTAACCCAGCTTCTAATAACCTTCTTCTCATTGTGCGTCTTAATATCTCTTTGTGTGTTGCTACCCGAAACTAAGCATCTACATTAGAAGAGGTTTTTAGTCGCCTGCGAGTCTAGTTGCAGGTGACTCTACATCTCACTATCTCGGTCGGTCTCCGACCGAACCACAACCACCTACACCACATCCACCTACACCACCATCACCTACACCACTGATACTTACACCAGCACCATCTACACTACCACCACCTACACCACCACCACCACATACACCACCACCACCACCAACAACACGTGCACCACCACCACCACCTACACCACTAACACATACACTACCACCACCTACACTACCACCACCTACACTGCCACCACCTACTTTACCACCACCTACACCACCATGGCCTACACAACTACCACCACTACCACCTACACCGCCACCACCTAAACCACCACCACTACCACAATTTTTTAAACCAAACTTTACATTTCTTCTTGTTATTATAGTTGTTTATCTTAACTACTTTTTAGTCAGTTTTAAGGCAAATTAACCATTGCCAAGTCAGATTTTAAATTTTAAAACTTATAGTTTTACATTATTACGCATTTTATTGATATTTTATAATTGATCGTCTTTTGAAGCAATTCAATGTCTTATTGACTACTACCTTTTTATGTTTTCTTCATATGTATTAATTTTAGTAACCTTCTATTTTAGCCTGAAGATGAAAACTTGAAGTTTTTGAAACGTTGTGAAAATTAAAAGATGTTACATCCGTTTCTGGTAGGTCGAGGATTTATCCTCAGTAACAAATGTAGGTTTCACGGCCAAGCTCCGTACAAATATACCTATACCAAATATGGGCAGCAAGTCATCAAAATTCTTCGCCATCTTAAGAAAGAAACTATGAAGATGGCTAAGGTCACACAGGTCATCGTCTTCCTTGAAGGTTATATCAACTTAAAAACATATCCTAAATTTCTTTATTTTAAGCTACTTCGCAAATCTCTGTATAACATATTTCTATAAAGATTCATTGGATCAACTTATTAACCTAGAAATAACTTCTAAATCAACAAAGTTAACTCTTCATCAACATCACATCTGAAGGATTTGCCAATTTGAAGACGCATCTGTCCCTTTTATTCATTTTCCTCATAAGGTATTTTTTGCATAAAACCAAAATATCTCACCGAAATGTATGTATACAAAGACAGACCAGAAAATTCTCAAATTTGGGATTGTCCTTCCCAACCTTCATGGATCCGAAAAAAAGTGGAATCGAACTGTCACAGTGTTTTAAGCTTTCGTGAAAATTTTCTACTTAGTTTGGGACTTGAATTTTAACTCCCTTTTTACAAAATAGCTGAACCTAAATTTTTACAGCATTTTGAAAACATGGCACGCAAAGTCAAGGATCTATCTATAAAAGGAAACGTTACTAACTTTTGTTCTGAGTTATCTTCTCTCTCCAGCGAATTTTATTCTAAAATACATACAGTTTGAATTTCATAATTAAGCCTAAAGACAGAAAAATATTACGGACACTTGCGGGCAATAAAGATATAATAGTTACTAAACCTGATAAGGGGAAGGGTGTAGTGATCCTTGATAGGGAGGACCATGTACAAAAATCCCATAGTATATTGAATGACAGAACGAAATTTGAACCTATCAATGATTTACCTAAAACTATTCTTCTACGATTCGAAGATAAAGTTAATCGTTTCTTAACCTAACTTAAGCAGGCATCAATTATTCCTAAAGATACCTATAATGAATTATTAGTATCTCCCAGTTATTTAGCATCCATGTATTTTCTACCTAAAATACACAAAGAAGGATCCCTTTGAGACCCATACTTGCCTCTTATTCTTTACCATCATACAAACTGGCCAAATATCTAGTTAAAATACTTTCACCTTTATCTAAAAATCAGTTCTCCATACAAAACTCCTATAAGTTTAAAGAGGAATTACTCAGCAAAGTTAACGATGGATATATGGTAAGTTATGATGTTGAATCTTAATTTACTAACATGCCCCTCAATTATACAATCAATTTAATATTAGTTAAGGTGTTCCATTCCAAACATACTTTTCATGGATTTTCACAAAGCCAATTAAAAGGCGCTGGAACTAAGTTTTTCTCAATAAATAAAATAAAGTTTTTGGCCAGATTGATGGCGTTACAATGGGCTCTCCAATGAGACCGCTTGCAGCTTATTTTTTATGACACATGTCGAAGATGAAATATTTTCCACTAATTTAAATTCTAAACTCTCCTTCTATCGCCGTTTTGCTGATGATTCCTTTGCCATTTTCGATAACCCTGCACATAGCCAACTTTTCTTAAATTTTTTCAACACTTTACACTGCAACATAAAATTCAACATGGAACTACAGTCAAATCATAGAATGCCTTTTCTTGATTTTGTAGTCACCCGTGATAATAGGCAGAGAAAAATATAATAAAACATTATCCCCAAAAAAGTCTTTTACAGGACTAGGCTTAAAACTACTTTAGTTTCTGTGAGTTCAAATATAAACTGAATATATTTTTCTTAAAAAAATATTTTATAAAGAATTTATTTCCCTCTGACCTGTACGATACAGTTCTAAAAAGGTTGTTTGATAAACTTATTGATCTCCCTCAACCCTCCATAAAAGTTCCTAAAATGCACATATATTTCTTAATTTCAGAGATGTTTTTTTTTTTAAACGACAGTTTTAAAAGAAAAATCTTATACATTTTGAAAATATATTTTCCCCATATTAACCTCCAAATAGTTTTTAGAAACATATTATCAATAGGGAGTTTCTTCAGCCCTAAAGATCCTATCTCTTTAGAGTTCCGCAGGATGCTGTTTATTTAGTTAAATGTCCCAGTTTTACTGGAGCCTCTTACATTATCAGCACTGACAGGTCTCTTGGAGCTAGGTTCTATGCTCATATGGGGATTAGTTGGCGCACAGGGGAAATATTAAGTAAGAAGGAGAAGTCTTCCATTAGGGAACACTCCATAAATTGTAAAACTGACATTTCTATTGCTAATTTTAAAGTATTAACCTTTAATTATAACCAACAATGCCTAAAAACCCTTGATACTTTATATATCAAACATTGCAAACCTACACTCAATGAAGAGTGCAATATCATTATTAATTAACTAAATTTTAACTACTGTTTGGTTAGTTGATTTTTTTTCCCCTCTCTCTCAAGCGTCACTGTAACTTATAAATATTAGCACCTTATTAAATCTACCATTCACTCTCTAGGATGGATCCATTTTAGTAAGTAAAAAAAGCAACCCATTTTTCTTTTTCATGTTTTTCCCTCTTAAAATTTTTAATTAATTAATATTTACAAATTTTAATAAAAAGTTTATATTTATGCTTGTTATTATAGGTGATTATCTTAACTATTTTAAAAGCAAATTTAACTACTGCTAAGTCAATTAATCTTATAGTTTTTAATTAATTAATTTTTACCCATTTTTAAAACGAACTTTAAATTTTTTCGTGTTATTACAGTTGTTTATCTTAACTCATTTTTTAGTGAGTTTTAAATTTTTTTTAACTATTTCCAAGTCATATTTTAAATTATAAAAATTTAGTTTTAGATTATTATACATTTTATTGCTATTTTATAATTGGTCACCTTTTGAAGAAATTCAATGTCTAATTGACCACTACCTTTTTATGTTTTCTTTATATGTATTAATTTTAGTCACCTTGAATTTTAGCCTGAAGATGAAAACTTGAAGTTTTCGAAACGCTGTGAAAATTAAAAGATGTTGCATCCGTTTTTGTTGGCTCTAGGATTTATCCTCAATATCAAATGCAGATATCACGACAAAGCTTCGTGAAGTCATCAAAATTCTTCGCCATCTTGAGGAAGAAACTATGAATATGGTTAAAGCCAGACAGGATATCGTCTTCCTTGAAGGTTGTACAACTCCAAAAAATATCCTAAATTTCTTTATTTTAAGCTACCTCGCAAATCTCTGTAGAAGTTATATATATATATTGTCGAGGAATAGGCCGATGGGTGGTTGGAGTTTCCCCCGACTCATATATATATATATATATATATATATATATATATATATATATATATATATATATATATATATATATATATATATATATATATATATATCCTATTATCACGAATGCGGAGGGGTCGTCGTATTACTCCTTATACTTCGTTCCGCCCGTGCCCTGAATGGATTTATTGACTCAGAGTGCTTAGAGGTTGGTTACTGAGGGATTGGAATAAACTTTGCCAGCAAGCGACCCAAAGGAAGTTAGATATACCTACAATATTAAAATAAAATTTTAATGAACGCTAATCAAGAAAAATATATATATACAAATAAGTTTTTTTGAGAGATAAATTAATAAGTGAAGCTTGGATATCTCACTTCGCTGGTAAATAACTGTTTACTATGTAAATTCCTATACACATTTAATGTTGGTAAGCTTCGCGGTAAAGTTGGGGAATGTGAAAGGGAAGGGTT
Source organism: Ceratothoa steindachneri (assembly GCA_963969495.1). Classification (NCBI taxonomy): domain Eukaryota; kingdom Metazoa; phylum Arthropoda; class Malacostraca; order Isopoda; family Cymothoidae; genus Ceratothoa; species Ceratothoa steindachneri. Next base: position 168,001,646 of record OZ018322.1, on the reverse strand, counting down.
ACCTTGGAACCGGATGTTTGGGTGGCGCTGGTGAGTGAAGGTGGTGAGATAAGGGATGTAAACGATGAGGTAGGTTCTCCAGGGACCGACCTGATCCCACAATGCCGTCACGATTCTGCTGGAAGAAGGCGGTGACGGGAGCTTCTTGTTAAAGAGGGCCCTACGCTCGTGAACTCCGAGGAATTTTGGGTGCCTCTGTGAGCTAGGGGGGGGGGGGGAGGGATAAGTGACCTATTGAGGCGTAGGGTCAGGATGAAAATCCGAGATGTAATTTTCTCGCTTAGGGAACCAGTGTGAGGATGTTTGTAGCTTTGGCTCTGAAAACGTGAGTACGAGCCTGGGTCCGAACTGACTTGCAGACCAACGGGGTAAGAAGCATGCCTAACTGGGACCGATATCCTCTCTAAAGACTTAAGGCTTCGACGAATTGCTACAACACCGAGATAGATGGCAATTCCTGTCCTGCCAGACGCTGTGCAAGCTCTACTAGCGAGGGTTAAAAGAATTTATCTTTTATACCCGAAACTCGGGAGAGGTTCACAATACTCCGGAAATAGATTTGATATCAAGCGCCCTTTTAAGGGTGAGAGTTGCTTGATTATTTCTTCTATTTCGTCCTTTGTAAACTTTCGGAGACCACCGGAAGCCAAGATTTGCTCCCATCTATCGATAACCAGTCCGGGAAGGAATGCGGTGGTTAGCTGAAATGGCCGGCGGGTTCTCATCGGGCCAGAAGGGGAAGGTTTAAAATCGCGGCTCGCCCGGGAGGGAGGTGAGGAAACGAGGGAGTATTAGGCTATTCTCTTACACACATATATATATATATATATATATATATGATAGTGAAACTACTGTATATGAGCCAAAAGACTAGTTTGAAAATGTTATTAAGATAACGAAAGTACTTGCTCCAATCAATCTTTCTTTTTCCTTACTTGGTACAACCATATATATATATATATATATATATATATATATATATATATATATATATATATATATATATATATATATATATATATATATATATGCAAAAAATAATAATCAAATATTTCAATCCGATCTATTATTTACAAACAGAACTAGTTTCGACTTTTGCCATTCCATTATCAACTGTATAATGTAAGGTAAGTCGTGCGACTCCATTATATAAAGGCAAAAAATAAGACTAAACAGAATGAAAACAGAGGAAATAAAATGAAAGATGTAAATATATGTTGGTTCCGGAGGCAACTTTTAATCCCGGAGAACGACCGATTCTGGCGGTTTGCTAATGGATTTGCAACATTATTCGAGATATATTTGTTAAATTTATATGGTTCTTCAAATATATCTCGAATAATGTTGCCAAATCCCTTCTCTTCCTGCAAAAATAGAGGAACTCAAGCACAGAATCACTACAGCAATGGAGATTGTTACCAATCACATGCGCAGCGTTTTTGTATCTGCACAACATACTTGACATGTGCCGTGTCTCGGGTTCGCGCATATTGAAAATTTGTGAAATCGTTCATGGAATCCATATCCTTTGAATTTCTCATTCAATTTTTTAGAAAGTACTTTCATAATGTTTAACATTAAGCATGACTGAAACAAAGTTAATACAAAGAATGAGCTACCATTTAAACAACGGTGCACCCAAAACACATACATTTGAAAAACATGGAAGACAATTGGACCGGAAGTCACTCGAAGATAACACCGAAATCCTTGCATATGCTCCAAATCGCCAACAATTACTCATATTAGAAGCTCTCTATATAAAAGAAAAACAGCTCAAATTAAATAGACAAACAAACATACAGTTCACCCTGCCTTCCTCGCGTCCTCGAGCACCAAGTAATAACCCCTGCCTATCTTAATCCTGTGCCCATTTTTAAACTAGCCCTTTTTTAGCCGTCTTAACCCTTGCCTAAATGTACCTTTGTATTTAAGAATTCCCATGCCTTATAAATATGTTCGTATAACTGTTACACTTCAAACCCTGATATATATAACCATGTTTTTAAATCCTGATATTATTTCTACCTCACTTTGATAATGATACAGGAGTGTATCGAAACGCGTTAGGCCAATAAATGTTTCGTTTTATCTAGTGAACTATTTTACTGCCCTCGTTCGTCAGTACTATTGTAATGAATTTTGGCGAGCTTATACACGGGTTAACCAACGACCAAAAGCGGAATATTAGAGAAATCGAGACTCGAAAAGAAAATTATTAACGCTGAATTCGCAGTCGCCTTCAATAAAATATGTCACGAAGAGAATCTCCTGCCCAAATATACGAATATATATGTATATATATATATATATATATATATATATATATATATATATATATATATATATATATATATATATATATATATATATATATATATATATATATATATATATATATATATGAAATGAAAAACTCACAAAGTATCACGTGAGGGTGGCAAATGAATGCAATATCCCGCAGGAAAAAATGAAAAGGTGTTTCCAAGTACTTTCGAACTTTATTAAGTTCTTTATCAAGGATAGCTACAAGAAATAGTATTATATTAGAGGTATATATACGAAAGAAAAATATGAAAAACCGCCTCACAAACAAGAAATCACCAATGAGGAAGAGGGAAGGGGGAGGGTAAAAAAACACATTAAGAATTACAAGAAACAGGTAGTAAGGTCAAACTAAGTCGAAGGAAAGGGTAACAGATTCAAAGAAATGGAGATAGCCTAACGAGGGAGATTATAAGACATGATGAGCAAAAGGGGGAAAAATACAAAGTACAAAACAGAGCAGTGACAATTAAAAAATAAAAATGAATAATAATAAAAAAAGGGGCCACATAACTAAAGAATGTATATAAAAAAAACACTAAAAACGCAAGACAAAACTAATTTCTTTGAGTATTAATCTTTTAATTATAGCATCTATTTTATATAAACCAGGGGAAAGGTTAAAATTATCCCATTGGCTTATAAAAGCACATTCAATGATGTTCCTTTTTATATGGTCATTGGAACGATAAATAAATTTAGCCGAGTTCCAGTTAATTAAATGGTTCTTATCTGACATATGGACAAAGAAAGCACTGTTATCTTCCCCTCTTCGGACATTATATTTATGTTGATTTATGCGAACAGAAAGTTGTTTACCTGTTTGTCCGTATATATACCTCTAATATAATACTATTTCTTGTAGTTATCCTGAAAAAGGAACTTAATAAAGTTCGAAAGTACTTGGAAACACCTTTTCATTTTTTCCTGCGGGATATTGCATTCATATATATATATATATATATATATATATATATATATATATATATATATATATATATATATATATATATAGGGTGCATTTCTGAGCTTTCAGACCCAGGCTAGGGTCCTTCTTCAGAGATATGAGCAGTGCGGAGTCCAACAGTGGAATGGCTTCAGTTGGTAAGGTAATGCAAGGCAAGGCCGGAGGAATACAAAGAAAAGTGGATGGATTGCTGTAGTCAAGTTACAGCAAACAACAGTCAGAGGGGAAAGTTTCGGGAATATCCTAAGAAGGGATAGGAGGATAGACACACACTTTAGTCGTGTGTGTTAGAGTATTGACTGGTGTGTCTGGAGGATCGGCAAGGCAGGTAGGAGCCCGACTCTTCAGCATGGTCTCAGCGCGCTGGGGCGCAGATGTCGTGGTCTTGGCGCGCTGGAACGCAGGTGGAGTACGGGCGTTAATTGTGGAAACGTCAAGCGATGCTGTTACTTATGTGTATAAAGGTGTGGGTATTATTATGTAATTCGACGTATAATGGGTCACCTTCGAGTTTCCTTAGTTGTGTTAGTCTTGTGAAGTCGTAAGTGTTTAATGGCCTGAGTTTATTTGAGTCGTGTAGTGTGGACATTCTCGTGTCCAGGAGAGAGCGACAAACGCGCTTCAGAGCAGTGATCTAAATGCGTTGTGCGCTCCTCTGCCACGTAAAGCTTGCGGCCGTTAGTGTAATTGGTGTGTATGTGATTAGTGGTCTGACTAGTGTTTTGTATAGATGGAAGTGCATTTTTTTTTTGCTGCCGAGATGGAATCTCTTCATCATGTTGTTTGTGCGTTTGGCTTTGGACTGTATATTCTTTTGTTGTGTGTGATAGTGTAACTATTTATCGAATGTTACCCTCCAATTATTTTTGTGGCGTGTTTGTATGTAAGCCCTGTGGGTTAGTGGTATGTTCGTATATTTGTATGTTGCGTATGTAGCTATCAGATTCACCATATAGTTCTCTTGCGCTTCTGAAGATTAATGGTTATGAGCCAATTCTCCTCGTATTCTTTCTTCCTGTTTAGTATGTATGCGTTGCGCCCGGTGCGTGATAGTTTCAGGGCGTGGTCCGAAGATGAGAATAGTCTCGTCATCCGCATACGCCAGTGTGTGTTTGCCGTTTTCTTCTGGGCGTGGTGTGTCGTTTGTGTATAAAAAGTGTGGATGCCAACACACTGTCCTGGTAGGGCGGGTCAGACTCTAGAAGTTTATGAAACTGGTGATGAGGGGTATTCAAATGATGAATATTGGTGAAAAGAACAAACTTTTGGCAGAAAAGTTAAATTCTGATTGATCTAACCTACATCAATTTGAAGTTGAAATATTGTTAGTTCTGGGTCATTTACTATTTTTTTACTATTATTTTAGTTACTCATAAAGGATCAACTTTACCGTTTTCTATCATCAATACATTTATGTAGTCTGAAAGATATTTGTTTAAAAAAGTATAAAAATGTATTAGAGAAACATCAAAGGTAGGAAGACTGTCAAAATGACCCTTAATTTAGTTTGGTCTAACTCCAAAATTGCAAGTAGCCAGTACTCATTACTCAGTGGAAGGCAATACTTCAGTAGTGTTGACAGTTCTGGTAACTATTGTAACTGGTAACTGTTTATAGAGCATTTACTTTTTATTTGAATGCTACTAAGGGCTGTGGATCATTTTAGAATAACATAATTATTTGGTAGAGATTATTTCTTAATCTAAGTGCCATCCTTCATTTGCAGATATACCTGCAATTAGTGTGACAATGGCGAAAATCAAGACAAGGTCCAAATCAAGTTCTCATCTGAGTAATTTGGTTGAGACTGGGCAAGAGCTGATGGTGTCTGAGTTACCAACAAAAAGAGATATTTTGAGGTAAGGCATCTACTTGAGTGAGCAAAGTGAAGATGACCTGAGAAATTATGAAGTGGACCAGCTGGTAAAAAACATGTATCAGGGCTTGATTAATCAGTGGACCAAAGCTAATGCTCTCTTCAAACCACCTGTTGTAAATCACAAGGTCACAATAATATCAAAGGTTAAGGAGGTGTGGAAGGAGGCAGTAAAGGTTTCCCTTGGTAAAGGAAAAATTAAAGTAAAAGAGAGGTTTATCGCAAAACTAGATATGTTATTTGATATATTGACATGCAAATGTCAAATTTCCCGTTGTGGCGAAGTAGGTTGTAATGGCTGTGAGACTGAAGCCCACATTAACTGTTGTTGTAGTAATGAGAAAAAAAACTACTACGGAACTGGCATTTATTAAAGGACAAAAGGAGAAGGCTGGAAGTAAAGCTACCTTTCAAATTGGAGGTCCTGATATTCCAGAGCATAATAGACAATTATGAGCTTCAGAAAGGAGAGAAAAAGAAAGGATAGCAGAAAGAAAGAGAAAAGTTAAGGAGGAAAGCGCTGTTTTAGCAGGAAAAGCAGCAAGAGAAGAAATCGAGCAATTTTTGGCAGAAGGTGAAGATATGGAGGCAGAACATTCTGATGGTGACAACAGTTTGGGTGATGAAGTAACTTTTGAAGATGTCCAGGTGCCGGAATCTTCCACCAGGAATAGAAAAAATTATGATGAAATTCAAAATATTCCCCTTGCTAGTATAAGGTATGGTGTCGGATAGAGACCAACTGCAGCTATAGCAACAGCAGCTTTAATATATGCTGAATTCATTACTGAGGAAGATACAAGTAAAGTAATTGATAAGAATAAAGTTAAGAGAGCACATAAAAAGCTAAGGACAGTTATAAGACATGAGTTTGAGGAAAACCTAAGGAAGGATGGGGGAATTTCTTGTGTTCTCTTTGATGGAAGAATTGATGTGGCAAATTTTATGATGGAGGCACAGGGAAGTCAAAAATTGTTTCCAGCAAAAACAAAAGAGGAGCATTACATTGTCATCAGTGAGCCTGAGAGCAATTACCTCATCCATTTTGTCCCAAAAAAGGCTACAAAAGAAGAATCGCATGCAGAGAAGATCGCTAAGGCTATGTTTGAATGGCTGAGGGAAAGGAGTTTGGATAAAAGCTTAATGGCCATCGGAGAAGACTCCAGGTGTAAATGCTGGAGTAATGCGAAAAATGCAGCTCCATTTAGGCAGAAAGCTTATTTGGTTGGTCTTTAACCTGGATGGCCCAATACTATGTAGCAACTGATATTCCGAGCCAATAGGAAAGCTCCTTGACTCTGTTACAGACTGGGATATCTTTTCATACAAATATCTTTAGGTCCTCCTCTGACCAAGATACCTCAGGAAGTGGTGAAAGATCTTTCCACTGATCAACACTACGGCTATAGAATTGTATCGGCAATCAGAGATGTAGTGCTTCCTACAGGGCTTTCTCTATTGAAAATAGGACCAGTAAACCACAGTCGCTGGTTGACCACAGCTAAGAGACTTCTTCGGCTGTGGGTATCAAAGCATTAGCTCAAAGGAAAAGCCTTTAAGAATCCCACGACTGATTGGTAAGTTTATCATTGGTGTATATTACCCATGCTGGTTTAACGTTAAGATTAAGCACTCTTGGACCGAGGAATCTAGGCACATTCTTTATCAACTTCATTGCCTTAAGCCTCAGAGGAAGGAGGTTTTTGATATTGTTTTGCCAACTGTTAAGAGATCAGCTTGGTATGCATACTTTGAAACTATCCTTTATACCCTTCTATGCTCTGAAGAACAGGCGGAGAGAACTGAAGGGGTGAGAAGAATCTAGACCATCAGGGGAGAAAGGGACCCAGATACTCAACTGGCAGACTCCTTTGTAAGTCTTAGAAGGACACCAGATATCAATCGTCATGCTACTAGGATTGGAGATCTGATCAATTGAAATGCAGGCTAAACTCGAAGTCTAATAAAAAAATATAGAGAACTCGAATCGAAATCCGAATTGATATTTTAAAAAAACGCAAACTCAAATCGAAACTCTAATTGCTCTTCATTTCAGTTCAGTTCCCAACCCTGATATATATATAAATATATATATATATATATATAATATATATATATATATATATATATATATATATATATATATATATATATATATATATATATATATATATATATATTGCACACATTTTCACTGACTATCTCGACGACCACTTTCTTCACTACAGAAATTTCTACAAATTTTCTGTGTGATAGGGTCTCGTTAATATTCGAGCCCCACCTCCCTCTACGATGGGGCATTAAATTCCTAGATGAAATTTCCCATTTCAAGACCTCGTGAATAAATAGGCCCATAGGGTGAATCTTACATCACTTCCTAAGTCTACGGATATCACACTCCTTGTTATGACACCTTATGTTCTCAATCCCCCTTGTACTCGCCCTTTCCTTTTAATTTTGCCGCACTCAA